>JACTMA010000013.1:0-424126 GCA_024500025.1 Syzygium aromaticum | reverse complement strand
ATATTAACAGTTATTGATTGATATAATTGCTTTATTTTTATAGGCAACTTATACCCTATATGTATTAACAGTTATTGATTGGTATAATTGCTTTAGTTTTTATAGGCAACTTATAATTTATGTTAACAGTTATTGATTGGTATAATTGCTTTAGTTTTTATAGGCAACTTATACCCTATATTAACAGTTATTGATTGGTATAATTGCTTTAGTTTTTATAGGCAACTTATACCCTATATTAACAGTTATTGATTGATATAATTGCTTTAGTTTTTATAGGCAACTTATACCCTATATTAACAGTTATTGATTGATATAATTGCTTTAGTTTTTATAGGCAACTTATACCCTATATTAACAGTTATTGATTGGTATAATTGCTTTAGTTTTTATAGGCAACTTATACCCTATATTAACAGTTATTGATTGATATAATTGCTTTAGTTTTTATAGGCAACTTATACCCTATATTAACAGTTATTGATTGATATAATTGCTTTAGTTTTTATAGGCAACTTATACCCTATATTAACAGTTATTGATTGGTATAATTGCTTTAGTTTTTATAGGCAACTTATACCCTATATTAACAGTTATTGATTGATATAATTGCTTTAGTTTTTATAGGCAACTTATACCCTATATTAACAGTTATTGATTGATATAATTGCTTTAGTTTTTATAGGCAACTTATACCCTATATTAACATGGTCGCGCGCGCGGGATAAGTACATTATTGAATGTATAGAATATACACAATCGATATTGTATTGGTATATACGGTTTTTAATGTATACAGGATACGCGGGTTTTATCCGCGTCCCGCGCGCGGGATAAGTACATTATTGAATGTATAGAATATACACAATCGATATTGTATTGGTATATACGGTTTTTAATGTATACAGGATACGCGGGTTTTATCCGCGTCCCGCGCGCGGGATAAGTACATTATTGAATGTATAGAATATACACAATCGATATTGTATTGGTATATACGGTTTTTAATGTATACAGGATACGCGGGTTTTATTCGCGTCCCGCGCGCGGGATAAGTACATTATTGAATGTATAGAATATACACAATCGATATTGTATTGGTATATACGGTTTTTAATGTATACAGGATACGCGGGTTTTATCCGCGTCCCGCGCGCGGGATAAGTACATTATTGAATGTATAGAATATACACAATCGATATTGTATTGGTATATACGGTTTTTAATGTATACAGGATACGCGGGTTTTATCTGCGTCCCGCGCGCGGATAAGTACATTATTGAATGTATAGAATATACACAATCGATATTGTATTGGTATATACGGTTTTTAATGTATACAGGATACGCGGGTTTTATCCGCGTCCCGCAGCAGGGATTGAGTGCATATTGATATATTATTAAAGCGATATGCCTACTTATTATCTAGACTTTCCGCGTTCGGCCATATAGATTTTTGGCACAATTCTTTTCTGCAGTTATCTTTTTATATATTGTTTATACTCAAGTTGTTTATATTTAAGTTTTATATTGTTTTATATTCAGCTTTATATTGTTTTATCAACAATCGATATTGTATTGGTATATACTGGTATACAGGATACGCGGGTTTTTCGATATTGTATTGGTATACAGAATCCGCGTCGGATTTGATATCAATCCAGATTGTATTGGTATATACGGTGTATACAGGATCCGCGCTTTTTTTCCGCGTCCCGCAGCAGGGATTGAGTGCATATTGATATATTATTGAAGCGATACGCCGACTTATTATCTAGACTTTCCGCGTTCGGTTATATAGATTTTTGGCACAATTCTTTTCTGCAGTTATTCTTTTATACGTTTTATATTGTTTTATATTCAGCTTTATATTGTTTTATACAATCGATATTGGTATATATATACAGGATACGCGGGTTTTTATCGATATTGTATATATACGGTGTATACAGAATCTTTTTTCCGCGTCGCAGGGATTGTGCATATTGATATATTACTAAAGCGATTTGCCTACTTTATGTGGATTTTCCACGTTCGGCCATATAGATACATTCTTTTTATCTTTTTTATAGTTTTATATTCGCTTTATATTCAAGTTTTATATTGTTTTACATTCAGCTTTATATTATTTTTATATTAGAGCACGCTCGCTCGAACTTAGGCGGTAGGCCTAATCTACATTTTTTTCTGCAGTTATCTTTTTATATATTCAGTTTTATATTCAGCTTTATATTGTTTTATACTCTATCAGCGAGCATCGCTATTCGGTAGGGCCATATTCTGTTTTATACTTAGGTATATATTAGCATTTTATATTAGCGAGCATCTCGAGGTTTTTCGGTAGGGCCATTTAATATTTTTTTTTTATATTTTCCGCTCGATACTATTTCTTTGATCTCTGAACGGCCATACTAGATCCTTTTCTGACAGATTTATATTTATTATAATATAATATGTCTATTTTACGGCCCGTACTACCGTTCTCAGATTTTCAGACCTCTCGATAAATATTTTTTTTTATTTTTTGACAAATTTCTTATAATGGCATCAATATAAAAATAATAAAAATTTTTGTTTTTTTTTGTCTCAATTTTGGGCAACTTATTTTGGTCATTTTTGTCTTATTTTTTCTCATTTTGTCTTATTTTGTCTCAATATATTTTTATTTACATATATTTATTCTTATTATTTTAATTATGCATTTATAATACGTATGCTCTTTCTCCATAATCTTAAATATGTTCCTAATTCAACCTTTTTTATTTATAGGGCCACGGTATTTAATATTTTTTTTGTTCTCAAAACTTTTTCTCAGATCCTCAATTTTCTGAACGGGTGAACGGGTACTACTATCCTTCTTACAGATTTTATATATAAATAATAATATAATATGTCTATTTTACGGCCCGTACTACCCGTTCACCCGTTCTCAATTTTCAGATCTTAAATTTTTTATTTTTCCCATTTTTTTTGCTTTTTTTTCAAAATTTACTTTAATTTTATAATAAATAATTATTATATGTAAAAAATATTTGTCCCATTGTTTTTAAATCTGTCCCTAACATTGAAAACTATCCCGGTTGTCCCAAAAAGTGTCCCAAAATAAAAATCCATTTTTGTTTCATTGGTTTTTTAATGATGCATTTCAGAAAACATATTTCTGTCTCCATAATCTTACATTTCTTAATTTAGTCTCTTTCTATCATATTTAATTTTAGAATATTTTTAGGATTTTTTAGATAAAATTAATAATTCTTTTTAAAAATATTTAGTCGATTAGACATGACTATTAGTTTTCTCATTATATTCAAATTTTGCTTTTTCTGGTATTATATAAGAGTTTTCTTTGTATTCAATATTTTATTCAGCCCATATTTCGATTGGATCTAGATTGATATCAATTTTAGTTTTATAGAATATTATACTTTTTGGTAAATTCATTACTATTGTAGTAATTATGTATTAGTAAATTCATAAAACCTTATCTCCATTTTTTGGTTTTTACTTTAGATAATAACTATTTATCTTTTTTTAAATGAAAATTATGTTCAGGTTCATCAACAAATTATTTATTTAGTTCTAATATTTTTATGCGATTTAAAAATCCTTAGTCATCTAGTATTTATTTCCGGTATTTAGATTGCATGATACAAATAAGACCCGCATATGGTTCAAATGAAACTAATCCATCATATAAATTTCTTCCTTTTATTTTATCTCCTCCTGTTAATTATTTTATTTGCGTTTGATTGAAATGATTTTTTTTATTCTAATTCTGGAAAATAACAGAATCTTTTATCAATTAATGTCATTAGATCTGGTGTTGCTGCCGATAATTGTTCTACAGAAGCTTATATCATCAATGGTCTTCCAATTACTCCATATGCATCTTCATCTATGGTATTTAACATAAGATTTGAAATTAGTGTTTTTCCGTTATTTCCTTATCCAGATAATATTATAATAGATTTTTCTTCTAAAACTCTATCTGGATGCAAACAATTAGCTAATTGCTTTATAAACCATCGATATTCTTCTTCTCCTACAATTTACTAGATAATTGGTTCTAATAAAATCATATTCTTATTTTGGATTATAATCATATTTTATCATCTGAGTATTATACATATTTTATGTTGTTGTTATAATTATTTTTCATCTAGATCATAAGTTCCATTAGTAAAATGTAATAGATTTTTGTTTTAGTTGAATTTATACTATTATCCTTGAAAGTTTCCATAGCATACTGCTCCATATAAGATTGTTTATCAATAGTATTAGATATAATTTTAATAAGTCTTTCATATTGCTTTTTTTCTTCTTTTTTTTGATATTTTTGATGATATTATCGAAAAATAGTTCTAATTCGGTTCTATACGTTTTCTCAATTCTCTACTTCCATCTTCATTGGTCCAGTATCCACCTTTTGTTGGCTTGTTGTTGATAATATTGGTAAAATAATATATATTTTGACCGGGTTTTTCACCAGAAACATATAAGAAAATCATTGGGTTTTATTTCATTGTATAGATAAGTGATATATTACATTCTTAGTTTCATAGAAGACGTATATATTTTATTGATTTTCTGATATATTAGTTGGAATATCTGTCGGTTTCATAGATTATTCTTCTTCTTATCTAGATGATTGATTGTTATAATATATTATTTGTGATATTTATGTTATTAGTCACGATATTCATAGATTAATATTCAGTTACTTCTTGTTCGAAGATAAGTTTTCTTTGACGTTATTTTAGCTCAGATCTAATATTCATTTTCGTGCAATTGGATCTTTTATACTAAAGTTATTTTTTACCATCTTTACCTATAAATTCGACAACTTTTCATTTACCTAATATGTCTTATAAAACAAGATACTTTATATCCATGAGGTCCTAATTCATGATATTATTTTGGCAATAGAACCGGATTTTAACAAAATATCTTTTGAAGCTTATTCTAACCTCATTTCTAAATACTGGATAACCGACACTAAATTTCTTTACTATCTTATTTTTCATGTTTGTTTATTTTTATTTCAAATTAAGAACTATCTAAACATTATGTATTAAATGATCCATTACATTCTTCATCCATACATTTTATAATTAAGTGCGTATTATCTTTAAGAAATAATAATGCTATAGAATTGTTACTTTGATGTTCACGTTTAGGACATTTCTATTCTGTCAATTCTAGACCCAATCAGCTGGACGTTCAGGATCATGTTTAAATTGATCTAAAGTATAATCTTTAGTGTATCCTGATTATCTGACAGATTATAATACAAATCTTTTCTGTACATATTCATCTAGATAGATGAAATTAGTTTCAGGACAATATCCTATATACTGATCAAATTCGTTATCAGTGGTCGAATGTTCCTGATTCTTTATCATAATACGATGATTATATACTTTACGATTTGAGTCGTATTTATCTTGTCCCAGTAATCTCAGATTGAAACTATTGTAGGCTGCTTTATCGAAAGCCTGATGTAGGTTTAAGAATTGATATAACTGTTTCATCTAGTCTCTTCCTCTGAGATAGATGGTAACATCGTTATATTTCAGATGAAGGATTATATGGTATGACATTTTGAAATATTGTTTTTGTGGCGTTGTCTTGGTTTCCCGTCTGATGTAATCACCTGATGCTTCTTTTACAAAAAGATTGATACTGAGATCACCAAAATAATAGTTTAATTTTTCTAAGAGATGGTTTTTTAAAAAAGATATATCGACATCATATTGATCTTATCTCCAATCGAGATCGAAATATGGATTTACTTTATGTTTGTCGTAATATTTTCACAGAGACATTGTGTAGGGGATTGTTAACTCAGATATATATGAGCATCTTGATAGGATTGTAATCCATAATGCTGACCTTTAAAACTCCAGAGGACAACTGGGGATTATTGGTAATTTTTACTAATCATAATATCAATATATATTCCGCGGGTTCTTTTTTATATTATGTATAAAAATATTTTTAAATGATTTTCACATTTTTTTTTTAGGCCTTTAATGTATACAGGATCCGCGCTTTTTTTTTTTATGATCACTTAATTTAAATTTCGATTTTGCATTTTTGAGATTTCCTATTTTTATTTAAAAACATTATTATTATAAATAAAAAAAAATGACAATATATTAGAATTTATAAAATAACAAAATAAAAAATAAACGTAATAGGAACAATAATTCTATAACAATGGATAATTAAGAATATATAAATACAGATTAAATGTTAGACAAGATTACACAAAGGTTATTAAAAATTGATAAAGATTGTAAAGTTTTATAGATAGAAACTGTTAAAAAATTAAAGTCTACAGATGTATTGAGAGAATTTAATCTTATATCTTAAGCAGATTAATTTAAAAAATAGATAATAAAACCAATAGAATTTTATGTTATTAAAATAATACGCAAATTAATAAGATTATTGATTAGGCAATAGATGGATGTATGTATATGTGGTATAATTGTTGAAAAAATCATATTAAAATGAACTTTTAAATTGAAGATTTCTTTAGTAAAAATTATTAACAATAAGTTTCTAAGGCCGATCATATACACTTTTTCAAATCCTGAATTTTTTGATATAATTGTTTAAAAACTACTTTGTATATAATAAAAATGTGACATTATTTTGGATTTTAAAAAACAATGTGATAAAACATTATTTTAAAAACATATATAAATATGAGTATACAAACAAATACAGCGTGTAATTCTAGATAATATAAGAGGTAAAAATTAGGCATTAATAATAGTACAAAAAAAAACAACAGTAAAGATTAAGATTCAGATTTGTTGTTTGAGTAAGTTATATAAAATTACGACAAAGGATATTATAATTAAATTTTTTAAACATTTTTGATAGATTTAAAATAATAAATCCAGATAGACCTTGTTCTGAAAATTAAAGTTTAGAGTAATTTTTAGAAGAAGCTTGTTAATTTCCAGTGCTATTTTGTTATAGGTTATTAAAACAACACTATAGATATATTTGGAAATATAATAAATGATACTGAGTTTAAAAATCAAACAGACCGATATATATAAATAATTATATATTGAATATATAATAAAATGAGTACTAAAATACCGTGGTTTAATTTATATACAGATGAATAAAAATAAAGATGTTATGAAGCAAATAAATTAGAATAAAAAATGGAAATTTAAACTATTATTAGTTAGTTTTAATGCGCAACTGTTGTTTTTTGTTTTTAAATATCAGGTTAAGACTATGATTTCACATATAATACTTTCAAATAGGCTGATAGATTTTTTACATCTGTTATTACTTTTTTATATAAACTAGGTTATGGGTTGCCATCATAAGCTAATAGTTATTAATATATGTGTAGATAAGATAATAATGTTGTAACTACATGGATATAATAATAACCACATGTGTAAAAATTGGTAAAGTTATAAATGATAAGTAATTTTATCCATCATGAACATTTTTTAGATGTAGATAAATACATTATAATATAAGATGTACATGATACAATTGCTTTACTAATTAGGGATTTTGAGTTATTTACTGGAAAAGATTTTATTTAAGAAACAAAAAAAGCGATATAATGAATTAGTTATACTTAGATAGAAGATTGAAATCTATACGAAAATATTATTAACTCTTTTTCTATGTAGATAAATATTAGTAAATTCTAGTAGTAAAAAATATAAATTAACTACATAGTAGTTAAAATAATATAAAATTTTTATAAAAACAGAATTTATTAATTATAATAGAATAGTGTTTAGAACAGGAAAATATGAAGGAGCATTATATGATTATTCTTTAATTGTAAAAGATTATATCAGAAGAGATCTTTAAGATATATAGCTAAATGTGTATACATTTAAAAATGTTTTAGATAGTTTTGATCAAGAAAATATAAAGTATACTTCTTACTTTTCAAAATAAGCATAAAATACAGTAAATTAATTCAATTAAGCTATTCATTCTTTTGGATTTTAATAAAAAGGAACATTATAAAGATTAAAAACAAATGCTTCAAAGTATATATAGAATGTAAATACATTACCGACAAATGTCAATAATGTTATATCTAAAAAATGATTTTAAATTTTATTTTCATTTGCGTATATACATTTTATTAAATGTAGATTTTATAGTTTTTAGTTATCAGAATCAATGTCTATGGATCTTAGTTATAACAGATTTAATTAAAAATTGCAGACACTAACTACTCAAGCAATAGAGAGATACGATTACTTAGTATGTAGACTCTCCGCCTTTGGCCATATAGATTTTTTGCACATTCTTTTCGTTATTATTCTATATATTGTTTTATATATATTGTTTTATATTCGAGCATATATTATTCTTATATCAGCGAGCATCGCTCGCTCTCGAGTCTTAGGCGGTAGGCCTAATGCTCCGCTCTCGAGGTGTGGTCGGTAGGGCCACAGCGGTCAGGCCTAATGCTGAGCAAATAAAAAAATTTGACAAAATAACTTAAAAATATAATTGTAAAATATAACAAATATATTATCAATATAAATAAAAATATAAAACAAAATGACTCATTAGCCAGAATTTAAAAGATAAAAAGTATTTAATACTAGATATAATATTTAGTAAACTTATAAAACTTTATCAAAAAATGAGCAATATAAAATAATAGAAGAAAACATTGATATAGGTAAATATGATAAAATATTTGCAGAATTATTTGATATATTGAAGGTTGTTGAACCATCAAGAAGAAGTGTAGTACACGATGATTTATATGAATTTATATAAGATACATGTGATTTTCCTTAAGGATTTATAAAAGAATTAATAGATAACAATTTTATAAAAGTAAAACGGCATTGTTATTGGCAATAAAAGTAATTAATATAAATAAAAACTATAAGATTATATTTTTACAATAAAACATTTCTGATATTATATAAAAATGAATGAAAAACGTCTCTAAGAGTAAAATAATCCTTGGTATAATTATTTTACTGATTATTAATTAAAAAGATGTTTTTATATAAATAAGGTTGAAGGTTCTTTTTTAGACATTATATTAGATATTTTTGATATTACATATAAAAATATTTTTAAATGATTTCACATTTTTTATATTTGGATAAGTACATGATATATATATATTTATTGCATTATTAGATACAAGCTTTAATCTATTTCGTAAAAAATTGTCATATATAAAAATGTATGTAAGATTATAATAAAAAAATAAGAAAAAGGGTAAACCGGTCTTTTATATTTTGTTTTTTTTTAATTTTTACCGTCTATCTTTTTCTTATACACGTCAATGGATTATATATACAAATCCAAATTATATAAAACTATTGCTATTAAATAACATAATACTTTTTCATTCACATTTATTAATTTTAACATGAGTTATTATTATTAATTATAAAATACATTTAAAAATTGTTATCAATTGATATGTATTCTAGAATTACATTTCAACAATCAACCCAATTGTAATCAGTATTACATTCGTTTCTTCTACCACATTTCCAACATTTTTTTTTGTAAACCATCTTCCATAAGATGTAGTTACTTTTTTAAGTAAACCCTATTAAATTTTACGAATTTACATTTTTTCTTCTATGTACTTTTTCTTCTTTTTAGTTAACGTTTCTTTACCTTTTACTACTTATAATTATTTTCATAATAATTGTCATTTTTTTTTCATTGATTATAAATTTGATTAAATATAGAAAAAATAAAATTATTTAAATAGATACATTGATTATTTTATATAAACTTATTTTGCATTTTTTGTAAATATTTAATACTTTTTATTAAGTCTTATTATTTTATTACAAAACTATAAACTTTAATATATACATTTTTTTTATTTATATCTAATTAAATATATATATTACAGTAATAAGGATAATAAAGAATATGATTTTTTTTTTGATAAAATTTTTATCTATTAAAGATGGATATCCTAAAATTTACCAATTTAAAAATCATTATTTAATAGAACTTTTTATGTATATTTACATATATAAAAATTTTGATTTTTTTAGATATAATTTAAATTTAATAATTGTATTATATTTATTATCATTTTTTTTGATTTTTTAATATTTTTTTCTTTATAAGGACCAATTGATATAATACATCCTTTTTTTATATTTTAATAAACTAAAAAAGATTTATTAAATCTTATAAACTATCTTTTACTTATAATGGAAGTATATTAAAAATTTATATAAATAATTCATTTATATTTTTTAATTATTATTCATTTAATAATTACATATACTTTAATTTTAGTTTTTTATTTTGTGTTTATAAAATTAAAGTATCATTTGCATATTATTTCCAATATTATAGAATTGTTATAGTACAATTAGCTTATAAATATAATTTAATATCCTCCAACATCAATATGTTTATTATTGGCACTTTTCTTTTTAAGTATATACTCATTATTTTACATATATCATTATTTTTTAATTTTAAATTTTTAATTTATCTTTACTATTTGTATTACCAATATATTAAATCTACTATTAAATAGGATATTATTAAGATAAATATTATTAATTTTATGTTAAAGTATCAAAATAATAAGATTTTCCATATTTAATAATAGGGAAAGCATGTCCTACGTCAATCTTATGTTTAAATATATTAAGTGATAATTATACAATACCTTATAATTTATATGTAAAATTATTAATTTAAAATGTTTCTTGATTTTTAAGATATTTATTAGACATATTATATAATATAATAATTTATCTATTTTCTATCTATTAAAGAAAATAAATGATATTCCAAATATCTTTATCGTAATAACCTATCATATCATCATTACCACCATTATTATAAAAGAAATGAAATTTTTTTTATTGGAATATATAGCTATATTTGTGTATAATTTTTAATCTATATTAAAGTAAAAAATTTAATATTTTATTTATTCTTTCTGATGGTATTAAATCTTATATTTAATATTTTTATTCATGTGAAATGCTTATTAGATCTTTTTTTTTATAAACTTTCTTAAGATTGTATTTAAATAAAAAATATTTATGAAACTAACAAAAAAACAAGAGTCATCTGTTTTTTAAGATACAAATTTTAATTTTTAAAGTTATTTGATTTCATTCATTAGCCTATTTATATATAATATTATTATTATAAAAAACATTTTATTTTTTGTATTATTTTATAATTTTTTTTGGTTCATTTGTATGATTTTTATATAAAAAAATCTTAAATACAGTGCTAACGTTATAATCAATCTAATAAAAGTCTATAAAAATTTGGAGATAAATACTCTAACCCTTAAAATTATTCTTAATCACCTGCAAGTTTTTTATATTAGTAGTTAGATTCCATAATATTATCATGAAATTACGGTAATAAATACTATTTCATAATAGTATTAAATTATATTTAATCATTAGTTGATGGACAAGAATTATAAAAATGTAAAACTTTAACTATAAATTATTTTATAGTTGTATTTTCTTAAAAATACAATTTTTTTTTTATATTTTTTTTTGTTTCTAGGTTTTTTATTTAAAAAACTAAAACTTTTGTTTTTTTAGTAAACAAAATTTAATCTAAATTTTTATTAGATAATTATTTTTATTCATATGTATTAATATTTATTTTATAGGCATTTAGATATGACATATCATTTATATTAAATGATAAGAATGTATTACGACTAAATAGTATTCTCATTTATTATATTTATATATATAAATATAACCTGGTTTATCTTGTGCTTTAGATATTGTATCTTTATTTGCAACAAAATTTTCTTTACTATAATTATAGCCTTATTTAAATAAAGAGTTTTCTCCTTATTATTTACTACTAACTTTTGTATAATATTATGTGACACTACTTCTGCTGGCTGGATCAGAAAAATATTTTTAATAATTATCAGCTCTTTATTCTTTTAATTATTTATTCATTTATTTTTAAATTTACCTGAACTTATATGTTGAGAATCTCTTACTTTTGGATTGTCAGTACTTCCACCATATATTGAAAGACTACCACTTGTTGCTTACTTTATAAGTTTTTTAAAACTTATTTCTTAACTCGGTCTTGAACTCATATTTAATTTTTTAATACTAAATAACATATTGTATATAATAATAATATATATATATTTATCATTTTTTTTTTATCAATTAATATTTTTGAGTTTAACATTTTCAATTACTAATGGTTTTTCCAAAGTTTGCTCTCGAGGTGTAGTCGCCAGGGCCACAGGGAAACTTGCTATATGATTGGTAGGGCTATGAAATAAAAAGACATTACGTATTATATTATTAAATTTATTATATTATTAAATGTATTGTATATATATGTGTATTATTATACCATGCATTTGTCATTTCATTTTAACTATTTTATAAATAATAATAAAATGAATAGTAATGTATTGAAAAAAGGTCGCAATTTAAAAGATTATGAAAATGTTGATAAATGTTGTTTAATTTTTAGTTATCTAATATAATTTCTTAAAAATAACGATTTATTTTAATTAGCAAAAAAAAAAAATGTATAATATTTATTTTAAAATTATAAAAAATTTGAATATATTGGATATGATTAACAATTATTTAATTAAAAAAGACATTTAACGTAATTTTAACAAATTGATATTGTTCTTAATAAAGCATTAAAAATATAAAAAAAAATTATATATGTATACAATTATATATACTTTAATAATAATTATTTTTTATACACAGTTCAAATAAAAATTAGTTTTATTAAATGTTGTTAGATTAAAACACAAATGATATATTTAATAATTTTATTTATAATATAACATAAAGTATTTTGTAATAGATTTCAACTATTCCAAAATTGATGATCTTTTAAATCTAAACTTAAAATTCAGATATTTTTACTAATGGAAATTTTTTATAATTTAATTTAAATTAATACACATTTTACTTAGCTGGAATTATTCCTTATTGTATATTTAATAAGAAAGCTTTTTTTGGTCATGCTTTTCCAATTTTTAGACAAAACAATAGATCTGATTTTTATTATGATTCATTAATAGGTAAAATCAGCCATAGAAAATTAAATATTTATAAAATACCAAAAAGTGTTCATTAATGCAAAATATTTAATTTTACATTATTATATATTTAATAAACTAATAATTAAAAAAAAAAAAATGATATATTTATATATATTTAAAAAAATATATACATAATTATTTATACTGTTTTTAGATAAAATGCCATAAGGACCTTATATATTTCATTATACTAAAGTTTCAAATTAAAATTAATTTGAAAATTAAAGACTGTAAACAGCAGTACTGCCTGGAAATAAATAGAGAAAAAGTAATTCATAATAAAAACCTGGTTACGGTTACGCAATATAACAAGATAAAAAATGATAAAAGAAATTTTTTTAAATTAAAATTAGATTTTAACATTTAATGCAAATTAACCTTTATAAACCTTTAGAAAATTTATCACATCAACTAATCATTTTGTCAAATTATCTTAATAAGATAAAGAAAAAATTCTTTTTAATAAAAGACTAAAATTATATTCTTAAAATTTTCAAATTATACAAAATATTTTTTTGTATAAGAAAATACTACTGTTTTATAATTTTTAACAAAATTATAAATATATCTTAATAAATGCCTCCTATAATTTAATTTAAATTACAAATAATATTATGCAATAATATTTACCTTAAGATGATTGGTAAAATGTAATGACTAAATAATATTAATACAAATTACTTTTAGGTGAACAAACACATTTTTAAGGTTTATTTTAAATTAATAATAATACTTATCAGATTATATTTGAACGATGAAAAAAAAATGACGTAATATTATATTTTTAATATAATTATATCTATTTATATAATACTAATAAGTAAAAAATGTCGGAAAACTAATCAAAGTTTTATTTTAGTAAAACAATATATCATAAAAATGGTATACCTGATAAAGTTTTAAAAGATAGTTATAGAATGGGTGTGACAAATAATCCTAATAGACGCAAAGGTGAATATGTACGAGAATATAATAAAAAAATGAGTGAATATTTTTTATCATTTGATTAATATAATGTATTACTTATTATTTCCCCAAAAAAATCGATAATAATTATATGGCTTAACCTATATGAACCAGAAAATTTATGATAAGTTTTATTAAAAATCATAAAATCATATAGCCTAACCTATATGAACCAAAAAAATTTATAAAAATCATATAGCTTATTCTATATGAATTAAACAAAACAAAAATATAAGATTTTTTAGAAAGATCTTTTTTTTAACATCGTAATACTTTTTATTTTTATGCGGTTATTGTTTTATATATTTTTATATTTGGTGGATCAGTACATGTATATCAATTTCTATTGTATACAGGATAAGCGTTTTTAGCTATTTTTCTCAGAACGGGTACTCGATCTTTTTGCGGTTTAATCATTTTTTTTTAATGTATAAATATTATTATACATATAAACTTTATTAAAAAATCGTTAAATTTGCATTTTTTATTTTCATCATGTATTTACTCAAATCAGTTGTTTTAATCCCGATTACAAATATTTTTCTAGTTTGCCCATTCATAACATAAACCATAATTAAAATTATAAATAAAAATTCTGGAAGATTATTAACTCAGATATGCATCGGATTATAATCTTTTAAAACTCCATAATACGATTTCTAATAATTTTTGTCACATTATTTTTATTTTATAAATCAAGAATTTAACAAAGAATATATTTATATACTTATACGATAATTTCTGATATCATTTCTAAAATATTTTTATTTTTTTCTTGAGAAATCATATATTGTCATATTATTAAGTGTAAACTTATTTTTTTCTATTTTTTTTCTTCAGTAACTAATTTACCATATGTAGATTATTCTGTCGAATAGCAGAAAATAGAGCAGTATATTGATAAATGTCTTGAAAATCTAATTTAATATCATCTTATCTGATAAGAAGATCAAAAATCTCTGTATTGTTATTTCTGATAGAATATCCGATAGCAGGTCTCAAAACTTCTGTTTCCAGATTGATGTCGATATCATCTCTCTCCAGTAACATACGACAGATCTGGACCTATCCTTTATCTGTTGCAGATATGAGTGCGGAAAATCCTTATTTACTTTATCTGTTGACATCGATATCATCTCTCTCCAATAACATACGACAGATCTCTACGTATCCCTCATTTGTTGCAGATGTGAGTGCGGAAAATCCTTATTTACTTTATCTGTTGACATTGATATTATCCCTCTGCAATAACATACGACAGATCTCCACCTATCCGTTACTTGCGGCAGATATGAGTGCGGAAAATCCTTATTTACTTTATCTGTTGACATCGATATCATCTCTCTCCAATAACATACGACATATCTCTACCTATCCGTAATTTACTGCAGATATGAGTGCGGAAAATCCCTCTCGAGTCTATCTGTTTATATCAATCTATTTATTATATAATAACATACGACATATCTCTACCTATCCATTTTTTGCAGCACATATAAGTGCGGAAAATCCCTCTCGATTCTATCTGTTGATATCAATCTATTTATTATATAATAACATACGACATATCTCTACCTATCCATTATTTGTAGCATATATAAGTGCAGTATATCCATATTCAGTCGATCTGTTGATATCGATATCATCTCTCTCCAGTAACAGACGACAGATCTCGACATATCCTTTATGTGTAGCTTATATAAGTGCAGTATATCCATCTTTATTTTATCTGTTGACATCGATATTACTTTTCATCAATAATAGATGACATATCTGAACGTTTCCTGTATATGCGGCAGATATGAGTGCAGTATATCCATAATTCTGTTATCTGTTGACATCGATATCATCTCTCTCCAGTAACATACGACAGATCTGGACATGTCCTGATCCTGAAGCTGATATAAGTGCAGTATGTCCATATTTATCTTATCTGTTGACATCGATATTACTTTTCATCAATAACAGACGACAGATCTGGACATATCCTTTTTTTGCAGCTGATATGAGTGCAGTAAATCCATCTCCAGTGTATCTGTTGATATCGATATCATCTCTCTGCAGTAACATACGACAGATCTGGACATGTCCTGATCCTGAAGCTGATATAAGTGCAGTATATCTATCTCCAGTTTATCTGTTAACATTGATATTACTTTTCATCAATAATAGATGACATATCTGAACGTTTCCTATATATGCGGCAGATATGAGTGCAGTATATCCATCTCTACTCTATCTGTTGATATCGATATCATCTCTATCCAGTAACAGACGACAGATCTCGACATATCCTGTATGTGCGGCACATATGAGCGCAGTAGATCCATATTAATTTTATCTGTTGACATCGATATTACTTTTCATCAATAACAGACGACAAATCTGGACATATCCATTTTTTGCAGCACATATGAGTGCAGTATATCCATCTCTAGTCTATCTGTTGATATCGATATCATCTCTCTGCAGTAACAGACGACAGATCTCGACATATCCATTTCTTGCAGCTGATATGAGTGCAGTATATTCATTTTTACCTTATATGTTGATATTACTTTTCATCGAGCGACAGATGTCGACACGTCCTTAATTTGAAGCAGATAGAAGTTCCATCTGGAATAATAAATAGTTTTAATATATATATATGTATATTATATTTTTAAATCATTTTTTTTACAAAAATAATTTCATCTTTCAAATACAACTTAATATGTATTACTATTAATTCTTAATAAACCTTAAAAATGTATTTGTTCCCCTAAAAGTAATTTGTATTAATACTATTTAGCCATTACTGATTGCCACTATCTCTTTCTGTCAGTTGTTTGATTTATGTTTAGTTTAAACACTTATGTTATTCTAATTCTGGAAAATATTCAAACCTTTTATCTAAAACTTTTTCGGGTACTCGATCCTTCGCGGTTTAATCTTTTTTTATTTTTCACCCGCATCTGAAACTTTTCTCAGATCTTTGATTTTCTCTTGCGGGTCTTTTTTTTATTCTTACCCTTTCCTATTGAGAGAATATATAAATATAATAAAAAATGTATATTAGCGCGTTTTAATCATTTTTTTTAATGTATAAATATCATTATACATATAAACTTTATTAAAAAATCGTTAAATTTGCATTTTTTATTTTCATCATGTATTTACTCAAATCAGTTGTTTTAATCCCGATTACAAATATTTTTCTAGTTTGTCCATTCATAACATAAACCATAATTAAAATTATAAATAAAAATTCTGGAAGATTATTAACTCAGATATGCATCGGATTATAATCCTTTAAAACTCCATAATACGATTTCTAATAATTTTTGTCACATTATTTTTATTTTATAAATCAAGAATTTAACAAAGAATATATTTATATACTTATACGATAATTTCTGATATCATTTCTAAAATATTTTTATTTTTTTTTTGAGAAATCATATATTGTCATATTATTAAGTGTAAACTTATTTTTTTCTATTTTTTTTTCAGTAACTAATTTACCATATGTAGATTATTCTGTTGAATAGCAGAAAATAGAGCAGTATATTGATAAACATCTTGATAATCTAATTTAATATTATCTTATCTGATAAGAAGATCAAAAATCTCTGTATTGTTATTTCTGATAGAATATCCGATAGCAGGTCTCAAAACTTCTGTTTCCAGATTGATGTCGATATCATCTCTCTCCAGTAACATACGACAGATCTCCACGTATTCGTTATTTGCTGCAGATATAAGTGCGGAAAATCCTTATTTACTTTATCTGTTGACATCGATATCATCTCTCTCCAATAACATACGACAGATCTCCACGTATCCGTGATTTACTGCAGATATGAGTGGGGAAATCCATTATTAAGTTATCTGTTGACATCGATATCATCTCTCTCCAGTAACATACGACATATCTCTACCTATCCTTTATCTGCTGCAGATATGAGTGCGGAAAATCCTTATTTACTTTATCTGTTGACATCGATATCATCTCTCTCCAATAACATACGACAGATCTCCACGTATCCCTCATTCACTGCAGATGTGAGTGCTGAAAATCCTTATTTACTTTATCTGTTGACATCGATATCATCCCTCTGCAATAACATACGACAGATCTCCACGTATCCGTTACTTGCGGCAGATATGAGTGCGGAAAATCCCTATTCTCTTATCTTTTGACATCGATATCATCTCTCTCCAATAACATACGACAGATCTCTACTTATCCATCACCTGCGGCAGATATGAGTGCGGAAAATCCCTCTCGAGTCTATCTGTTGATATCAGTCTATTTATTATATAATAACATACGACATATCTCTACCTACCGATCACTTGCAGCACGTATAAGTGCAGTATATCCATATTTATTTTATCTGTTGACATCAATCTATTTATTATATAATAACATACGACATATCTCTACCTATCCATTATTTGCAGCATATATAAGTGAAGTATATCCATATTCAGTCGATCTGTTGATATCGATATCATCTCTCCAGTAACATACGACAGATCTGGACATATCCTCTCTGTGTAGCTGATAAAAGTGCAGTAGATCCATTTTTAACTTATCTGTTGATATCGATATCATCTCTCTCCAGTAACATACGACAGATCTGGACGTTTCCTGTATATGCGGCAGATATGAGTGCAGTATATCCATCTCCAGTCTATCTGTTGATATCGATATCATCTCTCTCCAGTAATATACGACAGATCTGAACATATCCTGTATGTGCGGCAGACATGAGTGCAGTAGATCCATATTAATCTTATTTGTTGACATCGATATTACTTTTCATCAATAACAGATGACAGATCTGGACATATCCACTTTTTGCAGCTGATATGAGTGCAGTAAATCCATCTCCAGTCTATCTGTTGATATCGATATCATCTCTCTGCAGTAACAGACGACAGATCTCGACATACCCTTTTTTGCAACTGATATGAGTGCAGTATATCCATCTCCAGTCTATCTGTTGATATCGATATCATCTCTCTGTAGTAACATACGACAGATCTGAACATGTCCTAATCCTGAAGCTGATATAAGTGCAGTATTTCCATATTAATTTTATCTGTTGACATCGATATTACTTTTCATCAATAACAGACGACAGATCTTGACATATCCTTTTTGCAGCTGATATGAGTGCAGTATATCCATCTCCAGTCTATCTGTTGATATCGATATCATCTCTCTGCAGTAACAGACGACAGATCTCGACATATCCATTTCTTGCAGCTGATATGAGTGCAGTATATTCATTTTTACCTTATATGTTGATATTACTTTTCATCGAGCGACAGATGTCGACACGTCCTTAATTTGAAGCAGATAGAAGTTCTATCTGGAATAATAAATAGTTTTAATATATATAATATGTATATTATATTTTTAAATCATTTTTTTTTTAATATAAACTTTATTAAAAATAATACCTTGTTAATTCTGGTTAAAATTTCCATATCAAAACAATTTCATCATGTTAAAAACTAGCAAATTAACTGGAAATAAAAAGAACTTAAAGTGTAATACCTGTAATATCAATATAGATAGAGATATAAATAGATCAAGGTAAAAAGTTGAATATTGAACAGGTGCTTGTATGTGTGTGTGTGTATACAAAACACTTATGTAACAGAATATGTTCTCAAGAAAAACTCTATAATTGACATTTTTTTCATTATTAATTTTAAATATTAATAAAAGTTTATAATGCAATTTAAAAAGTTCCATCAAACATACGATTTATAAATGTGAATTCATCAGATTATGCCATTATTTAAGAATATATTTTAAATATAATTTTGCCAATTAATAGAATTCTCAGTATATTTTAATTCTAATCCACTATAAATCCACCAATCTATAATATCAAAAAAGTAGCTTAATCAATAGCATTTTCAGTATATTTTAATTCTAATCTACTAGATTTCCACCAATCTAAAATTTCAATAGAAGTAGCTTAATCAATAGCATTTTCAGTATATTTTAACTCTAATCCACTAGATTTCCACCAATCTAAAATCTCAATAGAAGTAGCTTTATCAATAGCATTTTTAGTATATTTTAATTCTAATCCACTAGATTTCCACCAGTCTAGAATCTCAATAGAAGTAGTATTATCAATAGCATTTTCAGTATATTTTAATTCTAATCCACTATATTTCCACCAATTTAAAATTTCAATGGAAGTATTTTTATCAGTAATTATTTCAATATATTTTTATTCTAATCCATTAGATTTCCACTAATTAAATATATTAATACAAGTAATAACATAATCAATATAATAAGAAGTATATTTTAATTCTAATCCACTATCTTTCCACCAATTTAAAATATCAATAGATTTAGCATAATTAATAGAATTTGCAGAATATTTTAAATTTAATCCACTATCTTTCCACCAATTTAATATATCAAATCTTTAATAATAAGATGCTGAATCAATAGAAGATTCACTATATATTAGATTTAATCCACTTTGTTTCCACCAATCTAAAATCTCAGTAGAAATAGCTTGATTCATAGCATTTTCAGAATATTTTAAATTTAATCCACTATCTTTCCACCAATTTAAAATATGAATTTTATTATTAAGACTAGCATTATTGATTGCTTTTATAGTATATTTTAGTTCTAATCCACTATTTTTCCACCAATCAAGAATAGAAAGACTATTAGCGTTATTAATGGCAACAGAAGAATATTTTAATTAAAAACCACTATTTTTCCACCAATCTAATACTTAAACATTAGTAGCAAAATCCATAGCTTTATCAGTATACTTAAATTTTAATCCACTATATTTCCACCAATTAAGAATTTCAACCTTATTAGAATTATCAATAGAATTAGAAGAATAATTCAAATCTAATTTACTATTTTTCCACTAATTTAAACTTTTAACATTATCAACATTATCAATAATAACATTTTTTAATTTCAATTTAGGATTATTTTGTTTTAAAAATAATAGTGTTTTTGTATTTATTTTTTATAATAATTTTTATGTACATTTTGGAATAATGTTATTATTAAATAATATATTTAATACTTCAATTTACTCGTCTTATTTTAAAAATAAAAAATTTTAATCAATTTTTTTATAATTATGTATAATAGAATAAATATTTAACAATTATTTTAAATTAAGTGCATAACAAACTCTAAATTTTTATTTTTCATTAGTTATTTTTTTTAAGATATTATATTTAATATCAATACTAATAGTATTAAGAGATGTCATTTTTAAAATTATAATAAATATTTAAATTTTTATTTATAAAAATTATTATTTTCCACTTCTTAAAATAATTAACCACAAATTTTTTAAATGCTTTTATAAATTATAAAAAAATAAATAAGAATATGTAAAATAACAAAAATATTAAATATATTGCCAACGGAGAATTTCGATTTTTTTAAAAAGTAGACATGATCCTAAAATGATTTAAAAATTTTTTTATAAATATTACAAAATAATAAAAACATATATTATAAATAAACAAATATGACTTAACAAAAAAATAATTGTAAACTTTGTTTAAATAAAGGATAACATAAAATTATTGAAAAATTTGAAAAAAATACATTAAAAAAGAGAAAAAGAAAAAGGTTAGTATAGTTAAAAAACTCTTGAAGCATATACCACTGTTCTTTCAAAATTACTATACTATGGAGGTATAAATTGGTACAAAAAAATCTTAATGAGATTTTTTAATTGATAGAAGATAATGTTGATAAACATGAGAGTAGCTTAACTTATATTACTAGGTTAATACCAATTATTTCAAACTATCCTAGTAAAATAGAGATTGATATTGAATAAGTATAAGAATATATATAATAAAAATATAAAGAATAATCTGAAAAAAATGTTACAAGAACAAAGTATTAGTTAATATCAACCTGGTGTAAATACAGAAAATATCGATCAAAAAGAAGATACTAGACTAGTTGCTCCTTCATTAGAAAGAATTATTCGTATAAGAGATAAACTTTTACTTTTGTCAGAAGACTTATCAAACGCATATTATACTGATTAATTGATCTTAATTTTAAGTCTTTATACATATGCTTGTCCTGTGAGAAATGATTTTGCTAATATTTACATTATTGATAATCAAGAAACTAAAAAATAATATAATTTAGAATTAAAAGATTATGTATACTATAAAGATAATACTATTTCTATTAAAATCCATCATCATAAAACTGATTAATTATATGAACTATTTAATAGAGAATATATAGAAATGAATCCTATTCTTGTTTCAATTATAATCAATTCTATTTAATAATATCCTCGAAAATTTTTATTGAGACATGATTAAAACAGTTAAGTCGAACAGAAAAAAAATACTATCTCTGCATATATTAAAAATATTACTTTATAATATACTGGATATGCTATTTATCCTACTATGTTTCGATAAGTTTTCTTAGAATCTGAAAATAAAAAAGAAACTTATTAAAAACATTTTAGATAAATTGCATATTAGATGGGGCACTCTGAATTAACATCACTTAGTAAATATGGTCAAGGTAGATTTCGTGTTGTATGAAGTATATTTTTTTATTACTAAATTCTACAACTTAAAACTTTGTGTGATTTTTAAAATGATAAATATGCTATAAATTAGTATTAAATATAGCTAAATTTAATAGAATTTTTATAACCTTTATTTTTTAAAAATACAAGACTTTTTAATATAATAAATTATGTTCAATAAAATGTACATAAAAGTATATAAAAAGTTTCACCAAAAAAAAATATGAATAATATTATAATGATTTAAAAACATATTATTATATCAATAATAAATATGATTTCTCAAGATCTTATTGAAAAATTAGCTGATAAATTGTAGTCCAATTAAACTACTGGTACCAAGTAGTTTGTTGCTACTATCGGCCACAATTATTCTAAATATGTCGAAAGTAATGTGAGTCTCAAAGTTGTCTTAATCCATTCTAAATATCATGGACATGACAATTGTTTGGCCGAAAGTACTATCAGATCTCGACTTCTCAATCCTTATTTCGATTACGATGGTAAAGGTATTACTCTCAACGAAGAACAAAAATTCGATGTTCTCAAAAGTCTTAAACAAAAATTTTATAATATATTTCCTGATATATAAGTCAAATTTTTTGTCAAAGATGCTTCTGTTGAAGGTATTACTTCTATGCATATTGTTGCACATCTTTCGTATTTTAAAACCAGTATTTACATCTAAGATAAAGATTAGATGAAAGCTTTATTCTAATTGTTATAATTGAAATAACCTTTCGATATTAATCTATACTCCGGTTATAACTTTCGTATGTTGTACAGTAACAAATATGATTCTAAATCCTAATCATGGACCAATCGTTGTTTTCGTTATTCTCCATTAAGTGATTTTGATGATGATCAAGATATCATGTCTCTATCCTCTCATTGTATTAATTAAGATAAAATTATTTTATAAGATTATATCGATAAATTATATATATTATCCTTTGTTAAGGCCAATAATTATACTAAAGATTATCAATTATTTGATATCAAAAAAAGAGATGATGAAGACCATTGGAGCTTACAACTCACAGAGTAAAAATGCGCTGAAAAGGAACATAAATCAAATAATTCTGTTGCTATGATGTATGATAATAATATCATTATTAAATGTATGGACGAAGAATGTTAAAATCCTAAATATTAGGCTTTTATCAAAAAAATTTCTAAATTATTAATACCGATTATTAAAATGAAAAAATATAATCTAATAATGTAAAAGATTAAGCTTAAAATGCTTCAATATAAGTAGAAAGAGGTTTACACAGATAAGGTCATGATCTTCGTGAACTTATATCTTTGGGATATGGCACTTTTGAAGCAACAGGGACTCCTGTTACTGGAAAAGCATTATAAACATTACTTGGTAAAAATCATATTCGTAGATTTATAGGTTAAAATGGTAAAATAAAATTTGAACTAAATGGTACTGAAATTGAAGAAGAAATGGGAAAAGAATTGTTTAATAGTTTAGCTTCATTTAGTCCAAATTAAAATCTAACAAAAAAAGATTTAAAATAACTTAATGTTTTATCTTAAAATATATATATTGACAAAGTTATTATATAAAACTAAGCTTAAAAAGATGAAGATGTTGAAATAGATTCTAATGAACTTATTAATATATTAAAATTTAATGATTCAGAAGAAAAATTATATGTTAATAAACTTTTCTAAAAAAGAATGAATTATATCACTTATTTATATGAAGTATTAAAACCCAAAGATTTTATATATCAACCAAACGAAAAAAAGAAAAAACTATATTTTATTTTACTAATATTAATAATGATAAAAAAACTAAAGGTGGATTCTGGACTAATCTCGATGGTACTAAAGTACTCAGAAAAAGAATACGTATTATATTTGAAGATTACTTTGATAAACTAAAAACATAACTCAAATAACCTAAATAAAAAAAACATTTTAATATTGCTTTTGAAAGAGTTATGAATATTATTGATTAATAAGGTAAACTTGAATAATATGCTATGGAAACATTTTCATATTCTGACTTATAATTTAATCAAAACCTTCATCTTTTACATTTCTAAAACGGTACTTATAATTTAGATGAAAACACATTTAATGAAACAACATAAGATATGTATAATACATAACAAATCAATTATGATTATAATAAATATGTTAAATATGATTTTATTGAACCTATTATACAATAAATTATTGGTGATAAAGAATACCAATGGTTTATATAATAATTAAGTTATTGTTTAATGCCTATTAACATATTAGAAAAAAAATAAATTGTTATTCTTACCGGATAAGGTAATAATGGTAAAACTCTACTATTTAATTTGATGAATAATACAATGAACGTATTAAATGAAGGTTATGGATGTAATTCTCGATCTTAATTAATATAGTTATCATCAGATCAATTATCTTCTGCAACAAGTGATCTTGTTGAATTAAAAGATAAACGATTTATATATTTTGCCGAATTAGATGCTAATAAAGGATTTAATTAATAATAGATTAAAACGCTTACTGGTGGTGATCTTATTAAAGCTAGAGAATTATACGAAAAAAATTAGTAATTCGAAGCTTATGGTGGCGTTTTTGTAAGTTGTAACTAAATTCCAAGAATTTAAACTTCAGATGGTGGTTTTTTGAATAGACTGAAGATTATAGAACTTAAGAAATAATTTGTTGACAATCCTTAACATAAATTTCATGTCAAAAAAGATGTAAAATTATTAACAAAAATTAAATAAATTAAATGGAAATAAGGATTTATGAATATGCTTATAGATTATCAGAATCGAGAACAAATATAACAACCTCAATCAGTTAATCATTACTTATACTAAAAAATATCTCTTAATAAAGATGTTATTCATATTTGGTGCGATGATTATATAGAATACGAAGAAGATAGTTATTATACAGTACAAGAACTAACTGATACATATAATTAATATGTTAGGGATAATAATTCTAATAGAACTGTAAATTAAAAAACATTTGGTGCTTCTTTTGAATAATATCTTTAATAAAACCCAGAAAAATATTCTAACTCAGAATTAAAAGAAAGAAGAAAACCTAGAAGTGGATGGAAATATGGAGATATTAAAAGAAAAGATGTATTTAATAATATTAAAGTTTTACAATAAAATAATGAAATTTTAAGTGATAATGAAAGTAATTATCTAAACTAAAAGTGAATTTTAACACTTATATTTAATTAAATATATTAATAAGAACTACATTTTATAATTTTTATTTATTTTTATACATTTTTCACAAAAAATACAATAATTTTGTGTGTTTTATAGTTAAAAAATTTCCCATATTTTTTGGTAAGATTATGGGAAACTTTTTGGGAATTTACCAAAAAATATGGGAAACTGACGGGAAAATTAAAAAAAAATATGGGAAACTCATGGGAAACTTTTTTTGCTAATATACAAATTTTAACGCACCTTATTTGATTTTATAACGTATTTTAGTATTTTTGTAAAAAAATTAAATCAAATTCTCAAAATTTCTCCTGAAAGTAAAAGATTTATAAAAGATCTTATTTCTTATTATTATAAAATAAATTTAAATGTTTTTTGTAAACAGGAACGAAAAAAAATGAGCTTCTGAAATACTTTCAGAAAAAAATATTATATATAAAGTTTAAATAATTTAATTTTTTATATTATTTGAGAGTAATGTCTGTATATCTTTGTCAGTTTATTAATTACCACATAAGATCTGGTTGAATTAAAAGACAAAAGGTTTATTTATTTTCCCGAATTAGATTATAATAAAACATTCAATCAGACATAGATTAAAAATTTAACTGGTGGTGATCATATCAAAGGAAGAGCATTATATGATAAGGATAATTCATAATTTGAAGCCTATGGTGGAGTATTCGCTGCATGTAATTAAGTTCCTGTTATTAATACCTAAGATGGTGGGTTTATGAATAGATTTAAGATTATTGAATTAACTAGATAATTTGTTGATTAACCTGAACATTCTTTCTAACTCAGAAAAGATCTTTAATTATTAAGCAAGATTAAAACTATTAAATGGAAACAAGGATTTAT
Source organism: Syzygium aromaticum (assembly GCA_024500025.1). Taxonomy (NCBI): domain Eukaryota; kingdom Viridiplantae; phylum Streptophyta; class Magnoliopsida; order Myrtales; family Myrtaceae; genus Syzygium; species Syzygium aromaticum. The sequence continues at coordinate 397,418 of JACTMA010000013.1, read as the reverse complement.
AAATTTATTACTAAATTATTATTATAAAAATCCTATTTTATAACCATAAAAAGTAACTTAATATGTTAATCAATAAATTAGTCTTAACAAAGATTCTATATAAGAATGGTGCGAAGATTATTTATATTATTAATAAGAATCATATTATACTATACAAGAATTGACTGATAAATATAATTTGTCTCAAAATTCTTTAAGATAAATTCTTAAAAAATAATTCTAATCTAAGTTTGCATAATTTTTAAGATAGAATCCTGATTAATTTATAAATTGTACTTCTAAACTTATATATAAACCAAAAGATGGTTGGAAATATGGTGATATTACAAGAAAAGATGTAATTATGAATATATAAGTTAAAGAAAAATAATAATAATGATAAATTGTATATATTAATATAAAAAAATAATGTATAAATTTTTCACCATTTTTTTTTAGTAAAAATTTAAAAAATGGTGAAAAAATGGTGAAAAAATGGTGAACTTATGGTGAAAAAATCTTTAAAATCTAATATTTTTTTGTTTTCATTATTAAAATATAACTGATTATTGATTTTCGTAAAAAAAATATAAAAAAATTAGTTTTATTCCTAAAAATATTAAATATATTATATACTTATACTTAACTTTTATTTTATTTTGTGAATAGGAACGAAAAAATGAAAAAAAATGTATGTGTAAAAAGTTTTGGAAAAATTAAAAATTTTTAATATTATTTAATTAAAATAATTTAACTACATTTTTTTTGCTATATAAATTTAGATTTTTTATACATTAATAATTATGATAATAAAAGTAATTACAATGAAACTTTTTAATACTCTTCTTTATAATTCAATTAAAATCTCCATCTTTTACATTTATAAAACGGTACTTATAATTTAGATGAAAACACATTTAATGAAACAACATAAGACATGTATAATACATAATAAGTCAATTACGATTATAATAAAAATGATTTTATTGATATTATAATTTGTATTTTATAAACATAATAAAACTATATATTTTTATTTTTTTAAGATAAAAATATTTTTAGATATGAAAATAAAGATCTAAAAGTGAATTAAAAATAAAACTTTTCTCACATCTTCAACTTTCTTCTTCTTCTTCTTAATATTATTCTACTTATATATTTGTTTAATCTTAATTTAAATCTACTATGCTAGTTTTATCTATTTAATAAGTATCTATTAATAGATTCATAAATTCTTTTTTTTTTTATTGTTTCTTTTTTTCTAACAATTTTTAATCTTTTGATTAATCTACAAATTAGTAGTTTAATTACAATTTACTATTTTTCCACCATTCTAGTATTTAAGATGGAGTTGGTCTATCAATTGCATTTTTTGTATATTTCAATTCTAATCCACTGTTTTTCCACCATTCTAGAATAGTAATATTATCTGTAAAATCCATAGCATCTGATGAATACTTCAATTTTAATCCACTATTTTTCCACCAATCTAGAATCTCAATTTTATTTGATCTATCTATTGCATATTCAGTATATTTTAATTCTAATCCACTATTTTTCCACCATTCTAAAATTGTAATATTACTTGTTTGATTTGATTAATAGTTCAAATTTAACTCAAAATGTTTCTACCAATCTATAATATCAATATTACTTGTTTTATCTATTGTATATTCAGTATATTTTAATTCTAATCCACTATTTTTCCACCAATCTAGAATCTCAATTTTATTTGATCTATCTATTGCATCTTGAGTATATTTCAATTCTAATCCACTATTTTTCCACCAATCTAGAATTTCAATTCTATTTGCTCGATTAATTGCATCTTGAGTATATTTCAATTCTAATCCACTATTTTTCCACCAATCTAGAATTTCAATCCTATTTGCTCGATTAATTGCATCTTGAGTATATTTTAATTCTAATCCACTATTTTTCCACCAATCTAGAATTTCAATCCTATTTGTTCGATTAATTGCATCTTGAGTATATTTTAATTCTAATCCACTATTTTTCCACCAATCGAGTATATCAGCATTATCTGTATTATCTATTGCTTCTTAGACATACTTAAAAATTAAATTATTTTCTTTCCAATATTATAATATTTTAATATTTAATTTATTAACTATTTAATGTGTATAACTTGGTGTTATATTATTTTTTAATAATATATTTAAGATTGAGATTTATTCATCTTGCTTAAGAGATAAAAAATTATTATCTAATATTTTATACGTATGTATAATCGAGTATATTCTCAATTATTATTTTAGATTTAATGCATAACATATTTTGAATCTTTGTTTTTCATCTAATATTTTTTTTAAGATATCAATTTTGATATTTCTACTTATAGAATTTAGACTTGCCATTTTGATCAATCACATTTTTTATATATTTTAAATTAATTATATTTTTAAATTAATTACTTTTAATATTAATTTTTATATAGTCAAAAGTTTTTTATATTAAGAACAAAAAATAAATCAATTTTAAATATTTTAACTTAAAAATTTATCTATTATTTTATCTTTTATATCATTAATTTCTTTTTATAATCTGATTCCTTATTCTTTAATATCTTATTATAATCTGATTCCTTATTCTTTAATATCTTATTATAATCTTATACCTTATTCTTCAATTTTTTTATTGGTATCTTCAATTTTTTTATTGGTATCTTCAATTTTTTTATTTGTATCTTTGATATCTTATTATAATCTGATTCCTTATTCTTCAATTTTTTTATTTGTTTCTTCGAATTTTTTATTTATATCACTTGATTTTGGTAGAGTCAATGCTATATATATAAATCCACCTATTATAGTAGGATATTCATATATTTTACTAGGATTATTCTATAATTATTGAATAACAAAATCCTATAATGATTATCTTTATATAAATATTTTTCTCTTAATTTATGGTTTTTGAAAAACCTAAATATTTCGATTTATTTTTAACATTTTGAAAATAAATATGTATATTTTTAATTATATATATTAAATATTTTTAAATAAATTGTCATTTTTTTTTATTTTTGATAAAAAATATATACAAAAATGTCAAAAGTAGTTTTTAAAGTAAGGTAAATTTATAATATAAAATTGGATATAGATTGATTAAGTATATTAATATATTTAATATAAAAAATTTTTAGTATTAATTCTAAAAATAAATCAATTTTAACTTAAAAATTTATCTATTATTTTATCTTTTATATCATTAATATCTTATTATAATCTTATACCTTGTTATTCAATTTTATTATTTGTATCTTTAATATCTTATTATAATCTTATACCTTGTTATTCAATTTTATTATTTGTATCTTTAATATCTTATTATAATCTGATTCCTTATTCTTCAATTTTTTTATTTGTATCTTCAATTTTTTTATTTGTTTCTTCGAATTTTTTATTTATATCACTTGATTTTGGTAGAGTCAATGCTATATATATAAATCCACCTATTATAGTAGGATATTCATATATTTTACTAGGATTATTCTATAATTATTGAATAACAAAATCCTATAATGATTATCTTTATATAAATATTTTTCTCTTAATTTATGGTTTTTGAAAAACCTAAATATTTCGATTTATTTTTAACATTTTGAAAATAAATATGTATATTTTTAATTATATATATTAAATATTTTTAAATAAATTGTCATTTTTTTTTATTTTTGATAAAAAATATATACAAAAATGTCAAAGCAATTTTTAAAATAAGGTAGATTTATAATAAAAGATAGATTGATCAAGTATAAAAAAATTTTTTAGTATTAATTTTAAAAATAAATCATGATACATGATAATATGGCATATAAAATTTTTTTCCAAATATTAGACATCCTATTAAATAAATTAAAATCACACGTAACCTATATATTATCAATAAAATATATAATAACAAACAAATTGAACAAAAAATTATCAACAATAAACTTATTTAAGAAGAATTTTCTGATTTATTAAACTAATGTTTTTTATAAAATATAATACTGATACTTAATAAAAATACAATTGATATTATAAAAATAATCTCAAAATAATTGTAGATTATTATTATATTTGTTTCTCTACCTGCTAATGTAATATACATTTATTATATTACATTATATTATTTTTAAGTTTAAATTCAAATTAAAATAAATTCATTTTTTGGCTTATTCTAAAATAGAAATTGGTGTATCATTATAATATTTTTTTTTTTGATTCTTTTAAACTTTTCCATTCATCACTACATGCTTTCAATTTTTTTCTTTGGAAATATTAAGTCTAAGGAATTTTTAATAACCATTTAAATCTTTTTTCTGTTTATTTTCTTTTTTGTTATCGGTTATATTTTTAAAGAATATCATTTTACTCTCACCTAATTCAGTAAAACATATTTTTTATTATCTCTTTACCTTGACTTCTTTTAGAGGACATAATTCACAATTACGTTTGTCATTTTCATTTTAATATAAGCTTCCACATGCTTAACATGTATAATTTTAATCTTCTTTTTTAAGTTTTTTCTAATTACTGTATTTATACAATTCCAATTTTATAAGATTATCCTTAGTTGTAATTTATATATTTTTAAGATGATCTTCTTCTAATTTCTTACAATCTTTGTTAATATCTATTCTTTGACGTATTCCATTTTTTTCATCGTAAGCAACGACTACTACATTATATTTTATGTATATATTATATTTTTCAACATGATATAATTAGGAATTTGCTTTGTTTGCTATATTGATAATATGTTTCTATGTTTTCATGATTTATTTTTTGTCATTACCACATGATATATCCATTAATTATACTGTTCCTTTGTACTCACTTTTGTTATCTTTTTTCATTTTGAATATATTTGCATTCAATTTTACAAAAGTATTAGGATATCCTATATTAATATATTTAGAATTTTCTTTGAGATAATCTAAGAGATCTGTTATAGATTGATTTTAATCTTTTTTGATGTTTTCTCTAAATTTAAATTCTGTAATATGTTTTTTATTCATAATATATACTTCAACACCATCCCGATATGTATCTAAAGTATCTTTTTAATCGATTTTTTTTATATTTTTTTGATGTATAATACATCCTTTTCTTATATCATTTAATACTAGACTATAATTTAAATAGTCTGATATTTCTTATAAACTCATATTTATATTTTTTTCTATGATATTCAAATATTTTTTGAAAAAATTATTTTTTATTTATTTATTTATATACATCTTTCTTTAAATCAATTTCTTAAATTAATAAATTTTAAATAAATCATATTCTAGGTGCAGGAATACTATATAAGAATAATTCAATATGCAAATATTTTTAAAAAATTTCAGATTTTGAATAAGTGAATTTTTCACCTATATGGATAAATTATTACTAGAATAAGTAATCATTAGTTTTACTATTAACAAATTTAGTGATAGTATTTTAATCAAAAATAGATAATTTTGAATGATATAAATTGATGCTAAACTCTATTTATTCTACACATTTTTTATAATATTTGATTTTTTAACATTGTTTTAATTTTTATAGTATATAAAGTTATTATTCCATAAATTTTAATATTTTTAATATTTAATTATAAAAACCATTATACACAATTTCTTTTTTTTTTTCTTCAATGGACAAAATACATTATTAAGATTTTTTTCATCTCTTTCTGTCAAAAAATATTTTTTAATTTCTATTATACAATTAGAGAATAAATTAAATTATTTTATTAATTCAACAATTTCATTAGGTAAATCTTTATATAAAACAAAAGATTTAAAATCGAGATTCTATCTATCATCATTTTCTTTTTTATAATCTTTTAATTGCATTTTCTTTTTACAATTTTTTAATTGAATTTTTCATTTTACTCATTATCTAAGTTAATTTAAAATATAGAAATTTTCAATATTTATAAATATAAAATCTTTAAATTAATAATGTTTAAAAAATATATTTATTATATATTTAATAAAATGATACAAGATTATAAAAAAAATTATTAAAAAATGTATTATTAAAATAAAAAAAATTATTAAAAAATGTATTATTAAAATAATAATAATTATTGTTAAAAATCAGAATAATGTATAAATAATTCTATATCATAAAAATATTAAATCTTTAGATTATAAGAAAAGATAAAAAAATCAGAAAAATAAATAATTCAACAAAAAAATTACTTATTAATTAAGCAATCTAAATAAAAAAATTTAATGATGATATAGAAATTTAAAATAAATTATTAGAATAAATTAAAAATTAAAAAAACTTTGAATTTGAATTAATGATTTAATGATAAATAAACAAAAAAATATTTTTAAAGATAGTGAATTAAATTTGATTTTTAGATGTATAAAGTCATATATTTTTTTCTATTAATTTAATAAGTTATTAATTTAATATATTTTATTTTTCATTTTAATCTATTAAATATTATATAGTAGATGTTAATATTGGAATGAATCCATCATAATTGAGGGAATATTCAATATTATCTAAAGAGATAAAATCATTTTCATCTTTTTCTTCTTTTAAATTAGGATTTTCTCTCATGTTAACTAATTCTTAATAATTAATACCAATTTTTATTATATCTTAAGCAATAAAACCAATTTATTTTTTTGTATTTTAAATATCTTTCCATTAAAATTTAATAGGTTTTAATTATTTAATAAAATTAATTTATTTTTGTTAATCTAAACAAATAATATCTTTTTTTAATCTTCGATCTGATAAAGCTTCAAATTCATTTCCACAGACAACACGTCCTGCTCCATATATAGATGTGGGTGATGTAAAAGCACCACCAAAAGTTCCGGCACCTTTTTAAGATATATATCCATAATTTTAATAAGTAGTATTTGAAGTTGCTCTCACATCTAATCCTACAGTTGGTACATTTGTTCCAATACCAACATATCCATATAATCCATCAATATATAATATAGTCTATCCTATTTTATATGAATAAAATCCAAAATTGGATTATCCACATCCATATGTATTAGGTCCAATAGACCATCCATTATTATTTTAAGTCTAAAATTTTAATTCGGCAATTGATCCTGTACTATTCATAATTATATTATTATAAGGACCTGAACATTATATTACTCCATTAACATCGAGAATTTATTATGGACTGTTACAGTTAATTCCAAAATTTCCACTATTAGCTTATAAAGTCATTGCTAATCCTTTACCAGCTGCAACAAATCCAAGATTACATGCACCAGATGAAAAAGTATTTAATCCAATTGAAGCACTATAACTAGTATTAGAAAAATCAGAATAATTATTAAAAAATATTTCAGAAGGTCCACCGTTTGATTATGGACATAATTAAATTTATTTTGATGTTGCATTACGAACAACTAAATTATTAGAAGTATTTTAGCTATATATATCTAATTAAGTTAAAGGATTTGAAGTACCAATACCTAAATAATTACTATTTTAATTCCAAAATAAATTTGATGTATTTCCTAATTAATTAGATCCCTATCCAAATAAAATCTATCCTTAAGTCACATTAGATTATCCTGTTCCTCCGTATATAACACTTAATATACCACCATTTATATTCGAAACATTGGTATAATATGTTCCTAATTATCCATTTAAATATTATGCATTTAAATTAGTAATAAGATTAGAATTAGAGACAATCAATGGCGGTGAACTCGTAGTTGTGATATTTAATTAATTCACTTATACATTTGAATTTACTATCAAATTACTTGTTTAAGCTAGAGTATTTGATGTAGTAGCATACAATATTTAACCTTATTAATATGATGATAATCCGGTTCCTCCATATAATGTATTTAATATTCCAGACGATATATTAGATGCATTAGTATAATATGTTCCAAGTTATCCATTTAGATATTAAACATTAAGATTACTGATAAGATTAGAATTAGAGACAATTAATGGCACTGAACTTGTCGTTGTTATATTTAATTAATTTATTTATACATTTGAATTTATTGTTAAATTACTTGTTTAAGCTAGAGTATTTGATGTATTAGCATATAAGATTTAACCTTATTAATATGATGATAATCCTGTTCCTCCATATAATGTGCTTAATATTCCAGACGATATATTAGATGCATTAGTATAATATGTCCCAAGTTATCCATTTAGATATTAAACATTAAGATTTGATACTAAAGTAGTAGAATTTACAAAAAAAGGTGAATTTCCTGTTGTAATTGTAGAAATAAATTAATTAGTTGCAATTATATTAGAAGATCCAAATATATTACCAATTACATGTAATGAATTCTATGGAATAGAAGTACCAATACCTAAAAATTTATTACTTTAATTCCAAAATAAATTTGATGTATTTCCTAATTAATTAGATCCCTATCCAAATAAAATCTATCCTTAAGTCACATTAGATTATCCTGTTCCTCCGTATATAACACTTAATATACCACCATTTATATTCGAAACATTGGTATAATATGTTCCTAATTATCCATTTAAATATTATGCATTTAAATTAGTAATAAGATTAGAATTAGAGACAATCAATGGCGGTGAACTCGTAGTTGTGATATTTAATTAATTCACTTATACATTTGAATTTACTATCAAATTACTTGTTTAAGCTAGAGTATTTGATGTAGTAGCATACAATATTTAACCTTATTAATATGATGATAATCCGGTTCCTCCATATAATGTATTTAATATTCCAGACGATATATTAGATGCATTAGTATAATATGTTCCAAGTTATCCATTTAGATATTAAACATTAAGATTATTGATAAGATTAGAATTAGAGACAATTAATGGCACTGAACTTGTCGTTGTTATATTTAATTAATTTATTTATACATTTGAATTTATTGTTAAATTACTTGTTTAAGCTAGAGTATTTGATGTACTAGCGTACAAGATTTAACCTTATTAATATGATGATAATCCTGTTCCTCCATATAATATACTTAATATTCCAGACGATATATTAGATGCATTAGTATAATATGTCCCAAGTTATCCATTTAGATATTAAACATTAAGATTTGATACTAAAGTAGTTGAGAAAACAGATATAGGAGCAGTTCCAGTGGTTATCATAGATATCATTTAATTACTTGCTATTATATTAGAAGATCCAAATATATTACCAATTACATGTAATTAATTTGATGGTGTAGTTGTTCCTATTCCCACATATGTATTACAATTTAATGTAATAACATTTTTGTAATTATATTATCCTTAAATAACTCCTATTCCAAAATTTGATACTCCAGCTTAAAATGAATTATATCCTAATGCCCATGAACCTATTGGTTATCCTGAATTTGAATCACTGGAAAAAATATTTCTCCTACTCCAGTATTAGTTATAATTAAATTTTTTGTACTTTTATTCCTAAATACTCCTATACCATTCACATCTAAAGTTGCATTTGGTTAATTATTGTTAATTCCTAATCGTTAATTATTAGAATCCCAATATAAATTAGACGAATTACATAATGACTTACCCATTCCTTATCCAAAAGGTATTACTCCTATTGGTGCTGATAAATAATTAGATATACTTAAACCTTATATATATACATTATCTGTAACATTAATACCACCAATTATATCCAAAGAATATTAAGGATTACAATTATTAATTCCTAATGTATTTGAAGAATTATTCCAGTATAGATTAGATGAACTACTTAATAATTTTCCCTGACCTTATCCAAAACATATCTGACCTTATACTGTTGACAATGAATTACATATGTTCTAACCTTATATATATATACTATCTGTCACATTAACCCCACCCATTATATCGAGAGAATATTAAGGATTATTATTATTGATTCCTAATCTATTAGAAGAAAAATTCCAATATAAATTTGAAGAATTACTAAAGAACTTTCCTTAACCCTGTCCAAAAGGTATAAAACCTTGATTTGCTGATATAGAATTCAAAAAATTTTATCCATTTATATAAATATTATCAGTAACATTCAATCCACCTATAATATCAATTGTATATTAAGGATAAGTATTTTTTATACCCAGACGATAATTTATCGAATCCCAAAACAGATTTGATGAATTACCCAGAGCATTTTATCCTTGACCAAATAAAACATATCCTTGAGATACAGAATTTATTCCTGTTCCACCATAAACCATCGATAATATACCCGAAGAAACATTATTTACATTTGTATAAAATTATCCTACTTGACCATTCAAAAACTAAACATTTAGATTAGATACAAGTTATGTCGATTTTGTTATTAATGGAGGTTAAGATGTCGTCGTCGATATTAATTGTTATCCTTGTATATTCTGTGATGAATTTATTGTACCATTAACATCAAAATTATATTATGGTAAATTGCAATTTATACCTAAATACCCCGATGAATAAATTATCGTCAATACATTACCAAATACCGAATTTCCCAGACCAAAATTACAAGATCCTGATGTATAAGATCCTTATCCTATCGTCCAATTGGATTTGGTTGAATTTGGAGAAGGTGTATTTCCCGGAAGAAAGAAAATTATCTCCGTATTATTGTTACTCGCATTTGATGTTGAACTATATATCTATATATTAGAACAATTTGATCCTCGAGATATTATCTATCCTGTTGCTATATCCAGAGTATTATATGGTTGTGATGTTCCTATACCTAAATAATTTGATTAATAATTATAGTAAAGATTAGATGAAGTGCCAAGAGATGTATTGTTAGATCCAAAAAGAATACATCCTGTGGCAAATTCACTCATACCGGTACCTCCTTATACGACTGAAATATGAACATTTGACATATTTGAAAATTTGTATAAAAATTACCTTATTATCCATTTAAATATTGAACATTTAAATTAGATATTAAATTTGAATTAGATGTTATAATTGGACTAATATAAGTACTATTTATGTTTAATTAATTGACATTTAATATAGAATTAGTCTGATCATAGAAAAATTCGAATTTGTACTCATTTAATTTGATGTATTACCAAATAATATACATCCTGAATTTAATTGATTCAATCCTGTTCCTCCTACTTAAACAGATAGTATTCCTGTGTTTATATTAGATGCATTTGTATAAAAACTTGCTTATTATCCATTAAAAAGTTATGTATTAAGATTAGAAACAAGGGATGTACTCTAGATAATAAGAGGAGCTAATTAAGTATTAGTTATATTTAATTAATTGACATTTAAATTAGAGTTGTTACAATCATAGAAGAGATTTGAACTTACATTGAGAGAATTTGATGTCTATCCAAATAATATAAACCCTTGAGGTATTGAATTCAATCCTGTTCCTCCATTTGATACTTATTGAGTTCCCAAAAATTTGATAAATAATATGAAGCTGGTTGTCCATTTAGATATTAAGCATTTAGATTAGATACCATATTTGAACTTGATATAATAAATGGAGTAAAACCAGTTATATTTATTTGATTTACATTTAAATTTTAATTACGAATATCATAAAATAGGTTTGAAGTGACTGTCATATTATTATTATTTGATCCAAACGGTATCTATCCTTAAATTATTGAATTAAGACCAGTTCCACCTTATTATACTTATACTAACACATTTGACATATTTTAAAAATTATTATAAAATTAACCTGTTTAACCATTTAATAATTCAGAATTTAGATTAGATATCATATTAGAATTAGTTATAATTAAAGGAGATTTACTAGAACTATGATCAAGATTAATACTAATTTACTATATATTAAGGTTTGAGTTTGTATTATCATAGTAAAAATTACTACTATAATTTTATGCGTTTGACATATAACCAAACAAAATATACCCATTAGGTATCTGTGTGACTCCCGTACCCCCTTGCGATACAGATACTAGTACATTTGAAAGATTAGAATAGTTAGTATAATAATAACCAGGAAAATTACCAAGATATTAAACATTAAGATTTGATACTAACCCTGTAGAAGTCACCTTGAAAGGGGGTGTATTTGAAGATACAGTAGATACAAATTGATTACTGCTAATTACATTAGATGATGCTAAAATATTCCCTTATACATGGAGTTATTACTATGGATTTGAACTATTGATTCCTAAACGCAAATTGGTATTATCCCAGAAAAGATTCGAAGATGAATTTGGGGGTATATTATAACCTCCACCAAATATAATAAATCCGTTTTGAGCATCTATCGTTGAAGTCGAACTTTGAGATTAATTACTTGATGAGAAACTGGTAATATTATTACCATTGATATATAATCCATTAGTTATGTTTAAGTTACCTATTATATCAAGTGTATATTAAGGATTTGAATTATTAATACCTAATTTGAAATTATTTGAATCCCAGAAAAGATTAGAAGAAGATTATATAGGATTTACTCCATCTCCATAGAGTATCTATCCTGGTGTTAAATTATTCATACCTGTTCCACCTGATACTATTGATAAAGGATTATTACTATCTACATCGAAGATCGTATCTTCTTAACTTAAATCATACACAATTAAATTACCTAATACTTAAGTATTACCTATTATATCTAAAGATTATTAAGGATTCTAATTATTAATTCCAAGACAATTATTACTATTATTCCAATATAAGTTTGATGATGTATATACTGAACTTGTATTATTGCCAAATATGATCTCACCACTCGGTATTGAAGTTATACCTAACCCTCCTCTACTCGGTGTTAAGATACCGGATTGCATATTATTTAGATTTGTATAAAAGTCTATTGATTTTCCACATAATAACTAAGTATTTAGATTAGATATCATATTCGAATTTGATATTGTCAATGGCTATAATGTAGATGTAGAATCTAGATTAATATTTATTTACTTTGTTACTAATTATTAGTTAGTATTGTCAAATAATAAATTACTTGTACTAGTCAATTAATTACTATCTTATCCAAATAAAAGCTATCCTGATATAATATTAGATAAACCTGTACCTCCTCTTGATACTGATACAAATAGATTATCTTAATTAATAAAATACGAAAACGGTTTACCTTAAAGATATTGAGAATTTAAATTATATATTAAATTTGAATTTTATAATGTAAAAGGTGATAATTAAGAATTTGAATCTAAAGTGAATTTTATCTAATTTACTTAAATGCAATTATTTATTGAATCGTAAATCAATTGATTTGTTGTGCCTAACTGATTAGAGTCTTGACCAAAAAGAATATATCCTTATTAGATATTAGATAACCCTGTTCCACCTTTTTACACTTACATAAAAAGATTAGATAGATTATCTTAACTAGCAAAATAAGATAATGATTTTCCTTGAAGATATTATACATTTAGATTAGATATTAAATTTGAATTACTTGTTATTAAAGGGGCTTAAGATGAATTAGATTCTAATCCTATGTTTATCTGACGAACATTTAAATATTAATTAGTTGAATCATAAATCAAATTACTAGAAGAAGTTAAACATTAACTATTACTACTTCCATACAATAATTATCCTTAAGGTATTGAAGTTATACCAGTACCTCCTTGAGAAACATTTACTAAAATGTTAGAAAAATTTTAAAAATTAAGATAATATGAACTATTTAAACCTTATAAAAATTATACATTTAAATTAGATACTAAACTTGTTGAATTTACTGTTAAAGGAGGTATTTATATATTACTCTATAAAATACTAAGACCATTTGAAAAGATACCGCTTTATGCTGTTAAACTATTTTATACATTTAATTAAGATACAGTTTGAGGTTAATTAAAATCTCTAAAATAATAACTACTAAATTATACTGGATTACTATTAGTAAAACTTACTGATGTTGTATTTGTGCATATAAATATCAGATGATTAGTATTATCAAAAAACATATTTCCACTATTTAATGAATAATCTGTATTGAATCCATTTGTTCTAATCAATATTAAATTGTTTTCACTTGTTTCTAGATTTAAGACGCTATAAATACCATTTTATGTTTAATCTTATTGATCTTTTATTAAAATTTTACTATTACTTGTCAGACTTAAATTATTAACAATATTTTATGTTTTTTATTATATTAATAATTATTAATTGTTTTTATAACTAGCATTATAATTTTATGTAGTACTTACATCTATCGTATTATAATCATGAGTATAAGAATCTATATATTCTTTCACTGCTCTTTATGTTGATACTGTTTAACTAGATAAAACACCGGAATTAGAATCTTATAGAATACTCTGATCTGATACGTAGGCTATTACATTATCTTTTATCTTTACAGAATCTGCATTTATAGTTAAGTTTCCACTGGCTATTGCATAATTATCGACATTGAATATACGACTGATTTTTTTCTTATATTTATTATATAATCATTAAAAGCATCTATTAGTGAATAATTTCGAGAATACATATAATTCATCATATATAAATCATAATTAAAATTCTTATCTATTGTTATATAAAGATCATATATTCCTGTTTTTTAATTATAGTTTTAATATATATTTATTCCTTTTCTTATAAAATGTACTTTACATAATCTTTCTATCTAATTTTTACTTAAAAGATATTAATAAACATCATTTCTTATTATATTGATATCTTAAAATAAATTTTATACATTAACATCATTATAATATACACGATAATCAAAATTTTTAGGTATTAAACTTATATCATATTGTAAATTTTTCTATTAACCTCCTTCATTATAATAATTATTATATGCTTATTCTACTGTTTTTATATTATTATCTATCTCCAATTCGGGATTTAATAACAGATAAAAACTAGCATTAAATTAACTAGTTTAACTCATCTTTATAAGTAATAATAAAAAAATATAAACAATAGATTAAAGAAATCATAATAAAAAAAAAAATGATAATCATTATTAAAAATATCAAAATAAATTTTTCTTTTTGAAAAAGATGTTTAATATATTTTAATAAGGATTATTTACTGAATTGTTAGATCAAATTATTGATCAACACAATAAGATTGAAGATATTAGTGATAAAAATCTTCAAAAAATTTAGAATATATTCTAAATTTATTATAATTTATCTGATCATATATTCAATGATTAATCTATCTATCAATTTTATAAATCAGAATATATTTAATTTATATATTATGTATTAAATTAAATATATAATATCAATGATTTTAAGTTTAAATAATAATATTCTATGATATAAAATATCATTTTTTTATATATTTTTCTTAAAAAAAAATATATAGTGTATATTAATGCATTTGATATCATTAATAAAACTAATATTTAACCTGATCTTACATAGGTATTACCTATTTATGTTTAAATATAAAATAATCAAAAAACAATTTTTAAATATATTCCTTTATACTAATATTAACCAAATAAAAAAGGATTCAATATTAATACTACTAATTTATTTTTGATTTTTTTGATATCATAAGTACATTATAAAATGCATATGCTTTTGTAGAAATATATAAATTATTATAATCTGATGTTTTATAATCAATTGGAGCATTATCATTAGATGATCTATTTTATATTATTAAAAATAAAAATAAAAATATTTAATAATATAATTTTATTAAGAACTAATTAAATAATATCAAATCAGCTTTTAAAAATTTAATATACCTTTCTAATATTTAAAACTAAAAAAAACGTTAGCATGAAATTGATTCATTATTATAAAATATAACTTTTGATTATGATTTAAACTTTTAATTATTACAATATATACATTATGGATAAGGAAATACTAAAACTAGCTTTATATTTTATTTAGAAAACTAATTCTTTTAGGCTTATGATTTTTATAAAAATCGTGATAAATTTTTGATATGGTAACCTAAATAATATAAATAAAAACATATTCCTCATTATTATCTATACGATATTGTTAAATAATAACTGATATAATTATTTAAATCTAAAGTTAATAATATTAAAGATGATTAAACTTTTTTATAAAAATTAGAAAAATCTTGTTCAGCTAATTTTATCAGTTTTCATTAGAGATGTTTTCATAAATATTTATTTTTTATAAATATTATCGAAAAATAATTTATGGATAAAAACCTAAATTCTTATGAAAGTAGTCATCTTATTTTGAGTCAAAATATTCAAAAATTTAAGTTTTAATAAAAATTATTTTCAGTATGTTAAAATCCCCATCAAGTTTAATCTATTATTAATGAATTTTAAAATTCACTTTTATTCTTATCTATTAATAATCTTTAAGATCACTACATTTTACTAAATGATTATATCAGAATTTATTATAATAATTATTATTATAATGATAAATCTATAATATATAAATGATATATCATTTAGAATAACTATATTTTATCATATTATAATTATTATTATCATATATTTTTTATTTATTATTTTATTTATTCTATTTAATAGTCTATTACTTTTTATATCTCTTTATTATCTCCTTATAATTTGAGTGTTTTAATATCAAACAATGTTTTATAATAAGGTTTTATAAATATTATATTTTTTTTATAATCATCATAATTATCTAAATATTTTTTTGTTATTGTTATTATATTCTATAAATATATAAAAAAATCATTATTTTTTTTTCTTAAACATCTTCTATTAAAAAACAGAGATAATTATTATTTTTGCTATTTTACTACCTTACAGGTAAATTATGGACTAGAGAACCATCTATATACATTGTATTATTTTTTTTAAGGGTTAAAATATTATTGGATATGACATTGATGCACTACATGTTTCTATTATATCTAATATAGGATTTTCTTTTGAAACTATTTATATATCCATATTTATTATATCTACTACTTATATATGTATATTTATATTATTGATTTTTTATAATTCTTCATATGATATCTATTTTTTGATTTTTTTATATTCTAATATACTCTTTATTATTTTTTATAACTTTTAATTTTATATTAAACCACAATTTTTATTTATATACAATAATTAATTGAAATGTATTTTAAAATCTTCCATATTATAACTTTTTAAAAAATCTTTCATCTCTTATATTGTATAATCTAATACTATCATTAATCCTATTATACATGATCCTGAAGAACAATAAAGTTCTTTTATTTGAATATTATTTTCTAATATTACTTAATATGCTGCTATAAACTATGGAAAATTCATACATGAACCAGAAAATATTATTGTATCTATATTTTACATGTTTTTTTATTTACTTTTTATTTTTATTATTATTTTAATAAATACACATTATGTTTGATTTTATTGATATTTATTCTCTTTAATAATCAACTTATTAAAAAAAATAACAATTATAAAATGAATAAAACAGCAAATATCTCACTGATATTATTAAAAAATTTAAATCAAATCTGATTAAAAATTTACTTTCCTTTATTATTAAATTCCTGTTATTGATTTTTAATCTGGTCTTCCTATTCGTAATAGATAATCTCTTAAGATTTTTCTATATAATTAAATTAAATCTATGGGTTTTATTATTGTAGATTAAAATGAATAATTCTATATTGATTGGAGTTTATAGTATACTGAAAAATAAAAACCTAATAAATAATTTTAATCCTCTTCTTAACAAAAATAAGTACTTTCTAAAAAAAATCATTTATAATCTTAAAAAAATATTATTAATCCTAGTTTTGATTACATTTTTAACAATAATCCTATTAATTGATTATAAAATATTTTTTTATTAATATATATATTATAAAATGGTTTAAAAATATTAAGATAATGAATTATTTTTAATACTTGCATTAACTTCTACTTTAATTATAAATTTTATATAATTAATATTGATATTATTTGATATTTTTAATAAAAATTTTAAAAATTTAAAAATTGCTAGACTTGTAATAATTATTTTAGGATTAATATTTACTTTTATTTCTTTATATATAGTGTGTTTTTTTTTCATATAAATTTATTTGTGTTTTATCTATAATATGTGCATTTTTATGTTTAATATTTTTATCTATATAATTTAGTAAAAAAATTAATTAAAAAAATAAATAAATCTTAAAATATATTGAATTAATGGGATATATTATTCAAATTTTACCATAATTGTTTCTTCTTATTTTCTTTTTATTTTTTAATGATTGATTTTTTATTATATATTATATATAAATATGACCACAATACATTAAAAAGTTCAAAATTAATTGCATGATTTTACTGATTTTATTAATAATCCTACTATTATTGGTAGCGCTATTGGTATTTGTGTCGGATAACAATTTGCTAATATGATTAATTCTTTTGTTAAAGACTTATTATTTCCATTTTTTTCTTTTATTTAATTTAAAATTACTAATATTTAAAAAGATACTCAAGATATTAAATATATTTCTTTTATTGAAAATGTTTCCAGTTTCTTTCTTTAAGGTATCTGTGTTTATATTTTTATTAAACTATTATCTAATACAAAAAAAATTACAAAAATTATCTGATCTCATCCATGTATATTATGACACCCTGTTCCATTTGGATTACATATATTCACATGATTTGCAAATAATGTCATCCAATCCCGTTTTGGATCAATCTTTATAGCTGGATTTTATCCTAACGCATCCCAATCATTTGATATATAAAATCTATCATCTGAACCTTTTATACCCACTCTCCATGATTACTTATTTACATGATCATATGTTGTTGCCGCATCATTTGCTACTGCTCTTAAAGACATGTTTGCATCTTTCCCTACATCTCCCCATATCTTTACTCCATCTTAATCCGGATTACCAGCTCCTTTTGAATTTATATTTAATACTGCTCCACTTCCATTATTGATATTCATCCATGGTGTTGATAATCCATTTCGAGCTTCCACATTATTCCCTACTATATCACCATTCACATCTAATTATCTTTTTGGATCTGTTGTATTTATTCCCAAAAATCCATTCCCTTATGCACTCGGATTGTTTATAACCAATAATGAATTTTTCCCTGGATCATCCCATTATGGTCCTATCTTATATTTATTTTTATCTTAACCATCTATTCCCGCTGACCATCCTGCTTGCCCCTAATGATCATATGAACTGAATGCTTTTCCCTTACTATTTCCTGTGATTCTTGTTGCTACTATCGCACTACTATTATCATCTTATGCTATCACGTATAATCCATTACCTGCTGGATCATTCCCTTTTGCATTTATTTAAAGAAATTTTCCCGAGATTTAATCTTTTTGTTACTATACTTATTATCCATTTTATACTAGACTTTATATCTGTTAATATTATTATTGTAATGTTTAGATATTTTTTGTATATCTGGATATGTATTTATTATATTACTCAATTATGTTGTATTTAATTATTACAGAGATTATTAAAAATTTTAGAATCCTGATATCTTCTGATCTATATCTTATTATACTTTTTATTATAAATCTTGTAATTATTGTTATAATACTAATATTGTTTGTTATGGTGTGTATTTTTATTATATATCTTATATTTAACTTTATAATTAACTCTATATTTTTAATAAGTTTTAGATTTGTTGTGAATCTTATGTTGAATTTTATACTTAACTATATTATTATTTAATATTTTATATGTCTTTTTATAAATCTGGATATGTACTTAATATCTATATTAATTATGTCATATTTAAATCCTATAATTTTTTTTATGTATCACTATTACTTTATTATACATCTTATAATGATTTTTATATCCCACTTGTTGTCGATTATAATGTATATTTTTGTTATATATCTACTATTTGATCTTAGATTTTATTTTATGCACTTTGTATACTTGATAATAAATCTTATACTTTTGTTTAACTCATTTGTTAATCTTAACTATTTAATATCGGTTTTTAAAGGCTTTACACTGCCTAATTTAATGTATCTATCGTTCCCAATTTTCCTTATACCATCTATTAAAACTTATTCTAAATACTATCCAAATTTCTTATACTCTATTAATTATCATTATATTTATCTACTAAACTATTTACATCTTTCTATTAATTTTTTTATTATTATTATGTTATATCATATTAATTTTATATACTACTCAGTCCTTATTATGTCTAATTATATTGATTTTATATACTACTCAGTCCTTATTGTGTCGAATTATATTGATTTGTCATATCACCCTATACTTGTGATAATTTATTTTAATGATCCTTTTATTATTGCTATGTTGAATTATATTTTACTAATAAATCATTAAAACTCTATTATTATTATGTTTTTGTATCTTCTTATTATTGTTATAATTAATCATTTTCTTTTTTATATTATTGACTCAGATTATTTATCTGAGATTTTATCTAATCATTGACTACTTATATATTTTTTTATGTTTAATTTGTATAATCTGATTTTATATCTTTAACATCTTTTGCATTTTATTATTATTTTTTTTATAAATCTTCATTTATATTCTTTATTTCTTCTTAAATTTTACTTATTGTTGTCTTTAAATCATATCCTTATATCTCTGTTTATATACTCTATAAACTCTATTCTAATTAATTATATTAATCTAATAATTCTTTATCACCATCTGATAAATTATTATATAAATCCATCATTTCATCTATCTTTTTTTTACTATTATTATACAAAAAATATTACTATCCTATTATTGATATCACAAATACTAATCCTATTAAATATATAAAAATCATTCTTATTTATATTTTTATAGATTTTTTATTTTATAAGTTTTTTTTCAATAATTTTAAAAATATATAAAAAATAAATATATATTAAATTTTTTAAAAATGAAAAAACTAACTCTTTTTATATCAAAATTACATTATATATTATAATAAACTAAATACAATCATATTATATAATGGCATTAAAAATATGATAATTAATTTATAATTAAAAATGTTAATTTATTTGAAAAAATTATCTTACCTAAATATTTTAAAAGTTAGTAATTCTAAAGTTTTGTAAAATAATTAAATACATATAAATTTTTTAAAATAAAGGAAAATTAAAATTTGAATAATATACATATATATAAAAATTAATATTTTAATAGATCAATTGAATTAGATCCTAAAAATTTCTAAAAATAATATAAAAATATTAATAACTAATAATTGAATAATTTATTAGAAAAAAAATTTAATAATTAATTAGAAGAAAAATTTAATAATTAATTATAATAATTGACTAAAGAAAAATTTAATAATTAATTATAATAATTAAGTAATTAATTAGAGGAAAAATTCTGACAATTAATTATAATAATTGACAAATTAATCAGAAAAAAAAATTAATAATTAATTATAATAATTAAGTAATTAATTAGAGGAAAAATTCTGACAATTAATTATAATAATTAAGTAATTTATTAGAAGAAAAATTTAATAATTAATTATAATAATTGACAAATTAATCAGAAAAAAAATTAATAATTAATTATAATAATTAAGTAATTAATTAGAGGAAAAATTCTGACAATTAATTATAATAATTAAGTAATTTATTAGAAGAAAAATTTAATAATTAATTATAATAATTGACTAAAGAAAAATTTAATAATTATTTATAATAATTAAATAATTAATCAGAAGAAAAATTTAATAATTAATTATAATAATTATCTAATTAATTAGAAGAAAATATTAATACCTAACAATAATAATTTAATAATTAATTATAATAAGTAACTAAAGAATAATTTAGTAATTAATTATAATAATTAAGTAAAGGATAATTTAATAATTAATTATTATAATCAATTAGAAGATTATTTTAATAATCAATTATTATAATATAATTAATTAGAAGAAAATATTAATACCTAATTATAAATATCAAATTATAAATATAATTTAATTAAGAATAATATATTATTATTAGGTTATTAACATAATAAAATGTGGAATTAATAAAATTTTAGTATATGACTAAATTTATTACGATTTAAAAGCAATTTATTTTTTTTTTCATCATTTTTTTTAGTAATCTATTAATAATTTTGCTATATGAGTTTATTTTAATTTAACAGCCATTTGATAAGCATTTTTACCATTTTGATCGCAATAATTAATATCAGCTTTATAATTCAATAACAGATTGACAAGTTTTTAATTTTTGGTATTTATAGCAGTCATCAAAGGTGACTAACCTTGAGAATCAGGAAGATTTACATTAGCCCCATGATCTAATAAAAGTTTAATAACATTAATTTGTTAGTGATATATAATTGCATACTAAAGAATACTCATCTATGGAATTTTATGATTTACATCAGCATTATGTTCAAGCAACAATTTAACAATAGGATATGATTATGTTGTTATTGCTGCATATAAAGGAGTTATATTATATAGACCTATTTGATTAACATCGGCATTTTTATCTATAAGAAATTTGATAATATCATATTATCTTGTTTTTATTGCTGTATATAAAGGACCATGATTATATTAATCTTCTCGATTTATTATGTCAATATGTTACGGAATATTTTTTTTTTCATTTACATAGGCACCATTATCTATTAAAAGTTTGACAATATCAAATAATTTATTTTTTATTGCTATATATAAAGCAGTTTAGCCTAGATTGTTTGTTAAATTTATATTTGTTGATTAACTAGAAACTAATATTTCGACAATTTGTTTAGAACCACTACAACAAGCTATCATCAATGGAGAATTACCTTAATCATATTGTATATTAACTTTAGCTCCATGATCTAATAAAAGTTATACGATATTAGGTGATTTTTAATCAATTGCTAAATACATAGGAGTGGTATCATCTTTATTCTTTTAATTTACATCAGCACCATTATCAATAAGAAGTTTGACAATTTTATATGATTCTATAATTATTGCTGTATATATAGGAGTGCAGTGATTTTTATCTTAAAAATTTAAATTGGCACCATTATTAATTAAAAGTTTGACAATTTCATATGATTCTTATAATATTGCTGTATTTATAACACAATCATTTTCTATATCTTTTTGATTGATGTTTGCACCATTATCTATTAAAAGTTATATTATTTCACTTTTTTTAAACTACACTGCATACTATAAGGCTGATCTACCTTCCTTATCAAGTTGATTAGTTTTAATTCCTCTAACAGAAAGTAATATTTACACAATTTCATAATAACCGAGAGCACAAGCTGTCATTAAAGGTGTGATTTTATTTATGTTAACAATGTTAACATCTGCATAATTATCAAGCAATAATTATACTGTATTTTTTTTATTATATTAAACAGCATATTATAAAAGAGAATTTTCTTTATTATCTTGATAATTAGGTCCACAAGTTTAAATTATAGTCCTAATCGTGTTAAGATTATCAAAAAAACTTTTCATTTATATATCCATATTTATTAGAATATAGTGTAAAGATAACTAATTAGACAATTTATTTATTGATTTTTTTTATTTATATAAAAAATCTTTAAATCTATTTATTAGTAATTTTAAATTTAATAATAGTTGATTTTTTATACTTATAGCAATTATTAAAGAAATAATATCACTATAGATCAAAACATCCTAATTATATTCGTCATTTTTTTTATTCTTAAATTTTATATTATATTTATTTTTATAATAATTGAACAATAGTTTTCCATAAAGGAATTTATATCTTATTTTAAAAATAAAGCTAAGAACTAATATGATCTTTGATACTATTTAATATAGTTTACATCATGTTAAAAATTCAATTGAAAATATTATTTTTAAATTATTTATATAAAAATAAATATTCTTCCAGGGTCACACATTATATGATTGGAATAATATCAAAAAAAGTATCAATATTGTCAAATATATAATATTTTAAATGATTATGTATCTTAGGATATTCTAAAAATATATTTTAAAAATTATCATATACTTTTAATGCAGCAGATCTTTTTTCTCCATTCTGTGCAATTACTATCTAAACTATATTAATGTTAATTAATTAAATACTGACACTCACTGACACTGTTATAAAATTCACAGACACTCACAGACACTCTTTAGACAGTCTTCTGCCACTCTATTTTATATAATTTTGTCAAAAATATATTTGGTAGCAATATTATTATTGTATTTTTGATGTTTTTTTAATCAATTAGGTTTATCTGATTCAGATTTTTCTGAATTATTATCACTTTTAATTTTGCAATATGTATAAGACCTTATTGTTTTTCCTTCAATCCAATGCCTGTATTTTATTGATTTCCTATTTTTTTTTAGATAATTTTCAAAACTATTTATTAATTATTTACCATATTAAGATTTACAATTTAAAGATTTATTCATAGCTAAATTATAAATATCACATAATTATTCTTTTTTTATTTAATCATTAATATTATCTGTTAACTATATTTAATCTAAGAAAAAATCTATATATGGATCAGCTTCATTTTACACTTCTTATGTAAATATCTTGACTTTTTATGGTATTTAAGTATCAATTTTACTATATTCTAATATTATAGAAGCAAATGCTTGTTTATATTTTTCTTATTTAATTTTTTCACTTATATCATAATCAATTTATTTTTGATGAGATAATATTGGTTCTTCTGTAAATTCTGTTTCAAACTCAACTGCTAAGAGGCGATTAGCAATTGCTACATCTATTGTTCCAAAATCAGGAATATTATTACATGCTACATAAAACTAACATAATATCTCTTTATCTACAAAGTTTTCTCTCATTCTTCTAGTTTAAGTTTCTCCACCTCCAGTTAATTCTTTGAAAGTTTATAAGTTAATCTATGTATCTGCAATCTCTTCAATGAAACATATCTTTGTTCCAATTACATTATCAACTTCACTATTTGCTTTTGAACTATCATTAAATGTTTCTTTTTAAAACAATGTAGATTTTCCTTTAGATACATATTATTATAATGTAGCTTTGATAAATTATATCACCAAACTTTTTCCATTTCGTCCTATACCTTTCATAAAAATTAATGGTTTTTATCTAGATACACTGTATAAATTTTTACCGATAGAGTTTAAAAACCAATCTTTAACTTATCTATCTGGAAATATATTATTTAATATTTAGTGTAGTGTCCTGTTCTTTGATTTATTTATAATTTTTAATTAAAAAAAATGATTTAAAGAAATATATCCTTAATATAATAAAGATCATTTTTCTAAAAAATGAATCAATTCATTTTAAATAATACTTGGTTTAATTCCAAGTTCTTTCGTATTAACAATTATTAGTATTAAATATAAAATAGACAAAATTAAATACAATAGGATGAATAATTACTATAAAGATCATATAAGATCAAACTTAAACTTACAAAATATTAATAAAATAAGATCGATAAATTCATGTAACATTATAGGTATTCATATAATAGAGCATTATCTTTTATGGATCATCTGACTGATAATAAATTTATAGAACCTAAATGGGATTAATATTATAATAATATTACCAGATATAACATTAGTAATCTATAACCTGCAACATAGTATAATATAAGAGATTTAGTTGTGTTAAAAGAATATAATATAGACAAATTATGGTTGTTAGAAACACCAAAAACTATAAGAGAATAAGCTGTATTTGAGGCTCATAAAAATCGGTCGAACATGTTTTACTAATCTATAACATGGTAATATAGATTATTTTAATCTTAATTTCTTGTCCAAGAAAAATAAACATTTACTATGAATATTTCTAAAGAAGGTATATCAAGAAATAGTAATAAATCATTTAGGTTTTATGCTGATAGTTTCAAGAATAATCCTATATTTAAAACATTAGAAAAATTACCTTAATAATTCGGATAATAAGATTGTAAGCTACATTTTAATGGTTCAGAATATTATTTTATAGTACCTATTAAGAAAGAAATTAAGAACATATCAAAAAGAAAAGAAATATGTTCATTAGATCCAGGAATAAGAACATTTTAGACATTATATGATCCTTATTAGAATAAACATATAAAGTTAGGCAATTAATCAGGTAATATGATATTTAGAAGAATGTTATTATTAGATAGATTAATAAGTCAAAAAACATAGTAAATTATAAATAAATAAAAGAATATTTATCAGCTCAGAATAAATAAATTAAGAAATAGAATTAAGAACTTATAATTAGAATAACATAATAAAGTATCAAAATATTTATGTGAAAATTATAATACGATTATAATAGGAGATTTTAAAAGTAAAGAACTATCAAATAAATAAAAAAGGAACTTAAATAAAAAATCTGTTAAATCAATGAATTTACTAGGACATAAAATATTCTTAGATAAGCTGAAAACCAAAGCCTAAGAATATAATTGTCATGTAATAGTATAGGAAGAATCATATACATCAAAGACATGTTGTAGATGTAATCATATAAATAATCATCTGGGAAGTAATAAAATCTTGAGATGTAGAGGTTGTCATTAAGAGATAGATAGAGATCTGAATGGAGCGATAAATATATTGAGAAAACAAGACGGGTAAAGACTTTAAGTTTTTATCTGATGTTTGCTACAACCATACTCGATATGTGTATGCTAACTGGCAATATTTATAAATATCAGTGGGTATTTATAAACATTTGTTAAGGTTTGAGGTAGCTGCCAACATAAATCTATATAATTCTACTGCTTTATATTTAGCAATAGGAATAAAATCATATGATATTGTCAAATTTATGATTGATAAAGGTGCAGATGTAAATCAAGTCATCGATAATTATATTACTCCTATAGTTGTAGCAATCACATTAAAATAATATGATATTGTTAGATTGTTGCTCAAACACAATGCCAATATAAATAGATTAAATATTCTTTAATTAGCAATTGAGACGGAAGAAATTGATATTCTAAAACTCTTGTTAGATCATGGGGCCGATGTGAATATTCCTGATTCTCAAGATATATCCCCTTTGATGACTGCCATAAATGTCAAAAATCAAAAGATTGTCGATCTGTTATTAGAGAAAAAACCTGATATTAATCATTGTAATTCAAAAGGTTAAAATGCTTATTAAATAGCTCTTTAATTAGAATAACCCCATATAGCAAAATCACTAATGGATTTTTTTTTTTAAATCAAATTAAAATTAATAAATCAAAGAACAGGACATTGCTCTGACCAATGTATAGATAAACCTATTGCTTATAGATAAAAATCAATAAAATGTCTGATTAAAGGCAGCAGCATGTTATAAATTGTGACAACAATGCTTCGAAGAATATCCTATTATTGATTAAAATCAAAAGTAAATAGAAACCTTAATAATTATTTTAATTAATTTTCATTTAAAAAATAAAAAATCTATGTATAATATAAATGGGATTTATAGTATTTAATCAGAGTGAATAAAGGAATTTTTATATAGAACCATAATCAAATATAAATTTTTTTTAAGACGGAACTTAATTTTTTGTAAAATTTGAGTATTATTATTGGAATACAGTAGAAGAATATAAGAGAAGATTAAGACCAGATGTACATCATATAATAGAAATATTAAATGCACAGACAATAGAAAAAGAATCACCATATTAGATAGTATATAATATAATAAAAAAGAAAAATCCGACATCAAGATTTGATGTGTAAAATTAAATAGATTTATTATCTAAATTTAATAAAAAAGAAGATATGGTAATGTATAAAAAAGAATAAGAAGAAAACAAAGTTAAAATATCATAAATATAGAAATAAAGAATAAAAAAAGATTTAGACAAAAAAACAGAAATATATTTTAATAACATGTAGAGAGAATAAAGGGAATAAATTTCAGATGAAATAATATAAAAAGTGTATAACTTACCAAAATAATTTTAATAAGTAAATGAAAAAAATTAAAAGGAATTCACACTGTATTTAGATTAAAGTTTATAATAGAGTGTTGGATAACATTTAAAAAATCATCATCATGAAAAGAGAAGTGCATTTATTTAATCAGTATCATAAAATAGTTTGTAAATTTTAAATAACATAAAAAACATAAGTTAGATAGAAAAAGAGATATATAAAGAGCTGAAACATAATAAAGTATAAGATGAGACAATATCAAAAATCTTATTATCAATAAATAGTAAGATAGATAAATAAAATGTATTATTAAAATAGAATGACATAAAAGCAATAACAGAATAATTATAAAATATATGTGAAGATCATGAAAAGATCTATTATCAATAGTGTAGAAGT
Organism: Syzygium aromaticum; assembly: GCA_024500025.1. NCBI lineage: Eukaryota > Viridiplantae > Streptophyta > Magnoliopsida > Myrtales > Myrtaceae > Syzygium > Syzygium aromaticum. The sequence continues at coordinate 369,218 of JACTMA010000013.1, read as the reverse complement.
AACTGTAAAGTAATATATAAGGAAATCAATAAGAAGATATAATAAGTAAATTCTAGAATACAATAATAGAAATAAAAAAAGATTTTTAATATTTTATAAGTAAAAACCTAGAAGAAGCATTGAATAAATAGAATATTGGAGATAAGATAGAAAAATTATAACAAAAAACAGATATAATATTAGAATAATTATAAAAATTGAATCAATAGAACAGAGAATAAAATAAACATAATAATTAATAAGTATAAGTAGATGATAATATCAAAACAATAGTTGAATAATAATAAAACGATAAAATAATATAAGAGTAATAAATAATTACCCCGTTACAAATCGATAAATAAATACAAGATAACAAAATCGAATAAAAATCAGTAGAGTAAAATGATAAACCAATACAAAATGATAAACAAGTAGAAAATGACAAGCCAGTAGAAAATAATAAGCCACTAAAAAATGATAAGCCAGTAGAAAATGATAAACCAGTATAAAATGATAAACCATTATAAAATGATAAACTAATATAAGATGATAAACCAGTAGAAAATGATAAACCAATATAGAATAATAAGCTAGTAGAAAATGATAAACCAGTATAAAATGATAAATCAGTAGAAAATGATAAGCCAATATAGAATAATAAGTCAGTAGAAAATGATAAACCAGTATAAAATGATAAACCAGTAGAAAATGATAAACCAGCATAAAATGATACAGTGGAAAATGATAAACCAGTAGAAAATGATAAACCAATAGAAAATGATAAACCAATAGAAAATGATAAACCAGTAGAAAATGATAAACCAATATAAAATGATACAGTATAAAATGATAAACCAGTAGAAAATGATAAACCAGTAAAAAATGATAAACCAATATAAAATGATAAACTAACATAAAATGATACAGTAAAAAATGATAAACCACCATAAAATGATACAGTATAAAATAATAAACCAATAGAAAATGATAAACCAGTATAAAATGATAAGCCAGTATAAAATGATAAGTCAGTAGAAAATGATAAATAAGTAAATCCAATAAATAATCAAATATTAGTAGATCCAATATAAAATGATAAGTCAGTAGAAAATGATAAATAAGTAAATCCAATAAATAATCAAATATTAGTAGATCCAATATAAAATGATAAGTCAGTAGAAAATGATAAATAAGTAAATCCAATAAATAATCAAATATTAGTAGATCCAATATAAAATGATAAGCAAGTAGAAAATGATAAACCAACATAAAATGATACAGTATAAAATGATAAGCAAGTCGAAAATGATAAACCGGTATAAAATGATAAACCAGTAGAAAATGATAAACCAACATAAAATGATACAGTATAAAATGATAAAGTATAAAATGATAAACCAACATAAAATGATACAGTATAAAATGATAAACCAGTTGAAAATGATAAATCCGTATAAAATGATAAAGTATAAAATGATAAGCCAGTAGAAAATGATAAACAAGTCGAAAATGATAAACCAGTATAAAATGATAAACCAGTAGAAAATGATAAAGTATAAAATAATAAAGTATAAAATGATAAGCCAGTAGAAAATGATAAACAAGTCGAAAATGATAAACCAGTATAAAATGATAAGTCAGCAGATCTAACAAATAACCCAATTTTTGTCGATCCAGTATAAAATAATAAATAAGTAAATCCAATAAATAATCAAATCTTAGTAGATCCAGTATAAAATAATAATCAAACCTTAGTAAATCCAATATAAAATGATTAAATAACTCATCAAACCTTAATAGATCCAATATAAAATGATATGCTAAAAAATGATAAACCAGTAGAAAATGATAACCCGGTAGAAAATGATAAACTAATAAATAATCAAATCTTAGTAGATCCAGTATAAAATAATAATCAAACCTTAGTAGATCTAATATAACATGATCAATCAATAAAAAATGAAACCTTAGTAGATTCAGTATAAAATGATAATGAAGTATAAAATGATAAATCAGTATAAAATGATAAATCAGTATAAAATAATAAAACAATAAATAATGAATAAAATAAAATGTCAGGAAGTAGTATATAATAATTAGAATAAAAATCAAAAAAAGCAATAACAATATTTGATAATAACTAAGAGTAAATATAATTATAATAAACATTGGATTAAATAAAAGGATAAAATGATATAGATTAAGCAGAATATGATTTTAATTAATCACTAATAAAAAATTTAATAAAATATTATAATACAAAACCAGATCCATCAAAAAACTAGAAATTTTAAGAATTAATAAAATTAATAAATGAAGATTATATCTCAAAAGATTAAAAAAAAATAATAAATGAATAAATATAAAAATGATTAAAAAAAAAATTAAAAATAGATTTTCTATTAAAATAAAATAAAATGTATGAATATTAAATAAAATATTATAAAAAAAAAATTATAAGAAATAGATTAAAATTATGAGAATAAAAATATTATCAAATATTAAGAGATTAGAATGATTGTATAAAATCATAAATTTTATCGGAATTATTTGAAATTTATTAATAAAAGTCAATAACAGATTAGTTAGCAGAAATTTTTTTTTATCAAATTAAGTAATAAATAGATTGTCAATATTTTTTACACGAGATAATGCGACATAAGTCTATCCAGATTCAAATATTTTGCTGCCAATATCAATGATAGCTGAATCTAATGTTAATCCTTGACTTTTATGTATAGTAATAGCCCAGGCAAGGCGAAGTGGAAATTAAATTTTTTCAACAATAATTTTAGTATCTTCATCAGTAATAGAGATTTTTGATTTATTGATTGTATACTCTTAATTATCAAGGAATTTGACGATAGGTTTATTATTATCAGAGAATCCAGTAACAATACCTCTAGATCCATTAACTAGTCCTTAAGAAAAATTGATATTTTTAGTTAACATTACTTAAGAATTAATAGATAATTTTAATTTAGAAGGTAATGTATTTTCAATTAATAATATTTTTGATAAATTTTTAGTAATATCCTGTATATTTTATTATTAAGGTAATGTATTTTTATTTGGGGATATTTATGCATTAAAAGTAATAATATTTTAATTAAGTGAAATTAACTGTGTGTTATTAATTTTATCTACTTAAGTATTTTTGATTAAAATTTCAGTAGGTTTAATTAAAAAGTCTGAAAAATTATTTTTTAATGCAGTCTATGTCAATTAGACTCTTTATTGGATTTTTTAAATAGTTTATTTAGAATAATAACCTAATCTAATTTCATTAAGAAGATTAAAAAATCTTAGTCAGTTTAACGTACACCTTAATCTAATATAATATTAAGTTATATAATTTCATTCCAATAGATGCTTTAAAAACAATAAGAATTTTTCAATATAGGAGGTAATTATAAAAAATCACCAACTAAAACAAGTTATATACCTCCCATAGGAGAATAATCTTAACGAATTTTCTGTGCTAAAATATATAATTTGTCAAAAAGTTCACGATCCATCATAGAAATTTCATCGATAATTAGAATTTCGACTTTTTTCCAATTTTAATGTTTTTGAATTTATATATTAATTATAAGAGTTATTCAATAGATCCTTCACCTTTTTATATACCTGCCCATGAATGTAATGTTTAACCATTGATAAGAATAGCGGCAGCTCCAGTTAAAGCAGTAATATCACAATTAATAAGATTATCATCGGCATATTTTTTGAAAAGATCAATAAGATAAGTTTTACCAGTACCGCCACTACCAGTTAAAAAGAAAGAATGCCTTTTTTTGAAGGCTTCAAAAGCGATTTTTTATTTTTAATTCAAAAGATTTTCCATTTCGATAAATATGTTTTATTTAGTATATATGACTTTTTTTAAATCATTATATCATGAAAATTAAAAAGTAATAACGGCCATTAAATAAGTACCTAAAATTTCAGCAATATTAATAAGTTTAATCCAAGATATATTACTACCAAAAATTTAAAATCCGACATTTTCTCTTCTTAAAAAGGTTTCTAATATAATAATATCTATCTTGTTAGCATAATCAAATTCGGCATCTATATCAAATATATTTGGATCTAGATTTTAATCTATAAGTTTTTATATATTTTTATTAACAATACCACCATACCAAAATAATAATACACTATCAGCAACATAATATATAAGAACGCATAATTAATTAATAGCTGTAGAAATGATAATTTAATTTTAAGATAATGTTTGTATAAATTAATATACAAAAAAAGAAAATTAATACCATTAAATATATATATTAACGTAATAAGAGGATTAATAAAATCTTGTATATATCTGACTTGATGAATGATATCTTGACATATAATTCTTGAGTTAAAGAAGGATAATAAATTTTCATTTTAAAAATGAATAATTTTTTTTGCAAAATTTTTCTGTATTACAGATATATAATTTTGTATTATCTAATCATATACATTCATAATGAAACACAATAATCCAGTAAGAAATATCAGTCGAATATTTTCTAAAAAATAGAATACTAGATAAATAAATTATGCAGCTCTTTCACTTAAATCTTTTACAAAAACATATTCTAAAGAAAGTTTAGATTACTAAGATTTTACTCCAAATTTACTATTTGGTATTTAAAGTAAAATTATACGTATAACTACAAATAATAATAATAATAATGTATAATTTAAAATAATAATACTTTTTTTATAGAATTAATTAATTTATTTTTGATTATAAAAATATGTATATTTATCATTAAAGTAAATACATGTCTATTCAAATCTATCGATAATAGATGTATAAGTGACAAAAAATTATAAAAGAAAAGTTCTTAAGAATTAAAAAATAGAAGGAGTTATATTTTAAAATGGTAATATTTTATATTTAAATTTATAAATATTATTGATTACAATCGATAAAAATATCAATAAATATAAGGCGTTATATATATAGAGTATAGTATATAATATATTTTTTTTTTTTGATTGGATGATAAAATCCAATAATAAAATAATATATTTTTAATATTAGATAAAAGGTGTTTATATTTTTTTTATTATTTGATTTATTAAATAATGTATTGTAATATAAATCATAATCACATAGATTGTTTTCAAATCCAGAATTTTAATTATAATTAAAAGTTAAATTTTATATTTATTTATTTGTAAATTTTTTTTTTTTACATATTTTTAATAAATTATATATAAAAAGTCTCATTAAAATTAAAATGTAATGATAGATATTACATATGTCAAAAGTATTTATATAGTATTAACTAATAATATCCAAGATAAGTTCTAATCTAACATTTTAAATCCAATAGAATCTCTTTTTACATATTTTTCTAATATTATAGTATCTAATTTATTATTTATTTAATTTGTTGTTTAATCTATATCAAATATATTAGGATCTAAATTAAAACTAGTAATTTAATCAATATTTTTATTAACTTTTTCTCCATAATAAAACAATAATTATGTATCGAAAAAATAAAATAATATTATAAAAAACTAATTCAAAAAGGTTCCAATTTTTATAGGTTGATTAGATAATGTGTCTATAGCTAAATATATATAAAATAATACGATAATACCATGCATTAAATATGTAACACTAACTAATGGATTTAATAAATCTTGTGTTTTTTATATCGATGAAATAATTTTTTATAAAATTAATCTTTATTACTAAAAAGACATTACATTTAAATTTTTATTTAAAATTTACATTGCAAAATTATATTAAATTATATTTTTTAAATTTACAATTATATCTGAATATATCGACATAAATAAACAAACAATACTAGTAACTAAAACAGTTCTAATATATTCAAAACAGTAAAAAAATATATATAAGCTCTGGGATATTTTAGGATTTTTAAAAGTTAATAATACGTAATCAAGATATAATTTAGACTATTCTATATTTGGTCCAAACGGTGAATTAGGTATTTAAAATAAAATAATTCTAATAAAAACAAAAAGTATTAAAAATAAACTATATCCTGATATTATTATAATTTTTATACTGATTTTATCGATATGATCTTATTTATAATAATATATTTATTATTATTAAATATTAAATTAAATATATTCTAATTTATTTATTAAAAGATTATATGGTATGAAAAATTATAATATGAATGATCTTAAAAATTATATAGATTAAGGAATTATAGTTGAAAAATTTGAGTCAGGTAATCTAAATTTAAACATGTTATTTATCAGAGTAAATAGACTGATAAATGTTATTATTATATTATATAAAATTAGAAAATTATATAAAACAAATAATAATTTATTTGTTTTATATAATTTTTTATACTTCTATAATAAAAATCTCACATTATTTTTCTCATAATTCAATAATTTATAAGGATGTTGTTGATTAAATTTATAAGTATTTAATAAAGATATTTAGTTATAACCAAATAAACTATATAAAAATTTTATATAAAACATTTTCTGTTTAAATTAATCATAAATATCTTTTTTTTTTATTTTGATTATTAGAACTGTATATCATATTATTTTAGAAAAATCTGTTCTTATTCAAGATTATCTTCCATTTTTTTATTAATATTTTTATTATTATTATTTTCTATTCATCGCATGATTCAATCAATTATTACAACTAGTATTAAATGTTAATACTATCACTATATAACCTACAATATTTTATAATGTATTTCCTAATACTCCCCAATCTATTATTTTATCAAAAAATTTAAATCCAACTTATCTATTAAATTAATGTCTTTCTAATAATATTGCATTGATTTTTTCTTATTCAGTATTTAATCTATCATATTAATATGTATTTGGATCTAATATTCTATTTATAACCTTTTTGTTTAATTTATTAAACTTATTTGCACAATGAAATATCAATAAAATATCATATAAGTTGATTATTATTAAATATATTTAACTTGCTATTGAATAAGATGAAAATGTATCTAATATAATCTATAAATACATTGTATATACTGAAAATACAATTATTGTCATATTCAAAAAGTATATTATTGTTATAATTGGATTAATGTTGTCTTACATCATTTCTAAATAAGACATGATTTTTTAATATATTATTCTAAATTCATATTAACACAATTAATATTTTTTATAATCATTTATAAAAATATCTAAATTTTCAAAATACAATATATTATAATATATTATTATTTCTTCAAAAAATTCTATCACAAAGCATAATTATGTTACCATATAATATTATCTAAAATATACCAGAGTTATATATATTATATAATACGTATATGATGATCTATTAGACAATTAATCTAATAATGGTAAAGATAAATATTATTGTATTCCATTATAATATTATCTATTACTTTTATTAACTATTAAAAATATTACAACTCTTAAAAAAGCTATAATGAAAGATCCTAACGAAATCATTTAAAATTTAAAAAACATTTTTTCGAGTTTTTTAAAATGCTCTTCGGTAAATAACCATAAGTTTTCATTTTAAAATTTTAACACCATCATTTTATTTTTTTTATGTACTTATTTTATTGTATAAAATAATGGTATTATAATTGCTTTTAATGTTTAAAATAATTACACTATCAATAAACCAAAAAATAATTATTATTTTTAATTTGCAAAATTTAATGATCCAGATGAGTATTTAAATTTATAAAAATTATTTACTAATACAAATAAAAAAAATAAGAATATAAAAGAACTATAGACATGTATTAATAAATTTACATTTACAAATTATTTTATATTATAATTTTATTTATTTTTTAATGAACGATTACTATTGTCATCATTTGTAGGATCTTTTTCTAATTCTTATATTATTTACTGAAGTCTTATCTTATAATCATCTTCTTTTTTTTTTTCTAGATTTAAAGCTATATTTATTCCATATATAGATGCTGCAATATCATAATATCTAAAAAATTTTTTTATTTTCTTATCAAATTATTATTATGATATGAAATTTTAATTATTATGATATTTTTTTAATTGAAAATAATCCGATATATTCTATATCTTTTATAAAAAATTTGCTTAAATAACTAATTTTTAATATTAAGAATATCCATCTACTTTTTCATCTATTTGATTAAATAAATGACTCTAGAGTATTTGAATCACTCCTTTTTAACTCAAATCATAAAAATTTTCACCTAAATATTTGATACATTACTATAGATTTACTGTGAGTTCATTATATGTTTTGATTTTTTTTAATGATTTTTATTTAATTTCATTCATTTATTTTAAAGAACCATTTTATATTAAAAATATTATATTATCTTATTACATTTATTCATAATAGTTTATAATATTATCACTATAGATAAAATCATTGATTATCCTGATAAAATTAATAATAAATATAAAAAGGTTTAAAAATATTTTAACTTTAAAAAAGAAATTATAATTAAATTGAACAATAATGGTAAAATTAAACAAAATTTTGGTTAATAAGCCAAAACATTTTAAAATAAAAGATGGTTGTTGGGAAAATGAATTATAATCTAAAAAAATACTTCTTTATAATTGTGTTCCTAAAAAATATATGTTTTATGGACTTGATTCCCATCAAGAAATATTAGATATATCAAAAATAGATGGAAAATCACATTTTTATTGTGAAAACTCTACTAAAGCAGATCTTATCTGTCCTTATATTGATGTCGATATTTATCAATAGGATGAATATGATATTCAACAAGATATTGATAAAATTAATGAATCTATCTAGTAAAATTTTCCTTATCTGACTGATCCTTATAATCACAAAAATCCCAGTATAAAATAATTTAAAAATATTTATCATATAAATAAAAAAAAATGATAAAATATGCTATTTTTCGATCAAATACAATAAATTATGTATAAACCAAAAGAATTATCAGAGCTACTTAATGTAAGCACTGAAACACTCAGAAAATGGAGTTTGTAAGGCAAAATTTAATATACTAAAACTTCAGATTAAGGTGATCGAAGATATATATATAATTCAAACATACAATATAACAATTAAATATCATATATCTACGTCAGAGTTTCTTCTCGAAAATAAATCAGAGATTTGTAACGTTAAAAAGATATCCTGATTCGATCTTATCCCAATCATAAGATCGTAGAAGATGTCGGATCAGGACTCAACTTCAACAGAAAAGGATTATTAACCCTTTTGGAATCATCGTTCAGAGGAGATATCTAGGAGATTGTGGTTGCCCACAGGGATCGACTTTGCAGATTCGGATTTGAATTATTGGAATTTGTCTTCTAATAACATGGAACCGTTCTCAAGGTCCATCCAGACTAAAATATGTCCAAGAATGGAGAATTAGTCGATGATATAATGGCAATAATAACTTTCTTTACAACAAGATATTACGGAAAAAGAAAATATAAAATATAGGACGGTTAGGATTAGGATACATCCTAACCCAAAACAACTTGAATTATTCAAAAAATGTTGCGGTACTAATAGATATTTTTTCAATAAAGCTACAAGTTATCTCAATAGTTACCGGAATAGAACTATAAAAAATAAACATAAGGGATGTTGTTTTATCGATGAGTATAAAAAATAATGTTGTAAAACAATAGAGAGCTAAGAAGAACAAGATCAAGAAGATCAGTAGAGGAAAAGTAATTATTTTTGTAAATAACATAATAAGAAATCCACCCATGGCATGTTATTCTGTAAAGGTGTTTTGAGAAATAAAATATTAAAGAAAGATAAAGATTTAAAGTTGGATTAATATAAGAACAATTTATGGTAGACAGATATACCTTATGATACAAGATAATTATCGATATAAGAAGGAATTTAAGCATATAAATCTTGTCTATCAAAAGGCTAAAAATTCAAAACACCATTTAAATCTAAAAAATCTCAGGTAGATGTTTAAAATCAACACAGATGTTCTCAAGATTGAGGATAATGAAGTAAAAATATTCAAGAGACGACTTAAAAAATAAGATTAAATATTAAAGTTTGATAGATCATAATTTCGATATTTTCGAGAGATATTAGCCGATAATGTTACCATTCAATACATCAAACCTGGGCAATGGTATATATTATTACCGATTGAACCTATCAAGAATAATATATAGAGTCGATTCTAGAATCTATTTATAGATGAGGGATAGAGGACATTCTTGAGTGGTTACAGTCCCGAAGGTAAGACTCTGTAGATAGGTTATAACTATCTGTAAGATAATATGTTATAGAAATTAAAAAGATGTGATATCTTGATGTCTTATCAGAAATTAATAAAGAATAATATAAATTTTCATAGAAATAATATCTATGGTAAAAAGAGAAATATAAAAAGATGGTTGTATAACATGAAAAAAAGATGTTATAGGTTGAGAACCAAAACCCGTAATATCATCGATGATATGCATAAAAAGAGTACTAAGCTGCTATGTGAAAATTTCTAGAATATATTTATCACAGATCTATCGGCAAAAGATTGCGCTAAATCTAATCTTAGTAGTAAGGTCTGTAGAAAAATGTATAGTATGGCATTTGGAAGATTCAAAGAATATCTCAAGTATTATACATCATCGAGAAATAAAAACTTAATAGTAGTAGATGAGCACTATACATCAAAAACATGTGATATGTGCGGTTATATAAATATGAGATTGGGAATGGATAGAATATTTCGATGTCGATCTTGTGATCATTAGGAAGATAGAGATATACATGCGGCAAGAAATATATGTATAAAATATCTGTCGAAATGAAAAAATCAAAAACAGGTTATGGTCCTAGCCTTTAAAATAATTGCAACTCTAGTGTTTCTGAAAATATACAAGTTGGGATAATTGCGATTATAAGGATCTGACATAATTTTTACCTACATTAAATTAATATTATTATTAAATATCAGGTAAACATCATTAAATATCAGAATTTAATGAATATATATATGCAAAAATATGGTAAATACCCTAATAATAATCACATGAAATAGTTCACAATTTTTATAAAACAGATTTATTCAAAAAAAAATTACCCATAATACCTAATTCTTAAAAGATTTTGTAAAATTATCAAAAAAATATAATCTAGTTGTGGTATCTTCAAGATAAGATATAGTATAAGAATAAACGAAAAAATGGTTAAATTTGAATTTTCCATTTATATTCAAAAATTATTATTTTACCAACGAATGGTGTTATAATGATAATTAAAAAATAAATATATGTCAAAAAAAACATTCAAAAGCAACAATCTGCTAGTAAAATCACATAGATGTGTTGATTGATGATAATCCAATATATTGTATAGAATGTTAATAAAATAATATATAATCAATCTTATTTAATTATCTAAAATCATACCCATGGTCTTAAGTTGAATAAAACTATAATAGTTTATACCATGCAAATAATTGGTTATAAATCGAATAAATATTAAACAATATTGATCAATTAGAAATATATAAACATGATCATTTATGAAGCTTACGCCATTCTTTACCAGCTTATTTACCTGCTTCAGGAACACTTATATTAGGATGAGTTTTTTAATAGATGGATAAAAAGTATATTTATACCATTTTGTATATTCATTTAAAGGTTTTTTACCTGAATTTTTTAAGATGAAGAACTTTTTTTTTTTTAGGCATATTTTATATATATAAATATATTTTTAAATATTTTTATAAACGAAGAAAAATTTTATATTATATTTATTATTAAAAAATGGAGTTAAATATTTTTATAGATCTGAGCAACTATATCATCACAAAAGGCTATGGTTTACTAAAATATTTTAAAATATAAAATAAACATTAAGAATTAGATAACTTAGAGATTGTATAATAATAAGAATATTAAGATAAATATAAAAAAACATTTTTTTATCAATTATCTGATATAATATAAAAATATAAGAAATTTATAGAAGAATAAAAAAATATAAAAATATATCTTAAAGATATAAAATTTAATTTAATATTTGCAGCTGATTCAAAAAGAAAAGAATCTTTTAGATTGAAAATCTCAGATGAATATAAAAAAATAGATAACCCGAAAAATTTTTAGAAATTTTATTTTAAATAACATTTAATGAAATATTATAAGATTGTAATATTATTAAAATTCCTGATCTAGAAGCCGATGATATTATTATGACTATTGTCAGAAATATATATTAAAAATTACCTAAAAGATAAATATTAGTAATATCAACAGATAGTGATTTTTTATAGATAAGTTTTGATAATGTTGAAATATATACTTTTTAAGGAAAAAGACTTAAAGATAGATCTACCGGAGATCCTGATAAAGATCTATTTTTAAAGATAATAAAAGGAGATCAATCAGATGATATTAAGAGTGTTTTTCATTAGCTTAAATTAACTGAAAAATAGTTGACAAAGATGTATTAAGATCAAGTTTACATGGAGGATATGTTTGATAAACATAAAAAAATCGATATAATACCATATTAAAGATATATATAGAATAAATAATTAATAGACTCAAGATAAATACCAAAAAATTATTAAAATTAGATAATGAAAAAATATTAATAGATAGAATAAAAAAAATATTATATATAAAAAAAAAATATATACACTTGTTGAAAATCAATTGAAAATGGTTTAAAGACAAATTATATAAAATAAAAAAATTATATTTTTATTTTTAAATAAAAATAATAATTTAAAAAAATTTGAAAAATAAATATAAATTAGTAAAAATATAAATTTTTTAAATTTTCTTTAAATATTATTTTTTATATAATGAGTGTACTTCAAGATTAGGATTTTTTGTATAAAATATAAAATTTATAATTAAATGGGGATTAAATTTTTGAATTTTTACTAGAGCCAGAAAAACTAAACAAATTATACTATGATAAGATCAACAATCAAGACAATGACCAAATTTGTCCTAAATGTAATAAAAAAAATACTATATAACTATAAGATTAACAATACATATGTGAAAATTGTTAAACAATTATTGGTAACACTTTAGATTATAGTTTAGAGTGGAGAGATAACAATGACACATATCAATAGAAGCATAGAGGAGATTTGATATCATAAACTAATTATGAATTATATGGAGATAATTAATTATTAGGAGGTACATAAACACAATATGTATATGGGCATTCTGCATTAACTACTTCATAAAAAAGATAATCTAATAATTGTCATCATAGAAATGAATTAAAAAAATAGAATGATTTTATAAAATATATATGTGAATAAAATCATGTTCAAAAAAAAATCTAATAAGAAATTTATTAAATTTATAAATAATCATAAGAAATATTAAAGCATAGAGGTTAAAAAAATATTGCATTAATTGCTGGTTGTTATAGCCTAGTACATTAAAAAAATTAATGTACTATTTCAATAGATGAATTAGCAAAATAATTTGAAAAGTATGTAAATAAACTCAAAATTTATTAAGCCATAAAAGATTTAGGAGATATTGGGATGAAATCAAGAACTATAACTTAACCTGTTGAATATGTCAATAGAATTTGTTAGAAAATGCATATACAAGATATATGTTATGAATCTAAATTATTAATATAAGAATTATAAGAAAATACAAATATTGGTATTAATTGTGCATCAGAAAAATTTGCATTGAGTGTAGTTTTTTATGTTGTTAAATAAAAAAATATAAAAATCATAAATTTTCGTGATAAAGTTAAAAATCGTACAGGTATGAAAGTATCAACTGTTACACTTAATAATTATAAAACTTAAATATCTCAATATTATTAAAAAAAATTATAAAAGTAAAATGAACAAGAAAATTCTGAGTCTATATAATGAATATATAAAAAATAATAAAAATATTTGATTTAAGATCTTTGTTATAATCTTAATTTTTATTCTTTTTAAAAATAAAGATCTTTGTCATAATTTTAATAAGATCTTTGTGATTTTTTTTTAAGATTTTAAATTAAAATATTTATCATAATCTTATTTTATATTTTTCCAATTTTTATTTAAAAAAATATATATATAAAATATATATATATATATTTTGAGAATATTAATATTATATTTGATAATAAAATGAATATATTAAATAATATAACTTATTAAAATGATTTTATGTATAAAATATAAAATCTATAATTATCATCATAATAGATTTTTGAAATATTATTAGATTAATAAAAATTAGATTAGATGTATTATGATAAAATTAATAGATAAACCGAATAAATATGTAAATAATGTGGAAAAAAAAATAGTATAATATTTTAAGATCAATATTATTGTAATAACTGTTATATAATTATTGGTTGTAATATAGATTACAGTCTGGAATGGAAATTACCTAATGATCATAATCAATAAACATAAAGAGCAGATATGATATCATAATTAAGTTATGATTTATATGGTGATTATTAATAGATAGGTGGAACCTAATCTTCTTATGTACAAAACCATCCGGGATTATCGACTTTATAAAAGAGAGAATCTAATCCCAATCATTATAGATCTGAGTTAAAAAAATGGGATAATTATCTGGATCAAATATGTAAAGAAAATAATATCTCTCAAAAAATAAGATAAGAAACATATTAATTATATAAAAAAGCATGTAATATATATAAGCGTAGAGGTAAATAAAATATAGCATAATTAGCCGGATGTTATTATATAGTATGTTAAAATAATAATGTTTCTCGAACTCTTCCTGAAGTTAATTAACTGTTTAAAGAATTAAAACAAAGATAAATTTCTGATGGATTAAAAAAATTATAATTATTAGGTATTTCTTAAGAAAAAATCACATCTGCAGATGAATTTATCAATAGATTTTGTCATCTGATGGATCTGAATTCTGATATACGTTAATAATCTATAAATTTATTAAATAATATATAAAAAAATACTGAAATTGGTAGAAATGGATCGCCATAAAAGTTAGCATAAGCTGTTGTTTTTTATATATGTTTATAATAAGGTTATAATTCTTAAAATCTCTATAAATAAATATAAAAATAAACTAACATGCAAATTTCTATTGTTACATTGAATAATTATAAAAAATAGATTCAAGAATATTTATGATTTCTTTTATTTTTACTATTATTTTATATTTAATTTGTTATATCAACAAATTTATAAATTGAACAATGTAATATATCCGGTTCACATTCACTGAGATATGATTTTAAAAAGGTATTTATTCTAAATTAAATTGGATAATATTAGCTTAATCCATATTCTGATTATTACTAGAATTTTCTATATTTAATATTTATAAGATTTTTGTCTTAATAAGGCATTATATATAATAATAATTAATGAGAATTTATTTATATTTTTGGTAATTATTTAAATTATTATTCCATTATTTTTTATATATTTTCTGTTCCGTTTACCCAATTACTTAGATCTTTTAATGTAGGACTCATTTTATAGTTATATGAATAACTACTATTCTCTATATTATTTTTATAATAATCTAAGGTATAAAGTAAACCTTGAAAATAATCTATACACATTTGAGTTATAATATCGTTATCATATATTTCAATATTTTATATTTATTTATATTGTTATTTATAATCTTATATTTTATTGTATTTATTTAATATAGGATAATTATCAATAGTTGATCGATTTAATGGGATTTATTATCTTAAATAAAAATATATATACTTATTCATTTATTTTTTCTTCATGTTTTTATAATTTTGTCAATAATATTTTAAAAAAAGGTATATTGAGCTAAAAATTATTTACTATATTTAAAATATCATTTTTATTAGAATTTTCAAAATTTTCTATAATATTACTATTACATTATTAATTAGTATTTTATATTTATTATTATATATCACTATATATATTAAATATTATATCATATACTTCTTCTTTGAATCTCATAAAAGATAATTTCGGTATAAAATCATTTCCAAATAAAAATATTAAAAATATATATGATTACATATTAAAATTTTGTATTTTATATTTTTATTAAATATCATTTAATATTTATTGTTTTAATTTATTTATATTTATATATATTATTTAGTCTTAGTTGTCTATTCTCATTATATATATCTATTACTATTATATTAATGATAACTATATTAAATCTGCATCTTAACCATATATTATTATATTTCTTTTTTCTGGTTTTTTTTTAATATCAGCAAAAATTCTATGTTCTGATTCATTTTATTGATAAAAAACATTTTTGTTTTTTTTTTTTAAGTATTTTATTAAGTTATTCATAAATGTTGTACCTACTGAAATTATATTTGAATTAAAAGAAACTTCCTCTTTTGGTATTTTTGGATTTTATTATATCAATTATTCCCTCTTAAAATTTGCAATATGTCTTCTTTTTCTTTATTATAGTATTTTGGCAAAACATGGTATCCCATCAATATGAATTTATACATTATTTTTTGGTTTTACTATATTTATTATATTTTCTATCTCATCTTAAATTTATTCATAATACAAATTAAAATATTATGATTAATTCAATTTTTTTTTTTTTTATTCTTGATATTTTCTTAGAAATTTTATTATACTGTTTAGTGTATTATATTATTTGTGTCTAGATATAAATCATCTGGTGTTGTTATACTATTTTATATTACATTAAATTATTTATTAATATAATTAAAATAATGAATAATACCCATATTGAAAGGAATACGTTTTATATTTAATATTATATATTTTTTTTTAAATTAATAAATGTCTTATTATATCTAAAAATTTATATTAATTGAAAAATACTATTTATATTAAATATTATATAAATTTTTTAAATCTTTTTATTATGCGTCAAAATATATAAATATTATTAGTAATTGATATATAAATGAATGATAATTTGTCTATAAATAAATTAAATTTATAACCTGATATATAATTATTTCCTTGTTAACAAGAAATGGTAAGATAGATATAAAATATTGAATTAAAAATTACTGATGTTAAAAAATAATTAAAAGCTTAAATGATAGATAAACCAGGATCTGGAAAATCTTATTCTATTTTAGAAGTTATAAGATAATCAAAAATTTCTAAATAATAATATCAAATTAATCTTTTAATTCTTCCATTTACTATAATTAATTAATGGTAATAATATATTTTAAATTATAAATTATAATATCAAGTTTTAAATTATTAAGATAGTATTAATTTTGATATCAATAATTATATAGATTTTGATATATTAATTATATAATCTGAATTATTTTGTTTTTTTGCTTAAAATATTAATTAAAATACCTAAATTAATCGATTAATCATCGATGAATTTGATTCTATATAATATTAAATCAGTGATTATTATAATTAAATAAGATGTTAGATTGTATGGTTTATATCGGCAACTTTAAATTTATCTAAAAACCTCAATTAAATCTAATTTATTGACAAAGTTGAATGTAATAAATAATTAATTGAAAATAGTTTTTCTCTTCCTCAAATTTAATACTATCGATTTGATATTAATAATGATCTTATTAATACTATAATCTAAAGTAATGAATTAAAAGAAGATATATAATAAGAAATCACATCTGTTGAATATTAATATTTCAAATAGAAATATTCAATTAATTTAGAATCTATATAAATTTTATTCAAATATTTTATTTTAAATCTATTTGAAAATGTATAATAAATTTAAATTGAAGTTATACATGATATTACTAGAATTATTGTATTTGATCAAGATTTATATTAATTTAATGATTAATTAAATTATTATCTAAATTTTAATACATAAAATAAATTGTATGATATTAATACTATATAATATATCAATACTTTCTTACTGAAAATTATATAAATATATTCTAAGCCAGATATGTAAAATTTAATTAAATTAAAAATCTAAAATAAATTAATTTTATAAAAATATATAGATAATTTTACTTATTTTGACATTGAATCTGTTAAGGAAACATTATCTAATATATAAAAATAAATTGATAAAATTTTAAAAATTATTGATTTTGTTTAAGATAAATACTGCTATTATTGTTTTTTTTTTAATATAATTAAATATCAAAAAAATGTCATACAAAATGTTGTTCTAATAATATCTGTTCTAAATGCATTGCTACCTTATATTTATCTAAGAATAATTTATAATGTCCTTTTTGTTGTAAATAATAACTTATTACTGATTTTTTATCTTAAAATTATTAAATCAAATTTAATAATTTTCTAGTAATTGTTATTAATAAATCTAATAATAAATGTAAAATCATATAAATAAAGAAATTTAATAATACATTTAATCTAATAATTATATGTGTAATTTAAATATAAATTAATCATATCTTGAAAAATTTAATGTTGTAAAAGGTATTATTAATAATATATTTAATCAATAATCACGTATACTAATTTTTCTGACTATAGTTCTATATTTTAAAATATTTCTGATTATCTCCAATTATAAAATATATCATATAATTATATATCTGGTACACAAGATTCTGTTAAAGAGACTATTCAAAAATTTTACAATGGGCAATATAAAGTATTGCTTATTGATTCTATTAATTTTGGAGTCGGTATGAATTTATAAAACTCTACCGATGTTATCATTATTAATGATAGTCCAAGATTTTTTTAGATTATTGGCAGAGCATAACGTTTAGGTAGAAAAATCCTTTAAATGTATATTAAGTTTTTTATAATCATGAGTATAATTATAAAAAATGTTAAAAAATAAATAAATGTCTTTGATTGCATTCTCAATTTTCTTAAAATATATAATCTATTAATTATTTTATTTAATCTTATTTTATTTTTTTTTATTTTATATATCTAAATATTGTAATATTTATTACAAATTTTTAGATGTTAATTTGTTTATTTCTTTTATTAAATATTCTTTCTTTTCATTTAGATGAAATATTTCAAAATTATTCATGTGTTTGTTTTTTTAATCTTTTTCATTTTATTTTTTAGTTTTCGAATGTATTATTATTATTTTCTCTGTTTTTTTTTTTACTAATAAATAATTTATTATTTTTACTATATACCTATATTATATGTACTGGAAATATATCTATTATATTTTATAAAAATTCTAGATGTGACTCATAATCTTGAATATCATCTAAATCATTTTAATATTATTCAAGTTATGGTGTTTTTTTATTATAATTGATTTTATATTATTTATTGCTGTCAACTATTCTATAGTTTTTATAAAATAAAAAATTATTTATAAATATTTTTGATATTTAATATATAAATTTATCGTTTAATAATTCATTATTGAATTTTAATTAAGATTTCCCTTAAATTTTTTTTTAAATACTTACTACCTCTCTTTCTTAATCATATATTCTTGTATTATTCAATCTTATTATATAATTATTAAGGTTAATATTATTCTTACACTAAATATCCATTAATATCTTTATTTTAATATTAACTTGGTTAATATTTCTTTTTTAATTTATTATATTAATTTAATTATTATAATAATTCTTTATTATTTGGTCTTTAAAAATCTGTAAATTATTTTTCAAATTTTGATTTTATTAGTTTATTTTATTCTTAATACTATTTTTATTCTATACTTAAACTATTTTTCTTAAATAAATCTTATAGATCTATTATCTTGCTACTTTTATTATTCTTTTATATATTATTTTTGAATTTTCCTTATAATTCTTATTATGCTTTAATTTTTTATTAATTTATTAATTATAATATCATTCTTATTGTATTTTATTTTAAATCATTTTACAAAAACAAAATATGACTCTTTTTTATATGTATTGGTACTTTTGTCTGCCTTAAAATATCAATTATGTCATCGACATTTAACTAGTCTAGATCATTTTAAGTAAACATTTATTATTTTATATAATTTAAACTTTAAATATTTTATATTATATTTTATAAAATGAAATCTAATAACTAATTACAAAATTCTGATTTACAAGATTATTATAATTAATTACACTATACACAATAACCATATCAATATTAGATATTTTCAAATAATTTAAATCCATGTATTCCTTTTTAAGATAAAGTTAATGTTGAAAATAATCTCAAACTTATCGATAGACCATACAACTATAAAGTTCCATAAATTTATAATTAATATATCGATTAAACAACACAGATGTATTATAATAAAAATAATGACATTCAGTAAATTAATAATCTTAAAAATGTTTTATAAAATGAAAATACTCGACTAATATATAAAAAATAAACTTTTAGATAATAGAGAATTTCCTATTTAAGATTATAATATGTTTTCTTTTGAAAATAATGTTGATGATAACTTTTTTAGAAAAAATTATTATCAAAATTAATAATAATAATCAAATCAATAATTATTATCTAATTAACAATCATCATTTAATATATCTTAAAATTAAGAAAATACTTTTTAAGATTATAATGATTCTGTACTTTTTAATAATGATAAATATTCTATTAATCATTAGTATCAATGGATTGAAGGATAATTAGCTAATTAACCTTAACTGCGTAAATTATAATATAATATGATTTTTTAATGATTATATTATAAAATGAATAAAAAAATCATAATTATCAGTATAGGAAGTGTTTTTAGCTTAATATTTGGTATTGGTGCTATAAGATATAACATTAAAAAAAAAAAATAATTTCATATCCTATTTTATAAAAAAATCTTAATATTTAATCCCTTAATAATTCATATTATATTCCTTAATAAAATATTAATAATTAATCCCTGAATAATTCATATTATATTCCTTAATAAAATATTAATAATTAAGCCCTTAACAAAAATTAAAATCTTTATATTGATAATCTTTAAAAAAAATCTTTAAAGATTTCCTATTTTTAGTAACAACTTCTGTTTTTAATTAATTATATAATTCTTGTTTAAAACATAATGATTATACTTCAGTTTAATTTAATAAATAAACTTTATTAAATTTACATATTACTATTTATTAAAAATTACAATAAAAATATTATAATGAAATATAATAAACTGATTTAAAAAACTATAGCCCAAATAGTATTCTTATTAAAATGGCATTTACTTAACTTTTAGATTTTTAAAAAATAAAAAAAAAAATAATTGATTCATTGAATGAAAAATCTACTATTGAATTTTATTCTTTACTTTTTAATCATATTTTATAAAATTATAAAACTGACTAATATTATTAAGATTTATGTAAATATATCTCATTATTTTTTTATATTCTTACTTAATGATATATTAAATAATTATAAAATATAAATTTTATTTACTTTTTTTTTCTTATTTTTATTAAAATAAAATGAGTTTATCTGGTTTATAATATGATCAAGCCGCATATCAAAAATAATTGAGATAAAATTATTTTTTTTAACATTTTTTAATTAGATCCATTAAGATATGTAAATAATGATTCATGTATTCCTTAAATATATATGAATTCTAAAAATATTGACTTTTCCATAATTCTAATAATTAAAAAGTTGAAATTGAATCTATGTTGTAAAATAGATATAGAGAAAATTTAAAAGGTGATCGCTTATAATATAATGTTGATTAAAATTGTAATTTTGCCAAAGACGTTTACTAACCATATTTTTAAATTTAAAATAATAATAATTAAAAATAATCCTGTTAAATTTATGATATTAATCGTTATTATAATACTGAATATATTCCATATTAATAATCAGCTTATTTTAACTCTCGTTTTCCAAATTATTTAGAATAATAATCTGCTAAATAATAATCATCTAAACTTGATTAATTCTTTAATCAAAATAATTATAAAGATCTAGGTGTTGCATACGATACTTCTTTAAGTTGTGGATTTTTCTGATTTACCTCAATCTTCATCATCATCATCCTCTGATTCTGAATTTTCTTGTATTACATTTAATTAATTTTCATCATCTTCTTCTTCATTATCATAATCATCATCATCATCATCATCATCTTTATCTTCTTCTTCATCATCATAATCATCATCATCATTATCATCATCATCATCATCATCATCATCATCATCATCATCTTCTTCTTCTTCTTCTTCTTCTTCTTCGCTTTCGTTTTCTAAAAATTATATATTTTTATTTTATAATTATTTTATATTGTTTATAGCATTATTTATTTATCTTTTTTAATTTTAATAATTTTCTTCATCATCTATTTCTATTATATTTTCTTCTTCTTACAATATATTGCATATGCAATTAAATCCTTAATCTTTTCCTACTTGTGCACTATAATTTTGGATTTTTACATTAACTATATCATTTGTTTTATAAAGGTTTTCTTTTTAAATGTTTTCTTATACATTATATATTCTCACTATTTTTTCATTATTTTATAACAATTTATATATTATTTCATTTTTTTAATAAATTGGTTAAAACTGCAATGATTATTATTTTTTTCTTCTCTATAACATTAATTAATTATTTTACATTTTACTGGTTCTTATAAAGGAGGATTTAATGTTATTGATATAAATAGAACGTTAATAGATAATGCTGATTATTAAATTTGATCATCTTATTCTACTAATTAATTATAACTCATTCTTTAAATAGTATCTTTAAAAATATATCCATATTTTGTAAATTTATTTCCAAATTATTATAATAATAATTCATCTATCAGATTTTATAATGATGTTAATTTTATTATTTAATTTGGTAATACTCTAATTTTTTCCTATATTATCTTCATATTTAGAAATTTATCATTGATTTTTGAATAATCATCTGGTTATAATTTTTCTTCCTGAGATTTCATTTTATTTTTATAATATATTTTTTATCAACTTAGTTTCTAAAAATCTTAATATATCTTTAAAAAATATTTTTCTTTTGGATATATATTCTATAAAGTTCTAAATATTATATTTAAATAATATTATCTTTCTTTTTTGATTTTTGTATATATTATATTAATATATAATAAATCTTAAAACTATTAAATATATTATTATATATATTTTATTGGTAAATAATTTTATTTCACATTTTTTTTTTTTTATTAATCATATATGTATATATTATCATTTATATCACAAATACATATATAATTTGAATATTATTATATCTTATCTTATTATTATATAAATATAAAAGTGTCTGATTTTATTCTAAAATTTTTTACTTATACTTTATTATATTTTCCCCAAAAAATATTTTTTTAATAAATCTTTAATTTCTTATTGTGATAATAATTTATTATTATAATCTTACTTTTTTGAATAAAATATCTGATATATCAAATTTAAAAATTTAATTTAATCATAATTTTCTATTTAATAACTATATATTGCTTTTATTAAATTTTTATCATATTCTTATACATAATTTGCTATTTTATAAAAATTTTACAATTTTTATGTTACTTCTTCATCTATATTTTAAGATATATCTTTAAATATATCAAAATTATATTTTTATATTTTATCTTTTTTCAAATTTATTATTTTATATCCCTCTAGTTGTTTATCTTTTATATAATTACATCTTTCTTTTATTGTTAAGTATATATTTTAATTTGTATGTGCTGGTTATAAAACATAATTATTTATTCTATATATTAAAAATACTGGATTGTTATTCATATTAAATATTACTTTATTTTCTATCATATATGTTAAACTTTCTATTAATTTTTATTAAGAATAATCTGTATTTATCATTTATTATTACTATTTTACATAATCTTAAATTTCATTAAATGTTTTTATTACACTTTATTTCTATTAATAGTATTATATTACTATCTCAATATATTCTTCCATAAACATATCTGCAAATTAATAATAATTTGTTTTATCTATAATTTTATCTTATTTATTATTATACCTTACTAAATTATAAATTTTATGATCTTTTAATATATTTCCATAACTATCTTATATATCCATTACATAATATTGATTATCATCTATTACTTTTTGATTGTCTTATTCTATTGAACTTTCTCTCAATATTTATAGTATATCTTCAATTTTTTTTTGTTTATTGTATGCCATCTTGTATATATAATTATCTACTGTTTCTTTTTCTCTATCAAATAAACAATGAAAAAATATTGTTGTATTTTTTTCTGGTTCTAAATCTTTATGTGAACATGTTCTTGTTCCACGACCGATTACTTATCGTAATCTATTGATATTATACCATGGTTCCATTATATGTATCTATCTTACATTTTTAAATTCTATTCCTTCTGATGAAGCTTATGTTATCATACAAATTTTGATTTTTTATCCATTTCTATTTTCATAACTGTTAAATATTCTCATTGTTTCATCTGTCTACATATTTATTTGTTTTGTTTCGCTTGTTCCTATTATATATCTTATATCATAATATTTATCATATTCTTCTTATCTCTTATCTTATCTATTCAATATTTCTTATCTATTATATGGTTTTGCTCCTAAATGTTCTAATGCTAAAGCTAATGGTAATATTCCAAATGTTAAAAAAAATGAATATATTAATATTGGCCCTTCACTATTTTTTATTAAATTTATTATTTTTTATAATTTTGGGCCATAATCTTTAAGTATTATGGTGATAAGATCCTCTTTTATTCTTTATTATAGTAATATTATGTATCTTATTAGCTTTTATTTTTTATATAATTTTTATTATTAAATATTCTTTCAAATGATCTTTTCCCTTATATTTTTGTATCATCATTATATATTATATTATTTATTTCTTGATATTAATTTAATCTTTTTTTATCTGATTATCATTTTCTTATATTTCATCTTAATATTACATATTATCATTATTTTTTTATAAGTTCTATACTAATTTTTTTTATTTTTATGATTATATAGTTTTTAATAAATTATACCCTTTTATTTTTTCTTATTCATTTATTTTTTATCCATATAAATCTATATCTGGATATTCATCTATATTTTCAATTTTGGGATATAATATTATTGGATATTCAAATGGATTATCATTATCTATATATGATACTCTCCTACAAGTAAATTTTTTAATTTTTATAGATTTTTTAGATTATTATTATTATCAAATATATCACTTTTTTTATCTTTGTTTTTGTTTAAGTATTTAAAAAATTTACTAGATCTATTATTTCATCTGCCTAATTAAATATTGGTGTAGCTGTTAATAATATTACCTTTATATTTGATAAATTTTAAAATAATTTTAATATCAATTCTGTTTTTACTTTTAAATTTTCTTCTTATTATCTTAAATTATGTACTTCATCTAATACAAATATTTTATCATCATATTATTCTCTTAATTCTTCATCTTTCATTTTTTCTATCTAATTTGAAAATTAACCATATTTATAGAAATTATAATCATTCTAATATAAATTTATTATATTTTATTTGAATTATTTTAATGTCAGTTTTGAAGGATCATTTAACTTATCATAATAATAATTTCCTGTACATTATTAAAATATCTATCCTTTTTTCACTCTACCATTCTATTATAATTATACCAGATTTAAATTAAATAACTAATTTTTAAAATTTTATTCTATTTTATCATTCTTTGTTAATACTACTACTTTTTTTTTATATTTACTTACAAATTAATGTGCTATCTATATACTTGTACATGTATTATGTGTGACTGTAAAGTCTCTAATAAATATTTATGATTTCCATCTAATCTTACCCCGTAATAATCATCAATACCTATCGGTTTTACTTTGATTTCTGTCACTAGTGCATCCTTGATCTGACCTTGTTTATGTGCTTTTTTGATTTTGATTTATACTGGAATCTAATCTAAGCCTTCACCATTTATTTTTATTCTATAATATTAACTTTCTATTTTTTAGCCTTTATATATACATGATTCATTGCATTATTTCACATATGCTGCAAATCCTAAAGATCTTGCTAGATAAAGTATATCATCTGATAATTATTTTGATTTTTATGTTATATCATAGCAATTACGATCATACTCACCTTCCGTATCTATAATTCCAGCAAGTAGTTTCAATCGTGTTTATCTATCATTGATTTTATATAATTTAGGAATATGTTTATTATTAATTAAATTATGTGTTTTTAAGATTTTAAAAATTCATTATTTATATGATTTTTACTAATTGGTAAAATACTATACTTATATCCTGTTTTATAACTTAAAAATAAATTATATTATTTTAAATTTTCATGTAAATATTCAATTATATTATTGCTTTAAGTTGTGATTTCTGTATTTGTTATTGTTCCATCTCCTAACCATATACCTATAATGTATGGATCAAAATCAACTGGTTTTGATTAAAATTCTATACCTGTTCTATAACCTTTGAACAAATCTTTAATATATTTTGGTATTTACAAATAATCTTTTACAGATATTTCAAAAGTCCTATCTTCTTCTGTAAATGAATCTATAAATTATTATGCTTCTTTTTTTGTTTTAAAAGATTTAGTTGTTTTTTAATATGTATTTTTATTAAAAAATTCTACCATAGGCATTTTTTTTTCATATTTTATAAATGGAGTTTCACTAAACTTTAAACATAATATGTGTCCTTCATTAACGGTATACTTGTGACCTTTTACCGGTATTATATCATACATTTAGTCTTGACCTCTTCCTATATTTACTACATTTCTCACAGTAGAATCATCTCCCATGACTTTATCTCCGATTTTTATGTTCTCTATTTTTACTAAATCACCATTATACATTAGTACTTATGTTCCTTTTATTAAACTCTTACCTTGACCTAATTGATGATATAACAGTATTGAATTATAAGGTGTCTTATCTGATATAAAACTTGCCAATCTCTTTTGACTATTTTTTAATACAAAACTCTTTTTGTTACATGCTTCTATTAATTTTTATCTTACATCTCTTACTTATTCTTCTTCTTTTTTTATTAAATTGTCTAAACTCATATTTTTATTATATTTTTCTGTTGAAATTTATATCCTCATATCTCGGATATAATTCTTCTTCTTCTATTTTTTTCATCTTTTTATACTTAGGTTCATTTTTTTTTTAATTATTATATATAAACAATGTCAAATTAATAAACTTATGATTAAACAAAAATTTAAGGTAATGCACCATAATATCCTATAAAAAATTAATCGTTTCCTATAAATTAAAATAATTTTTCGTAACTTAATAATAACATATAAAAATACTAACAAAAACCTGAAAAATAATCTGTTGCATGGGGATATCCTATAAAATAGGATAAGAATTATTCTTAATAATAATAAAAAAATAATATTTAATTCACAAATAAAAGCTAATAAACCTCTAATTCTGCATCATTATAAAATCCTAAAAAATCATCAACAAATTAATCTGTTGCATTGCCCAATTCTATAAATTAAAATAATCTTTCTTAATTACAAAATAACATTTCTTAATAACCTTTTATTAAATATTTATTTAAAAATTCTATTTAATCTTTAGATTAAAATAAATTATATCATTTTGCTATTATTTATATAACTAAATCTATTAATATTGTTTCTTTCTTTTAACATAATTTATAATGAATAAAATTTTTACTTAGTAAATTATATAAGCAAGAGCTTCTGGATCTATTATGCCTAATCTTAATAAATATATTCTATATTCTATACTTCTACTTATTGCTTTTTAAATAATCCCTATTCTTGTCATTTTGTCTATTAGCATTTCTGATAAAACTAGAACTTTTTAATCTTGTTTTACTTAAGTTTTATTTGATACTATCTTTTTTGATATTATTATTTATATTCTCGGTTATTAAATTTCTTATATTATTTAGAATAAAGCTAATAATAATTATTCTGAATAACCTTCTTATGCATTATAAGAATTATAATCTACTATGTAATCGAGTTTCTTAACTCTGAGCTTTCTTCCTTATTTTTCTATCATATACTTATTATCTAGTTTCCATATGAAAATTTGATTTTTAATATTTTTTTAAAATATTTAAAAGATATTTTTTTTTTTTAATAAAAGTTATAACTTAATATGAATCTTAATAATTATAAATAGTATACTTTTTAATATGAGTCTTAATAATTACAAATAGTATACTACTTAATATTAGTAATATCTTAATAATGTTTAAAATCAAAAAGTTATCCTTTAATAAATCTTTCCTCATAATATTTAATGGAGCTATCATAATGGAACTAACTTCTTAAACTTTATATTAAAAACTATACATGATATTGCTTTTTCATTATATAAAAAATATCACTTATCTTTTCAACATTAATGATTGGTAATCTTGGATCAAAGATACCGTTATTATTATTGATGTTATGATCGAACTTATTAAAATTGATCGAGATATATCTATGAATATTATGAATAAACCTATATATACTAAGAATTATCGATTCTAAAAAATGAAATTATTCATATATTCCATTAACTTTCTTAAAAATCATTCTTTACATGATGCGATTATTTTTTTTTATAATTTATTATATTATTATAAATATGAATGATTATTAAAAACTCTGCAACTGTGAATAATTTAATATTATCTAAAATGTTAATCAATTTAAAAATTAATTAAACAAAATTGAACAAGTATAAGAATTCTTATTAATCAATTTATTTTAAAAATCTTTCTGGTCTTCTATTTATAATTTTATATAATTTTTTGTTTATTTTATTATCTTTACTTATATTTGTAGTGCTCTCAATGAAACATTTTTAAAAGTTATTAGTATCAAAAAATATTTGAAAAATTTAGACAATAATTCTAGTTATGAATATGATTCCGATTATACTTCTGATATTGGTACCGATGAAGTTAAAAGTATTCTTTAATAAGATCTTTCCAAACAAAAAGATAATAATTCTTCTAAAAATAATTCTCCTAAAAATAATTCTTCTAAAAATAATATATCTAAAAATAATAAAGATCAAAAATAATGATAAAATCATATTTTTTAAAAAAAATTTGAATACTATTATATAAATGTAAAATTAACCATTAATTGATATTATGGATATTACTAAGAATTATCCCGATAATATGACTTCTTAATCTAATTTCCCTGATCTTAGTTTCAATAAAATTATTTTCTAAGATTATTATAGAAAGTTACTAAACAATTAAATTACAAGTCATTAAGCCGATTTTAAAAAATATATATATATCGATGGTAATATCGGTTCCGGTAAAACAACTTCTATATTACATTATTAAGCTATCCTTAATAAATTTGCTGATGTTTTTCTCGAACCTATTCATTAATGGACTAACGCTAATGGGCAAGATATACTCAATCTATCTAACTAGAATCCTTCTAATTTTCTTTTGTAATTTTAATATCATATTATGATCACTAAATATTTATAAAATTTTTATAATCTTACCAATCAAAAAAATGATATTTCTATTCATGAAAGATCCTTCTTTGCTGATAATTATATATTTACCAAATTATAAAAATAATTACACACTATTTCTGATTAATAATATAATATATATAATTTTTCTCATCAACTTATTTAAAAAGACATTCTAATGAATCAATCTAATATATTATTTATATATATTAAAACTAATCCTTCTATTTCTCTATAGAGAATTCGATAACGTAATCGATATTAAGAATCTTCTATTAATATTGACCTATTATAATAATATTCTCTATTACATGATAACTTCTATAATTATAATGATTCTCCTATTGATACTATTATAATCCTTAATAAATAAATATCTTATGTTATTATTGATAATAATCAAATTACTATTGAATAAACTGCCTAAAAAATTGATTAATTAATCAAAGATTGGGAGAATAAAAAATAATTATATGATAATTCTAATTGATATAAATATATGATATCATTATTCTTATATCCATCTTTAAAATTATTCTTTTTATTCATTTTTTGATATATCTTTTAATTCTTCTATTACTTCTATCTTCAAAAAATACATATTATGACCTTTACCTTATTTACTGCTATATTTTATCATTCTTCTTTTATCTTAATCTAAATCTTTTATCTTTTTGATTTATTAACTTATCTTTAATATATTTAAACTATCATTTTGATTGATTAATTTTATTCCATTATCATTTATAAATCTTACTTTTTATCCTTCATATATTCTTTCATATTTCTAATTATCCATTTTTTTATCAAAATTTTATATTTAATTACATACTATACTATATAAGTTTTTTGTTTGTATTTCTATCTATGGTTATTTATTATTTTTATAATTTTCACATTGTCTTTCTATTTATTACTTCACCTATTCTTCTAATTCTATTTGATATTCTTATATTATTTATTATTATTAATTTTCTTAAAATCCTAATAGTTTTAAACTTTATTCTATGTATTACATATATTTTTTCTATTTCTCCTTCCATATTAAATTTATAATTTTATCAAAATTGATTTTATAATTTTTATCAAAAATAACTTTTTTTTTTTATATATTTATATTTTTAAATCATTTTTTTGTTATTTTTTTTTTTACTATATTATTCCATTCTTCTTCAAATTATTCTTCTTCATCTTATAAATTATCATATTGATTCTAATTTATTACTTTATTTTTATCTAAGCTTTTTTCTATTGATTTAAATTTTTTATCTATTCCTCGAGTAAATCTTATCTTATGTTTATTATTTATCATATCTCTATAACTTGCTTCACTTTATTTTATAGTATTATTTTCATTTATACTTTTATATTCTCTTATATAATGTTGTTTTGGATTTTCTTCATATACTTCTTAGAATACTTAATATTATATTTATCCATTTTTTTTTTTTTATTTTCCATTTTTAAATAATTATTTATCGTTTTATTCAAACATATCATTTTCACCTAATAAATTTTTATATATATCATTTATATAATTTGATAATTATAACATTTATATATATATATATATATATTTTTTTATCTCCTAATACATTTTATTATGATTTTTATCTACAAGCAATAACTTTATCAAATTTATTACCGACTTTTATATATTCATTTCGACCAGAATTATATAATGTATTCTTGATTATAAATATTATTTTTTAAATTATTTGTGTAATAAGACTTTTTTGATAGGTACTATTAAATAATATTTTGCAGCATGTATATAATTGTAATTAGTTTTATTTTTTTGCGTTTTTATATTAAGTTTATCTAAAATATAAAGACATTTAAAAAAATTTTTACATTAATTAAACAAAGTAATATTAAAAATTGGAATTTTTAAAAACAAATAAAAAAAAAATGAAATATTATATTATTTTATAATAAAACATTATAAAGTTATCGAAATGGATAAATCAAAAGCTAGTCAGAGATTTTCTGACTAAAAGAAACAAAACAAAGATCTCTAATGTAATATAATAAAGATGAAATTAATCTCTTTCTTTAGGGATCAAGAGACATATAATCAAATTTCACCTATATTAAACAATGTTATAAGAGAATTTAATATAAACATACATGAAGCGTATTATCTTGCTAATTTACATGTCTTACGATGTTGTGATAATAATATATAAATATAAACACTAGATGATACTTTCTTTCGTCGATGTTTAGTATTGGTTAGTAAAAGAAAAAGATGTCATATTAATGAGATTATGACATAAAATCAAGATCTGTATCAATCCTTTTTGATATATTAGCATCTTAGACCTGATAATTACGGGGGTAGTGATACTTAAAGTCTTAATCGTGGATTCTATGAAGATATTGCTTTACAAATGTAAACAAATACAGATAATTATTACTAGACTTGCATCTTCAAGAGATTATTAAAATATTTAAGATATAAATATAATCTTCAAAAGAAGAATTATATAATACATGTAAAGACATATTAAATAAATAATATGAAGGTAATAACGAAATTGTATTCGAATATAAATAATATATAAGATGGAATGAATAATATTATTCAAATAAAACAATACTATTAAATTATAAAATATTATAATATTTTGAAGAAATTAATAGATAAAAATAAACAGACTATAATTAAGAAAAATTAAAATCTATTAAATCAAGTACTTTGCTTCCTATGAAAGGAGGATTTTAAATTTAATATATCAAGATATCGTCAACTAGTTTATTCACTTTTTTTAAAATATATAAATTTTAAGGATCTACCATAAGAAAAGGTATTTCATAGAGAAAAAGATAATTGGTGGTCAAAACTATTCGATTATAAAAAATACGAGAATAAAAAAAGACAATTTGGATATGAGATATCAACAGATGGAATAGCAGTGAGTATACTATTTCGAAGATAAAAGAATAACAATTTAGATCTTAGTATAAAAAATGATAAAGATCTAATAATATGGGGATTAGATCCCGGTTCAATTCGATCTACTCTGCATAATCTGATGAAAAAAATATACATTATTCGACGAAATAATATTATCATGAGGCAAAATATCGATAATTTAATAGGATAAACTAGAAGATGTAGAAAAATAATTAGATAATAGATCAGATAATAAAAGATATGCCATAGAAAAACACAGTGTAGATCGATAAGATCTCAGAATTAATAATCTATGCAATACCAAGAATATAAGTATTATACTCGTTCTATACAAAACTACGAAATTGGAAGTTCAAGAGATATATATTTTAATAGAAAGCAATAGATAGTATGTGTCATAAATTTTTCGAGAATAATGGTAAATATAATAATAAATTACGTGAAAAAACAATAATAGGTTTTGGAAATTGGTCTAATAATAATCAAAGTGGATTTATAAAGAATAAATAGAGCGGACCAGTGTAGAAATTTAAAAAGCGTCTTAAGGAATATTGTAGAGTAATTGATGTAGATGAATACAAAACCAGTAAATTATGTCATAGATGTCATAGTGAGACAACTAATATGTATGGATAAGTAACAAAGAAGAATAAATAAGGTGAATATGAAGTATCTAATCGATAGATTCATAGTGTACTACATTGTAGAACCAATGGATGTCATAAGTATACAATGAATCGTGATATGAATGCTTCAAATAACATATTATTGTTGATAAAATTAAAAATATAAGATCGAGACAGACCTTAATAATTTAAAAGATCTAGTGAAACAAGATTCTAGAATCTATGAATCTTGTCGATCCTATTTAGGAATCACTCCTTTTGCGCAAATAAATTTCAAAATTTCAATAATTTCAATAATATCAGTAATTACAAAGGAGAAGCTGCTACATTAGTGGATATAAATCATGACAATTCATTCCTATTTCGTTATTGAACTACTCTATTTAATCATCAATCATGTATATCTTGGTCAGATGAGCTCAGATATATTTTATTTTTATTTCATTTCTTTCATTCTTATCTATTATTAGCTCTTCCATTTTTTTTTCCCTATATTATATATTATTTACTGTCTTTTTATTAATGATTTTTTAATTAATCTTTTGTTATATATGCGTATTATTAATACATTTATATATAATTATTATACTATTATTATATATCATATATATCTTTATCTAATTATTCAGATAATTCTTTAATTTCTTATATATCATATTATATACTAAATTACTCTATCACTTTTTTTACCTTTATTTTTCATTTATCTCTTATAATTTTATAATTTTTTTTTTTTCCTATTTTTTACAGCTTTATATATTTTATTGCTTCCATTACATTTAATGAATCATACACTCTTCTTTTCTGTTTTAATCCTTTTTTTATTTACCATATTTCTAATTCATTTTCATTATCTACTAACATTTTTTTTATTCTTTTCGTCAAATTATATAATGTTTCAGCCATCATCCAAATGTATTCTCTCCACTATATATCATATACAAAAATTCATCTTCATCATCTTTGTAACCATTATATATCTCTATTATATTTTAAGATACTGGTGGTAATTAATTATGTATAAATAAAAATATTGCTTTATCTTCGCTTAATTTTAATTTTTTTCTTAATACAAATAAAAATTTCCCTATTGTTAAATCTTTTGGTAATAAATATTTATTCTTATCTATATTAGGTAAATCACAA
Source organism: Syzygium aromaticum (assembly GCA_024500025.1). NCBI lineage: Eukaryota > Viridiplantae > Streptophyta > Magnoliopsida > Myrtales > Myrtaceae > Syzygium > Syzygium aromaticum. The sequence continues at coordinate 335,181 of JACTMA010000013.1, read as the reverse complement.
TTTTTATCTTTCTCTACTATTACTGGTATACTTTCTGGGAATTTTTCTAATATTTTTTTTGACTCTTCTTTTCTACTCTCTAAACTAAATTATTATTTGTATTATACCATTATATATTTTTCACTTTTTAAATTTTTATATTATATTAAATTCATTATTAAAATATCTTGCGTGTATCTTAGGCTAATTTATCAGCCTCTTTATTTTTTTCTTTTTTATATGTTTTAAATATATTTTTATATTCATTTTTTTTAATATTTTTTTTATTTATTTATTTAATTATTATAATTTTATATTATTGATTTTCCATTTATCATTGATTTATTATATTACTAATAATGAATCCCCTTCTATTGTTAACTATTATATATTTTTATATAAATTATTTTAATATATAAATAATATTCCGCTTAATAAACCTTAATATTCGGCTTGATTTGATGTTGTTTATTATTATTGTATTATATTTGAATATTAACATTTTATCTCAGTATTTTCATATAATATCCACGAATAACTTCCTAATTTTGATTTATTTGAATAAGATCCATCAAAATTTAATTACATCATTATTCTTTTTATTATTAAATAAAAATTTCTAATAAAAAAATGACGATTTCTTATAAATTTTTTTATACTAACATAAAATTAAGAGAATTTTTGTAAGCTTTTTAACTTTTATAAGTTACTTTAATTTAACAAAACTTTTGTTTTAAATGGATTATTTATCTAATTTAACATTTTAAAGTCTATAAACAAAGTTTTTAGACAAAGTTTTTTTATATCATTATGATATATTTATTGTTTTGTAATGTTTAGAAGATGTTTATTGGGATATAGAACATTAAAAATAATCTCAATCTGCCGATGTCGATATATAAAAACATTTTCATTAACTTTTTCCATTATTTTTACATAGGATGTTGATGATTACACCCTTATTATAGAGACTTGTTACTTAATATAATGCTACTTTATAAAAACTTTTTTATGATTATATTAATTAACACAAAAAAAATATTTATTCTGGAGCTATTGTCCTTAATTAAGATTTTACTAAAATTCTTTTAGTTAAAAATTCATAAAATATGTGGGAAATACCTAAAGGATAATAAAAAATGTATGATCTTAATATTATTCAATCTGCTGTTAGAGAAGTCAAAAATTAAACTGGTTTGTATATCAAAAATTTTATTGATAAAAATAATAATATATGTAAAATCAGGTATATTAAACACAAAAAATTCATTTATAAATATTTTTTTATATAAGGTATTAATGATTAAATTCCTTTATCTTCTTAAGATAAACAAATTTAATGGTTTTATCTAAAAGATTTATCTATTACTTAATCGGATCCTAATAATAAAATCTAGTAATTGAACTTTTATTATGATTGGATTAATAAAGAAATTCATCAACGTTTTTTATATTATCATTCAAATAATGATCTAGATTCAACTTCAAGCAATAATACTTTGATTTGTATTTCCGATTAAAATTAAAAAAAAAAATAAAATTAAAACTTATCCTTGTTTTTAAAATATTAATTCAAATTAAAAAAAAAATGGACTAAATGATAAAAAAAATGATATATTTTATTAAAATAATAAACTTTAAAAATTTTTGTTTAATATGGATTTATTTTATAAATAAGAATATTATTGTTGTAACAATAATAACAACAAATTGTTATGTTTTTGGATATGTTTTAAATGTAGATCTTCACATTATTAAACTCATAAACCAATTGTATGTAAGAATTAAAATTGTCGTAGTAATTAATAATAAATAATTTGATATAATATTTACTTAAGATATTTGCAAAATATAATTACATCTTTTTTATTTTACATTATCTAAAACTTTATTAATAATATCATGAATTAGGATTTAGAGCAATGTCCTGTTCTTTGATTTATTAACATCAGGTGTTGCATTACTTGCTTAAGTATTAGATGATTGTATCATCGACCATTATAAGAATAAGCTTTAGTCCCTAATGTATTATTCATTAAATTGTATAAGATAGTTTTCCATTGTTACCAAACCCAATTAATATTACAATTTGTTTTTCTTCAATTACTTTTTTAGGATTCAAACAATTCGATAATTATTTTAAGAACCAATCAAATTCATCGAGTTCCATAATCTATGATAATTACTGATAGATCTCATCATATGGTGCCGATTCATCATAGTTATAGTTAATCTAGAATGTATTATTTTTTTTTAAGTTTACAAAAGCTGCTAAAGTTTTTTATCAACAAAAAAATTTTTATAAAGACAAATTTTTATAAAATTTGATTTTTTTATAATAAAAAATTCTTAATTTATTAAAAAATCAGTAATACTTAATATTTCACTGTGTAACTTTAACAAATGCTGCTCAAATCCTTTTCAAAAGTGGTAGTAAATGGTAGTAGCCGCCAAAAAAATGGTAGCAAGTGGTACTAAATACAAAAAAAGTGGTAGTGAATGGTAATAAAATAAAAATTATCATTATTAATTTTGTTGATTAATAAAAACAATATTATAAGCAGCATTTTCTTATCTTCTAATTTTATCAATTTATGATTTTAATATATCAATACGAGAATTATAGTATATATTTGGATATTCATCAAAAAAATTTTTGAGATACTTAGTAAACTTTTATTTTGTTATATCTTATATACCACTTTTTTAATTACCATATTTACATAACATATGTACTGCTTGTTCATCGTAGTCAAAAATTATATTATCTTTGTTTTTGAAACACCATTTTAATAATTCTCTACTGTCTTGACATAGTATTCTCATTGATTTTTCATTAAATGAAATTTTTTGATTCTTTTTTTATTCATATTTTATCCACCATTCTAATACTGGTATATTACAACCAAATATTGCATTATCTATTACTTTTTATAAGTCATATTATTCTTTTGTCCAATCAGTATTTTATTCCCACCAATTTAAAATATCTATTTTTTTACAATATCCAGATAATATTATTGATTCTTTGTAGTAATCTATATTTCTTTTTTTACACCATATTAAAATCAATATACTTCCTTATTCATATGAATAATTTTATATTTCTTAAGCGTAAGTTAAAACAATATATTTTATGTTAAAATATAACCATTCCAGTAATAAAATTTTTTATTATTTAACAATATCATATAATATTTCTAATGTTGATTCGTTCATTATGTTATACACATCATTACAATATGATGAATAATGATAGTGTTTACATTCTTTTCTTTTTCTAGATACTATAAATCCATACTATCTAAACTACCTTCAAATTCAGAATCTTCGTCTTGATCATCTATTATATTTTTATTTTAATCTTCTTTCCATTTTTCAAGTAAAAGAATATCTTTTTTTTATAATACCTCTTAGAAATTCATTTTGTTACATATATATTTATAATTGTTTAAAATTATTTTTAATATAAAATATACAAATAAGTCTTTTAAATACTAAAATATATTTACAATATATTTTAAATACTAAAATATATTGTAAATATGTCTTAAGCACCAGCTATAAAAATCTCTACCGGAGATTTAATTTTTTCACATGATTTAGAAGACGATTTAGAACCTAATGGTTATGTTTGTCCGTCATGCAAAAAAGAAGTTATTCCTGTTTTTGCAAGCTAAAAAGACACTTATATTAGACATAAAAGTGGAAATAAATATAATAATGAGTATTGTTCAAACTGTAAATTTTTTATGATTGATAATTATTATTCTTCAAGTAAAAGTTATATGAGTGAAAAATTAAGATAACATATTATAGATAAATATATATAATAGAAAGAAGATAAAATTGGATTTTGTGTTATCTGCAAATAAAATGGTCATATTCAAGATAAATGCAAATGCGATCCCAATTAACCAATACTTTAATTTGGTAAATACAAAGGAAAAAATTATCAATACGTTATTGATAATGATAAACCTTACTGCAAATGGTTTTATAAATAAATAGATATTGATAATGATGAAATACCAGAAAATTAGTATGATTTTTACTTTTTTGTAAAAGACAACATGCCAAAAAAATAAAAAAAAGATAGAAAAAAAAAATGAAAACATATATAAAAACAATACATTATATATATATATATATATATACATAATAATTAATACTAGTTAATTATATCAAATTAAAATGGTAAAAAAAACAAAAAGAAATATAAATAGAATAAAATATACTTATTTGGATATTAATCAAATAAGCAATTAATATAAGTCTATTGAAATTGATACTTATAAAATTTACTATAATGAAGTTTCTATAAAATTTTTGAATATGTAAGATGAAATTGCTGTGTAATTTTATATTAATAAAACAAACAAAGATTTTGAAATTTTATTTAATATAAATGACGTTTTGTCTTTATTGTAATCTAACTGCAAAATTAATCATTTTATAAAAAAATAATATATATAGGATTTTATTTTAATATAATATACAAACAATTAACATACTCATTATATTACAGAATAGGGGTTTTTAAATTTCATTGAAAAAAGTGTTATTTTAAAGACATTTGATGTTGCAAAAATATTAAATATATCAAAAAAGAATACAGATTTTTCTTAGACAAATTGTATTACATGTTAACATTGTGATTTTAGATTTTTTGTAGATAGAGATTATTATATATACAAAGACCATGAATTTTATTTACCTCTATAATATCATGTAGTAAACAATCATTTATAGAATATAAAAAGTATGCAATTTTTATAAAATAAAGTAATTATACAAGACTTGCAACTATTTTATAATAGTTTTTTTGATGATATTTTTTAACAAAGTTTTTAACTTGTTAAAAATAGACTAAAATGGTGGTAAAATAATCTAACAGATAAGTTTAATGCTAATTCACTAATATTAACTTTAAATTATATAAGTGACTAATTAAATCAGGAAATTTTTATAAGATATCAAAGTTTATATATTGGTTAACATGACATATTATTTATAATCTAAAATATGAATAAACTTACAAAAGAATCATTTATTAATTTATCTATATAAAAAGACGAATTATATATATTATTTTTAAATTGTAAATAAAGAATTAATAATTTCTTTTAATTAGATATATAACTAGATTTAATTTGGAATATTAAAAAATATCTTTAATAATCTGCTAATGATATGAATAATATCATATATAATTTTTAGAATTTGCATTGGCCTGAAGAACCAGAGCTTGATTGCGATACATATTCTACTTACTTTATTAACGAATGTGAAAATTGTTATCAACAAGATTTTCCGACTAGATATTGTAGAACTCACGATTTTGAAATTTGTGAAAATTGTTTTTCTAAATATGGTGAATGTCCTAAAAAATGAATATATATATTATACAATCTAAAAATATTACGAAAACATATTCCAGGTTTTTACTTATAGTCTAACTCAGTATTCACTGTTCTCATGCTTTACTTAATAATAAAACTGTGTCGGGGTTTTTATTTTTTTTTTTTTTTATAAAATATATAATAGCATATATAAAATATGGAGAAAATTAAGTTTGTAAAAAAAGAAAATTTAGAGGGCATGATATATGTTTTGGTAATAAAGATTTAAGTTTTGATCTTTCAAACTTCTAAACTTTGGATGATGTTAAAAAATATGATAGAAGAAAAGGAAATTTTTAAAGTTATCGAAAGAAGATTGGAACTAAATAATATTCAATAAAAAATAGACAATCATTGTTTTGAGTGCATACTATATATAGGATTCTATATACTAAAAATGTATTAATATAAAAAAAGATACTACTGTAAAAGAGTTTTTTCTTATGTTTTTAAAACTTGCTAATTCCAAAATGTCCTAATAAGAGTACTAATTAATTACAAAACATTGTGGCGATAAAGACTACATTGATTAAAAATAATACAAATAGATGTAATTAGGTAGTGTATTCTTTGAAGGTGTAAATATTAATGATAATTACATTACTTTTTAATATGGTAGTTGACTTTTTTTATTTTATTAACAATATTTTTATAATGTCAAATAAAAATATTTAAAAAAAATATAATTATATATAATGACTATTTATTAAATGTATTTTATTTTACAAAATGCATTATAATTATCTTGATTGGAAAAAATATGAAGAATAATTACCATAAGAATAAATATAAGTTTTGAAGATATTTTCAAAGCGCTATTTTTATTTTACGAATGTAAAACACTATGATGAGGTCTTATGTAAAATTCTTGATCATGCAAAGAAAGAATAAATCAATATATCTAAGGAAGATTTGACAGAACTATCTGGATTTTTTTATGGTATGCGCCAGTATTAAAGTAAATTATAAAGCTTTATATTGTCATAGAATCTTAAAAGTTAAAATATGTCATTCCAATAATAATACGATGTTGGATTTGAAGATATTAAACTTTAAATTATGGAAATATTTAATAATACATCATATTATTCTGAAAAAAAATATCATCAAATTGATTATTAAAATTAACCATCAGACCCTATTATTAAAGATCTTAAATTAAGAAATTTTATAATAACAAATAAATATTTACCTTTATCTAACTGATATTTTTCACTCTTCAATATCTATTTTTATTTTTATTGGTATATATTAATTCTCTTTGAGAATATATAATTATTATTATGTATCATGAATTTTTATAGGATTCATTTTTTCTTATATTTTGAACCTATTTCCATAACTTGTTGTATTAACTTGTATTGAATGTCCCATTTAGTAAGCTATTTGTTTGAAATGATATTAATAATTATCATCTCTCTTTTAATGTTCTATAAATACTTGTCTAAACACTTATGGACCTAATCTAGATCCCGTGAATCTCTGTGTTAGATTATTTATATATCTTGACATACCCGATTCTGTTATCTCATTTTAATCTTATTATTAAAATCTTAGAAGAAACTTTCTAGGAAATAATTTTATAGAGTTTAGTATTATCTCTATTAGTTAAGTATTGAGTTACATAAATTCATCATTAAATAATACATATCTCTTGTCTGTCTTATGTTCATTGATCGCTATTTTTACATTATTTTCACTATAAAATATATAATTTTTATTTTATTTATTAAGCTAGTCTCTTATTTTTTTCATCTTATATTATATATAAATTTGCAAAATCATTTCTTACAGGACAAACATAGGTATATAAACTTAGTATTAAAAGTAATTAGTCTAATTCATAAGATATTATATCTGTAGAAAAATACAATAATTTATCTCTTATTCTAATAATCTATTCAAAAGGTATTTATTCTACTCTTTCGTCTTATTGTTAATTGCTAGAAGAAGCCTATTCCTAATTATTATTATAATCACTTCTTTATTTTTCATTTTAAGCTTCTTATTTTTCTTAATATTGTTTTTATTGAATTTTGTATTAAATAAATGGTTATAAATCAAGTCCGATTTTTATCTGGCGGCTTAGAGGAAACTTAGAAGGACTATTTGGCGGCTTAGAGGAAACTTAGAGGGACTATCTGGCGGCTTAGAGGAAACTTAGAGGGGCTATCTGGCGGCTTAGAGGAAACTTAGAGGGCGGCGCATAAAAACTGAGAACAAAAAAAATACATAACTATATCTATCGCTTGTTTATTTGACTATTTTTGAGTTTTTAACAAAAAAATCAAGATTTTAAATTTAAATTTGAGAATGCAAGTCCTTGAATTCGTTCTCCATTTTTATTTAATTTATCTATTTTTTATATTTCTACATCTTGATACATATTTGGTTATTCTTTTAGAAAATCATATAATTATTTATTAAATGTTATTTTTCCTATAAGTGGTCCTTGATGAGTTTCTAAATATGTCTATCTTAATTATTCACATAAAATATAATTTTCTTCTTAATATTACAATCTATCTTAAGCCCAGATTATTAATGGACTTAATTATAAATTATATCTTTACTTAATAGATTTTTATATTTATTATGGAATTTCAAGTTATTCTTTATAATAATATGATATTAAAAGATTCATAAATCCTTGTTTCCATTTAGTCGTTTTTATTAGTTAATATAAATCTTTATTTATTTTTTTCTAAAATTTATTTTATGGATCATTGACAAATTAATATTTTAAATCTATAATTTTTAATCTATTTTTAAACCCTCCATCTTAAGTATCAATATATGGAAAAATGTTTGACGATATAAATATACCAGCAGAAGGTTAAAAAGTTATAAAAGATTTAAATAAATCTCTTGTTTATATTTCTTCTCCACCTGTTAATATTTTGACTTATTATTAATTAAATGATAAATTTTTATCTAATTCTGCTATGTAACAAAATCGTTTATATAATAAACCTGCTGTATCAGGAGTTGCATTACTAGCTTGAGAATTAGGACTTTATATCATCAATGATCTTCCATTATAAGCATATGCTTGTAGATCTAATGCATAATTCATCATATTATATATAATTGTTTTTCCATTATTTCCAAATCCTATAAGTATTATAACTTATTTTTCTTATATTACTTTTTCAGGATTTAAACAATTTGATAATTGTTTTAAAAACCATTCAAATTCATTATTATCCATTATTTATGATAATTATTAGTATATATCATTATATTCAATATATTCATTGTAATCATAATTTATTTAAAATGTATTGTACATATCAGGTGTTGTTTTGATAAGTTTTCTCTAGTTGAGATCAAAAGTTCCATTTTAAAAATGTATATAATAAGGATAATTATTAAACTTAATATTTTTATTGAAATATGTTTTCATAAGATATTGATCAATCTCCGATGCATACATTAATCAGTTTCAATCTGACGGGTATAAAAAAAATAGAATTGTATAATTTTTTTATTTGCGCTTTGAAAAGTTATCAAAAATTAATTTTTGATAATCACAATACTTTTAATTTAAACTTAATCAATTATCAAAAATGATATGCACGGCGGCTATCAAAATATGCACGGCGGCCACCACAATATGCTCGGCGGCGCTGAAAACATGCACGGTAGATGTTGCAAATATGCACAGTACCTGCACGGGTAATATTCAATTATTTTAAGATATATCATTATTTAAAGTTTATATTTAAACATCATAGAATACACGAGGTCTAAGACCATATTCTTTGATATCATTTTTTTTCATAAGTTTTTAATCATATTTAACAATACCATAGGTTTATGGATTTTTTTAGAAAAATTCACTTAGTTTTTTTTACATAGAATGAGTATCTTTAATAATTCCTTATCCTTTTTTTCATCATTATAAATCTGTCTAGCTTACTCAGGAATAATAAAATGATTTTCACAGTATATAATACGATCGTAAGCCCAAGCATTAAAAGGATCTGAATCGAGATTAATCTATTTCTATATAAATTCTTAAATAGTAATAGGTAAATGAATAAGATCTCTATAATAATATTATATCAATAGATTCATAAAACCTTGTTTCCATTCAACTGTATAGATAGAATCTAATAATGACTTATCAATCTGTTTCTGATATATATGTTAAGGATCCTCAACGAATTGATATTTAAGATCAATGGCTTTTAATCGATTTAAAAATCCCATATCCTCAGTATCAATCTCAGGAAAATTATTGCAACTGATGAACAGACCAGCAGCAGGTTAAAATGTTATAAGAGACTTAAATAGATCCCTGGTCTATATTTTCTCACCACCAGTAAGTATCTTAACCTACTATTAATTAATTAATAGACTCTTATCAAGCTCTGCGATATAGCAGAATCGTTTATACATCAGCTTAGCTGTATCTGGAGTAGGATTACTGGATGAAGTGTTGGGAGCTTAGATCATAACAGATCTACCATTTATACTATAGGCATCTAGACACAATGTTTCATTCATAAGATTGAATATAACAGTCTTTCCATTATTACCTCTACCAGTAAGTATAACGATTTGTTTTTCTTAAATAACTCTTCTTGGATTAAGACAATGAGATAGTTATTTAAGAAACCAATCAAATTCATCTCTAAGCATAATCTGTGAGAGACTGTTATATATATGTTGATACTATACTGATTCATCATAATTATAATCAATCTGTTGGGTATTATACATATCAGGTATTGTTTTGATAAGTTTTCTCTAGTTGAGATCAAAAGTTCCATTTTTAAAGTGGAGATAATGAGGATAATTATTAAATTTGATGCTTTTATTAAAATATGTCTCCATAAGATATTGATCAATCTCGATATTGTTCTTGATAGCATTTCGGATACTCTTGAGTTTTATTTAGATAGATTTCCTATGTTTATCTTTTTGATTGAGTTGTCTGAGAATAGAAGAGAAAAATTCGACGATATAATCCCTGATCTTCTGTTTGGCAACTTTGATACCACCTTACATATTCCAGAATCCTCCATCAGTTTCAATCTGACGAGAATTATCCATATTATCAAAATACATAGCACAACCATTATCTTTTTCATCATAAATAAATTAATTAGGATAATCTAAATTATACAATTCAGTGATAAATTGAAAATCATCATTGATGATATGGAAGAAATACTTTTTATGAGTTTCAGATTGAAATTTGATATCATCAAAATCATCTTCATATATAGCATTATCTTTATCTTTTTCGTAATTAAAATTATTGATTTATTTTTAGATAATCTAGTTAATATTATAAGATATGTTTTATTTTTATAATTATTTATCATTATAAGTTTATTTTATCTGTTTGAGAAGATCTTTCATTTCTTGATATAGTTAAATAATATTTTATCGACCATTAAAATCATATTAGATATTATTTTCATTACATTTAAATTCTCGATTATCATTACCGAGAACAAGAGTAAGGATATCGTTATTCTTTGGTGAAGATCCCAAAATAGTAGCAGAATTAGGGCCGATATGAAGAAGCTTAAGTAAAGTATAAGCAGTTTCTTAAGGAAGAAATTGAAAATATTATGTAACAAAAGATTAGATAATCTCAGAATCAGAAGGATTTGTTTGGGAAGACTTATCATAATTAAAAGTTTTGAGGCTATCTATCAGAAGAGTTTTAAGAAAACTCAAAATTTCCTCTACAGATACAAAATATATGATTTCTAATTCTCTGGTGTCGTCAGAAGACAGAGCATATAAACCGAGAACAAAATATGCAGACAAAAAAATATTTTTTACAAAAAAATATCAAAAAAATGGAAAAAAATACAAATTTGTTTACTTAACCTTTAATTTTAATTATAATTTTACATTTTATGTTTCCCCTTTTTTTCCCTTTTCTTTCCTTTTTTTCCCTTTTTTTCCCTTTTTGTATTTTTTTTTCCCTTTTTTTTTCCCCTTTTTAAAAATTATATATAATTAATAATCATTAATTATTATTCAATGACAAATTACTAAATCCCATGCCTCTAAGAATTTCACCTAATTTATTTCTTTTTTTATCGATTTTTTCATATACAACATCACCATATAATTGAGGTTAAGACTATATATAATCTTAAAATTATTTACTAAATGATTTAATTTTAATATTATTTTTAGTATTTTCTAAATATTTCTATAAAATAGTTTCAGCTAATATGTAATTACCTTAATCATACTTTATATTATCTTATGCCCATAAAATAATAGGATTTAATTACAAATTGATTCTTAAATCAATTGATTTTTATATACTTTTAGGTAATTGCATTCTCTATTGATAATAATATTCTATTAGAAGATTTATAAATCCTGATTTCCATTATGTAGATTTAACTAATATGAATAAATCTCTATTAATTTATTTTTAGAATTGATGACTAGGATTGTCAACAAATTAATATTTTAAATCTATAATTTTTAATCTGTTTAAAAATCCTAGATCACTAGTATCAATATATGGTATTTAATTACATGAAATGAAAACTCCACAATAAGGTTAAAATGTAATTAAAGTTTTATATAAATCTCTAGTTTATATTTCTTCTCCTCCTGTAAGTATTTTAACTTATTATTAATTAAAAGGAGTATTTTTATCTAATTCAGCAACATAACAAAATCTTTTATAATGTATTTTAGCTGTAGTATCTGGAGTAGCATTACTAGAAGATTAATTAGGACCTTAAATCATAAGAGATCTTCCATTAACAGAATATGCCTGCAACCCCAATGTTTAAGTCATAAGATTATACAATATTGTCTTACCATTATTACCAAATCCTATAAGTACAATAATCTGTTTTTCTTCGATTACTTTTTTAGGATTCAAACAATTCGATAATTATTTTAAGAACCAATCAAATTCATCGAGTTCCATAATCTATGATAATTACTGATAGATCTCATCATATGGTGCAGATTCATCATAGTCATAGTTAATCTAGAAAGTGTTGTACATATCAGGAGTAGTTTTAATAAATTTTCTCTGATCAAGATCAAAAGTCCCATTTTAAAAATGGATATAGTTGTAGTGATTATTGAACTCAATTTCCCTATGTTCATAAGTTTCTGATAGATGTTGATCAAGACGGCTATTATTATATATATCATTCCTGGTATCATTTAATTTACGTTATATAAACTTTTTCCGTTTATCTTTCTGATCGAGCTGTTTGATAATATCATTGAAGATATCAACGATATAATCTCGAATCTTAGATTTAGCCATTTTCAGACCACCTTACATATTCCAAAAACCTCCATCGGTCTAATATTTTCTGGAACTATCCATATTATCAAAGTACATGATCTGTCCAATATCTTTATCATCGTATACATAGAGAAACTATCCGGGATACTCGAGATTATATAATTCGGTAACAAATTATATTTCCCCATTGACAATGTTGATAAAGTATTTTCTGTGTTAATCAGATTTAAATTCAATATTATCAAACTCATCATCATATATTATATCATCTTTTTCATCTTTTTGATTATTATTATAAGTATTATTATAATTATTATTAATTTATTGAATATAATTGTGTTAGTTAAAAACAACACCCATCTATAATAATTCATCACGTTCGTATTTGCGATCGATAAAGGATAATTTTTTACTGAGTTCTCTAGAAAATTTCACTTTATATTATTAAGTATTCATTTAATAATTGTGATAATTATTATCACCGGTAAATTGAGTTTTTTAATTACCAGTAACAGTTTTAAAAAGTATTTTAAGGAGGAGATCCTTCGGCATTATATCTGCCTTTCTCGATATCGATGATATTATCAATAATATATCCAGAATCCTCATTAGTTTCTCTAGATATATATAAAGCAATATTTTATAAGATTTCTTTTTATTCTTTATCTAATTTTTTCTATTGATAATCAGGAGTTTTGAGCCTATCAGAAGAGTTTTAAGAAGTTTCAAAAATCTGTAATTTAAATTGATTATTATCATATTTTATATAGGTCTGCAGAAATTATCCACAATCATCATCCAGACATTTGATAATAATATTGGGATTAGTAGTTTGATGATGAAACATAACAACAGAATTGTTACTCTTATGTGAACAGAGAGGACTTTTATGTTCGGTGGTAAGTAGACCGAGATGTTATTCGTTCTCCCTCTGTCTGATATCATCGAGAAGATATTTTTTAATATAACCATGTTGAGCAACATAAGATAGCATAAATTGTTTCTGAACATAATCGGAGATCAACATAAATTTAGGGTTGGGACAGTAAGAAGAAAGTGAATATAATGGATCAAAAAATCAGAAAGCGAGGAGATTCTGAGAATACGATTGGTCAATTTATCAGAATCTTTTTCAAATTTGTTGGAAAATAACAATCGGAAAAGATGTCCGCTGTATACATTTCGATCATCATAGGGTTTTTAAAGTTGTAGTTTTTCGACAAGATATTTAATCTATTAACAACCTTTAGAATAATCGAAATATACGCTGTGACCATCTTATGTAGTAAGATGAACGACAATATGAATAGAATTGATAAGATTGTTGATATTAGAAGATTCTTTGATAAAGAATTTAATATTGAGATGGGGAAATATATGTTATAATTTTTGTTTGAGTGGAATGATAACTTTTTCTGAAGCTTAGTCGGAAGTGAGTTAAAATTAATCTTCTTTACAATCATAATCAAAGAATAAGTTGACGTAAGAGCAGTTTTGTCTAGATTCACAGAAACAATTATTATTTCCATATTTTTGTGAGATAGCGAAGAATTTATGAGGATTATCAATCTATATATATCGATTGAAAGATCCGGCAACAAGGATGAATTATGCTTGAGGATCGATTTATTTTTTGTTAAATTGAAAGCGACTTTCATATTTAGAAAGAAAGTCGTTAGATCCTTTAAAAGAATTCATGATTTATATAAAAAAATTAACAATAATATTTATTATAGTTAATAAAAGAAATTTTTAAACCGATATAAAAAGGAATTGTATGAGAATAATATTTTTACAATATATAAGAACCAATGAATATAGTCTAATCCTTAAAAATCTGATTTAATATTATTTTTAAAATAGCTTAAAAATATATTAATATAACAAATAAATAATTAATTAATAAGACTTATCAATATGAATACATCAATGATGGAAGATTATTACCAAAAAAAACGGTATTATGAGAAAAAATACGAAAGATCACTGCTAGTTTATTAGGTTGGTTCGTTTTATGAAATTTATTCTTTAGATTACAAAGAGATATATGACATATCATATATTTTAAATATAATCTTAACGAGAAGGAATAAAAAAATATAGATGATAGATGAGAAGAATTGTTATCTGGTAGGGTTTCCGTTGAGTGCATTAAACAAATATTTACCGATATTATAACAACATAATTATACTGTGATAGTATATGAGTAAGAAGAGAAAGATAAAACATCGAGAAAAGAATCATATATAGTGAGTCCCGGGACATATATATAGACAAATGAAGAATACCATAAGGAAGATACAAACAAATATCTTGTATCGATATATATAGAGTTGTATGATAAAGATATATATATAGGTTTTTCGGCAATAGACATAAAGACAGCAAATATAATAGTGAATGAGAGTTTTGGAAATCATAAAAATTAGATGATAGATGACCTATATAAATTTTTGAGATCATTAGATTTTGTAGAGGTATTAGTGAATATATAGAGTAAGTAAGAAGAGATAGATAAAGACTTTAATTATGAGTAGCTATAGAATATTTTAGATATTAATTGTTTGATGCATTACAAAGTAAATATGATACCAAAGGATCATTTAAGGATAGGTTTTCAGAATGATTTTTACAGGGATTGTTATAAGCATTTAGATATATCAAAGACTTAGTTATAACCGATAGAGTATTTAAATATGGAGAGATATCATTATGGGAACATATCATTGATATTGTTATTAATATTTTTAAATGAGCATAATAAGAGATTGATAGGTTTTTTATAGAAACCATAGATAATGTCAAAGTAAGATCATCTATAGTTAGAATAGAATACAATAGAATAGATAGATTTGTTTTCAAATCAGGGAAAAAGAAAATTGAGGTCGATATTTGATCTGGTAAATAATACGAGTACAGCATTAGGCAAGAGATAATTAAAATTGAATATGTCGAATCCAATAAATAATGAATAAGAACTGAATTTTAGATATTCCCTGACAGAAGAGATGAGATCATTTAGTAAGACAGAAAAAGGGAAATAGATACATGGTTATTAGGAGTTAGAGAAACATTTGGATTAGATCTAAGACATAGAGAGGTTTCATAGAAAGATAAATCTCTAATAACTGAATCCATCAGAATTTATACCTTTAGATAGGTCATATTAACATATAAAGGATGTAATAAAGATAATAAGATAATCACGATGTAATAATATGAAAAGTATAATATTAAATGAATAGGATTAATAAAAGTTTGAAGAATATATAAAAAATTATAAAAACTGTTTTGATTTGGAGAAGATGGAGAACGTGACAAATATGAAAGTGAATAATATATTAAATTTTATATAAGAATAAATATTTGAATAGAGGTACAAGACAGATATAATAGAATTTCAAGAAAAATAATTAGAAGATATAAGATAAAAATATCAAAAAATAATAGATTAATAAGTATAAAAATAAAAGAGAAAATCTCAATCACCAGAGAAAAATCAATAGGTAAGTTTAAAATTTATAGATGGAAATTATTGGTTATTTACGACGACATAAAAGTTTAAGTAATTGTAAGAGAATATAGATAAAAATGAGATAGATCAATTGGATATAAAATATTTGAAAGGAAGTGTAAAATTTATACAACAAGACATGTATGCAATATCATCGAGATTACTTCGATATTAGAATGAGAATGACGATAATATAAGAGATTTTTATAACAATAAATTAAGAGAATATTCGGAATAATATTCAGAATTGTATCAGAAGATAGCGTCTATGATATCGATAATAGATTTTACAAAATCGAATTACAAGACATCGATAAAAAACAATTACTGTCAACCATAGATAGTCAAGAGAGATAGTTCATATATAATAGCGGAATAATTGAGACATCCTTTAGTCGAGTAATTGGGAGAAGAGATATTTAAACCAAATGATATCTAGATAGGAACAGAAGAAGTATAATCGATGATAATACAAGGGATCAACGGGAGTGGTAAGAGTATATTACTAAAATCGATAAGCATAGCAATAATATTGGCATAGAGTGGAATGTATGTGCCATGTAAAAAATTTGAATATTCATGTTTTAATAGCATATTAACATAGATATCGGCAAATGATAATTTATTTTAATAGAGATCGAGTTTTTTGATGTAGATGATCCAGATACGTTCGATAATAAATCGATCAGATTAAAACTCAATGATTGTGTGTGATGAAATATTATAATCAACCGAGACCCATTCTGCCCATTCCATATTTGGAGCAATGGTATAAATGTTATCTAAAAAAAGAACAAGTTTTATATTTTCAACACATCTAGATCAGATAGAAAATCTATAAGTTATAAAAAACTTAGAGAGATTAAAGATAAAACATTTAAATGTTATTTTTCATTAAGACGGTTCATTTGTATATGAAAGAACATTAGAAGAAGGACCTGGTCCTAAAAATTATGGTCTAACAGTAGCTCAAACATTAAATTTACCTAAAGATTTTATATAGACAGCAAAAGATATATAATCAGAACTATTATCAAATAACATGTAAGAATTATGTATAAATGATAACTTAAATAATATAAACTCAAATGAAAAAATAAAAAAAGCCGATATAACGCAAAAGTAATAGTAGATAAATGTTGTATTTGCGGATATTATCCTACATCAAAAAAACATCTATAACTTTAAGTCCATCACATATCACCATAACGAAATAGTGATAAAAATCAGTTTATAGATCACTTTCACCAAAATATAAAACCAAATTAATGTATTTTGTGTTTACAATGCCATTAACAAATTGATAAGAAATTGTTTATATATGGATATAAATAGACATCAAATGGTATTATATTAGACTATAAAAAAATTTGATTTTTATTTTTGTAAAAATAATGTTTAATTAGATTAGTAAATAATTTATCTTTTTGTATATTAATATTGATGCAATAAGAATTTATTCTGATAAGATAGTTAATATATTTTATAAAATCGACAATTTTATAAAAACACTAGTTATCATAAAGTAAATTTTGTATTGATGTGTATAAAGATATTAAAATTTAATATAATATATAAAAAATCTAAATAAAATAAAAAATGATTAATATATTAATAAAAGGAATAAATAAAAAATTAATAAATACAAAAAGCATAAATAGCTTATACTTATAAAAAAAAATGGAAGAAATCGTATGTATATGTGGAAAAAAGGTTCTGGTAAAGATACTTTAACATAATAAATATTATAAAATGAGAAATAGAAGAATTATTAACATTTAAAATTATCAAATAAGTTAAAATAGATATGTTCAATAATATTTAATAAAGAGTATGAAATATTTGAAGATTAAGATAAGAAAGAAAATTAATTAGAAGATTGGTATGGATTGACACCAAGATAAATAATGTAATTTTTTGGAACAGATATGTTTTAATACAAGATATAAGATTTAAATGAAAACTTCAACAGAGATATATGGATAAGATCATTAGTTTAATAGATAAAAAAAGAAAAAATTTAAAAAGCGATAATAAGTGATATAAGATTTAAACATGAGATAGATTACTTAAGAAAAATGACATAAAAAATTATAATAATAAAAATATAAAAAAATTAACAAAGATATGATAATCATATATCAGAAAACGAATTAGACTAGATACAATAAGATATATTGATATAGAATGATAGAACAAAAGAAAACATGTATAAAGAATATAAAAAATATTGAAAAATCAATAATTTTATAATATATTATAAAAGCATTTTTCAATCATGTTCTTAACATAAGAATCAATATAAACAATATATGTATTTTTTAATTCAAGATGATATTATTAAGATTCAGAATCTAAGAAAACATTTAAAGTCTATTAAAAATTGATAATTTACTAGGATAATAATCTATATGCCATGAGTTATGTAAAAGAATCAAAGACACAATAGTAGAGAATATCTGATTTTAAAGGCAAATTATATAAGAAAGATGAATAATTCAATTTTTTCATATAATTTTAAGTATTGATAATACTATCTAAATTTTTTTTAAAATTAAACATTAATTAAGGAACTTTTTTTAATGAAAAGTTAGTAGAATCTAAGATGATCTATGAAGATCCAAAAAAATTATAATGAGTAAGGTTATAAGATTTTAAAAGTTGAATATCTGTAGTAGATCTGATATTTTTTTTAGAATTAATTTGATCCCATAAGATAAATTTATTGTTTTACTACTTAAGAAATTATAATAATTCAGTATTATTAATAGTCTGATCAGAAATTTTGATAACTAAGGTAAATTTTTCACTGCTGATTTATATCAATTCGAGTTAAGGTTTTGATTAAAGTTTAATAGAAAGTTTAATAGGGAAATTTTATTTTGATATTTTAACAGATAAGATATCAGTTTGAAAGATACTACCTTCAAAGTCTAATCCATAAGTACAATCAAAAGAAGTTTTTTTTAATAATTATATACCTAGATTAATTTAGATATGATTATTAGCAATATAAGATACATGATCTTGAGTATTTAATAATCCTCGATCAATAGTAGAAAGTACTTCCACTTTTTGATTTTCTAAAAATCTAAGATAAGGTTTAAACATTATAATAAATTACTAAATTTAAAATATATATATTTAATTTTATTAAACCATTTTTTTTTAATTCAATCTTAAGGATATATACTGATTTAACTATCGGTACTTTGATTATCATGGTCAGAATAGAAATCTTCATTTTTTCTTCAATATATTGATTATAATATTACTTGAGATCTTCTTTTACAACATTGTATTTTTGGGCAATTTTTTTAATACCTTTATTATGATTATCTTAACTATAATACATTTCTCTGGAAGCTTTTCTTAATAATTTTGCATTGTAATCATAACGACCAGAAGGTTATATTTCATTTAACGATTAGTTTTCTGAATTACTATCAGAATCACTATAATCATAATTTTTATCTTTAACATAAATGCCTTCTATATTATTTTCGAAATAATCTTATATTTTATCTTTTTCATAATAATCGTTGAATTTAGAAGGCATATTAATAATTTCTTGTATATTATCAGTAGATTAAATATAATAATAGGTTTATTTGAGAGAATTATATTAATATGATTTTTCATCATATAATGAGATTTAATTATATTTTTTAGAAATTTTACTATAAAAGGATTCTTTAATAATTTCGATATTGTGTTTTTGTTCTTATTATATTTCTTCTCGATTTCTATAGAAAATAGATTTTATTTGTTGATTACATTATAGAGGAGTTTATTTATATACATCTAATATGTCAGTCTAGATACCTTCTTGGATTAGCAAAGTGATTACTTCTAAAGAAGGATTACAGAACAAGGCATTTTATTACAGATAATTTTTATGATTAATATCAACACCTTCTTTGATCAATAACCAGGCGACATCTCTAGATTAAATATAAAATAATGGAGTCTAATTTTTATAATCGACTCTTTTAGGATTAGCTTTCATATCCAAAAGATAATCAGATATATCGTAATCATTACAGAGAAAAAGAGGAGTCACACCTTAACCATCAACGGAATCAACATAAGTTTCATGATCTCTGATATAAAAAATCATTTTTTCTAAGTTATAATAATTATACAATTAGTTTTATTTAAATTTGTCTCTACAACTGATACTTGCACCATTTTTGATTAACAATTCGACAATTTTTTAAGAATTACATAGATGTAAAGGAGTTTGTAAATATATATTTCGGATATTAGGATCAGCGTTATTTTTGAGAAGAATCTCAACAATATCATATTTTTAGCATAAATGTAAGAATCCATTTTCTGTTTTTTGAGATAATATATCATTAATATTTTTTTAATTTTTAAGTTTTTAGATAAATAACAAAATAGTTTGTTTATCTTTACATAGATAAAGAATATCTTTTTCAGGAAGTAGTGGTGTTTCTTCAGAATTATTGATATTATCAATAATGTCTATAAGTCTTTAATCTTCCATAGTATTTGAAAGTATCTTTCAAATTATAATAAAAAAATCTCAAATTTTTTTCAGATGTATTTTTTTTTTTAATAACTGAATTTTTTAAATTATTTTTTCAAATCTATAACCATTTTTTAATTATTTATATTCTTCTTTTTTTAATTTATTTTTATAATATACAAGTATATTTTCTTTTTCAAAATCTAATATATTATTTAACTACTGTTTTATGTTTTTGGTTATTAATGTTTTATTTATTTTGTCGGTAATTTAGAAATATTCCTGAAGATTTTTTAAATAATTTCATAAATTTTTGAATCTTGTATTTGTTGTGATTATTATTGTTATGGATATTATTGTAAATTTAATTATATTTCTTTTTAATTTAATTCTTATTGAAATAAGTTAAGTTTTTCTAATTTTTAATTATAATATTCATTTTGATCTTTAATATTTTAGAAGTATTATTCACATAACTATCTATCTTTTTTGTTTTATTTTTATTAAATTTATTATTATTATATATGTTATTTTTGCAATTTATCTAATTAGTCTTTTTATCTGGCAAGATCTTATTACATAAAATTTTTCTCAGATTCTATATAATTCCTATCTTACTATAATTTTTAATTTTATTCTTATATTTATTTATTTTTTTGATTTATCTATTAAAACTGTAGATCTATATTATTTTTTTGATTTATCTATTAAAACTGTAGATCAATATTATTTTATTATTAGTCTTAATTATTTTATTATTTTAGATTTTGAATGATTGATTTTTACTATTCAATAAACTATTATTGTTCTCTTTATTTTTATTGAGATGTGTTGTATTATTTTTTAAAGTATTATTTTTATTAATTCAATTATGTTTTTTCGATATTTATTTTATATTATTAAACTTTAATATTTAATATTTCTTTTAACATTTTGTGTTTATTATCTTATAAATCAGATAAAAAAACATGTTATTATATATATTTATTCATACAATCTTAAAAATCAGATTTGTTAGATAGTTTTTCAATATATTAATTTTTTAATTTTTCATCATTAATTTTCCCATGATATAATATAAGATATTATATATATATATTATCTTGGTTGAAAGCATATTTTAAGTCAATCTCTTTGATTTAACATTTTTTGTGAATAAGAATTTCTGATATTTATGTTTTAAAATATCTCAATGCAAATGTTATGGGTCTGATATAACATGATTCATCAATTTCTTATAAATTGTCCTTGATTTCAACGCTTTTGTTATATAATTCTATCTATTATATATCATTATTGTATATGTATTAAAACAATAGTGTTTTAAATTATTGATTATTTGATATTTTTAATGATTCTTGTACTTTGTCATATTGTTTTTTGATCGATTAATGATCAAAATATTAATTATTATCTTACATATCTATCATATTTAGAAAGTATTTATTTTTTTTATGATTTTTTCTTTAAATTATTTTCCATTTTAAAAAAGACTTAACAACATATTTTAAATATAAACCATATCATATATGATATTTGTTCTTAATTTAATCTAGTATATTTTGTTGTAATTATTATAGAAAATAATAATTTAATAATTAAGAAAAATTTAAAATGTAGTAGTTGTAATATCAAGATAGATCGAGATATAAATGAATCAAGAAATATATGGATAAAAAATCTGATACATATACATGATATATTGTAGTGAATAAAAAACTTTCAATAGCTACTTGTTGAATATGTGCTTGTGTGCATTTATCGATGTATACAGGGCAATTATAACGCGATTTATAATGAAAAAAGTAGCAGGAGCTGTGTGCAGCAGATGATACTGTATTGCCTTAATTTTCTATAATCAGTTTATCACCATCGACTTTAATTTGTTGTGGATTAGGATTAAGGTCATCCAGTAGTTATGATTTGAAAGTATCTATTGTTATCCAATCATTAAAAAAAAATTTAGTTAATATATATCCGTTGGCAATATATTTAATAATTTTGTTATTTTACATATTCTTATTTATTTTTTTATAAAAGCATTTAAAGAAATTTGTGGTTAAGAAGTGGAAAATAATAAAAAAAATGTGATCAATATATTCATATTATGAACAACATTAAAGAACAATATGTTACAGGTAATCAAATAAAAAAGTAATTTAAGATATCTACCTAATCACTACATAGGTGGGCCGAAATGGGTCAGATATAGACCATACGTACACCAGGTGGTTCTAGATTATATCTTTTATCAGACATCCAGAAAATATTTAATCAGAAATCAAAAATAAAAAAGAAAATATGTTATGCTAGGGTAAGCTCTGAGAAGTAAAAAGAAGATCTAGAAAGATAAATTGACTTTCTTAGGTAAAAGTTTCCAGATCATGAAGTTATATCAGATATTGGTTCTGGATTAAACTTCAAGAAAAAAGGTATCCAGACCATTCTGGACGGATGTATCCAAGGTGATATCCAGCAGGTTGTCGTAACATATCGGGACAGATTATGTCGATTTGGAATAGAACTAATGGAACAGATCTTTGAGAAGACAGGCGTAAAACTAGTGGTATGTAGTACGGTAGAAAATGACCCCACGGAATCCCAAGAATTATCTGAAGACCTTTTATCCATTATAACCTACTATGTAGCAAAGAATAATGGATAAAGATCAAATATAAACAAAAAATAATAAAAAAGTTAAAAAGATTAAGATACAACCTAATAATAATCAACGGAAAGTACTTAATGAATGGTTTGATACATTTAGATGGACATATAATTAATGTTTATAGTATTATAATGAAAATAAACAATTAACAATTTCATCATTTAGATAAAACATAATTAATGTTAAAAACTATAGAAATAATAACTAATGGGTCTTAAATACACCTTATGATATAAGAGATGAAGCTGCTAAAGATTTGATTAAAGCATTTAAATCAAACTTTGCTAAAAGAATAGAAAATCCAAGATTTACTTTTGACATTAGTTTTAAAGCAAAAAAAACATTAACCAGTGAATCAATAGTTATTCATAAAAAACATTATAATAATGGCATATTTCATCCCAGATCATTTGGAAGACAAAAAATAAAGTCTTTTACTTAAGAAGTACCCATATAATTAGATTATGATTGTAGATTATAAAGAACCAAATTTGGAGAATTCTATTTATGCATAATACAACCATATGGATTATAGTCCGAGAACCAAGGACTGAAATCTGATAAGATTGTAAGCATAGATCCAGGTATAAGAACATTTGCTACATGTTACGATAATCATGGAAGAGTGACATAATGGGGTGCTAATTGTTATAATAGAATATTTAGATTAGGAAAAGTACATGACAAGATTTGTAGTAAGTTATCTAAAGTAAAGCACAATAAAAGATATAAATTAAGAAAAGCAAATTTCAGAATAAATACAAAGATATAGAATTTAACATCTGATTTACATAAGAAATTTACTAAGTGGTTATTATAGAACTATGAAATTATACTATATCCAGAATATAATGTATCTTAAATGGTAAAACGTAGAAATAGAAAAATAAGAAATAAAACAACAAGAAATATGTTATCATGGAGACATTATTAATTCAAATGTAGATTATAAAATAAATAAAAAGAATATCCACATAGCAAAGTAGTAATATGTAGAGAAGATTATACCTCAAAAACATGTACAATATGTGGAAATGTTAAGTATAATTTGGGTGGAAATAAGATTTATGATTGTAGCAAATGTAATTATCGAGTGGATAGAGATATAAATGGATCAAGAAATATATTGATAAAATATTTGACAGAGTCCTTCTCCAGAAGAGAGGTAGACGTTGAGACCTAGCTCCTCCTGAGGTGAAACTCAAGATGCATGACTGTAATGCAGTCAAAATAAAGTGACAATATTGTTCATGATGTTCAATATGTGTAGCTTTTGACTAGGCGATTTTGTATACGTACTTTTATCATAAATTTAATAATTAAAATTATTATTTTAATGTTTGTTAAATATTATTTTATTTTTATTTAAATTTACTTATACCTTATAAATTATTTTATGTTTCTTCATTCATAATTTTATCTAAACTTTTTTTTATAAAGTTATACTATTATATTTTTTTATGATTGATTTAAAACTTTTTAACTTGAACAATATTTTTATAAATTAGAATTAGTAGTACATAATCCAGAATTCAATTAATGAATACTAATATTTTAACATTCATCAAGTTGTTCAAAAATAGATAATATATTGTAACAATTTGATTAAAAATATTATAAAAGTTGATCATTGCTTTCATCAATTATATCTTTCTTTTAAAGATTTTTTTCTAAAAACTTCAAATCTGATCTTTATTCTTCAGTTAATTTTTAATTTTATTTAGGTTAATATATATCTTTTTATTTTTAAATTATTTTTTTAATATCTTTTGAAGAATTTAGTTCATAAAATTTTATCACATAAAATTAAAATAAATTTTTCCATCTAGGAACATATTTATCTTTTCCTTTTTTTTCTATTATTTACTAATCTAAAAATATCAAATAATTTATATTTATCAATAATATAACCAAGTATATAATGTAAAAAATAATAATAATAAGTATTGATATATCTTTCTAAATGGTTTTATCTATTTTAATTCCACCATTCTTCTAAATTTTAAATATCATATTTTGAATTAAGAATATCTGAGATTTTTCTTCGTATTATTAAAATACAATAATATATCTTTCTATATATTAGTTAATGTCTTATATATTGTAAAATTAATTTTTAATATTATTTCTTAGTTTAATTAATTCTAATAAATAACTAACTTCGATGGGATTTTATTTTTATAAATCATATTACGTTTATGTTCTATAAAAATCACTTATTGATTATTTTTAATTAATACCTTTTTCGTTTATTTTATAAGGAGTATATTTTTATTTAATATTGCTAACAACAGTTTATACTTGTAAACACATTATATAAGAATGTCCAATTTCGCAAAAATTTTTAAATTACTAATGATTCATTTAAATTTAATAATATATTTAAAAATATCATTCATCATATAAATTGAATTATTCTATATAATAGAAAACTATTTCTTAAGATGAAACTTTCAATTGTTATGAATGCGTAAAACCTTATATATCTAAATGAAAAATAGTATCAGATATACTTGATTACAAAAAAATACAAAAGTTTTCAATTAATGGTCCAAAACCTATATTTGTTTATTAATGTAAATTAAAAGCTTCATCAAATATATCGTTTGCAATTTTAAAACATAGTCTTGAATATTCTGTTTTTTAGTGATAAACTAAAGTATCATTATTAATGATTTATTATTTAATATATTATTTATTATCAATAAATTAATCAATACGACATTTTTAAAATTTATTCCATGGAATACTAATTTAATGTGTTTAGTTTGGTATATTTTAAATGTTATAACTTTTAATAAGTTAAGTATTCATTTTTTTCTGAATTGGCATTTATATATTACAATATTTTTATCTATTTTTGAAATTTAGCATTTATCTATTTTTGAAATTTAGTATTAATATATCTTTTAATAAATTAAAATTATATACTATAATATTTATAGTAATATATCATTTTTTTTTAAACTATTTTATTTTGGGAAAAAATTATTATAAAAAATAAAATGGATAATTAATAGAAGTTAATAATTAATATTTTTAAAATATAATAGATTAATGATCAAAAAAATCCTTAGATACTTTTTTTAATTGTATGATTTAATCAATATGTTGATTGATCATTCAAAAGATTTTACAGAAAATACAGATATTGGTTCACTCGATTAGAAACCAAAAGAATGTCTATCTCCCGGACTAAATTTCTATATATATGATGGAAATACATAAGTCGATTCATCTTTTTTATTTATATTCCATATCTATTTGATGCTAGTAGGATTGGTTACTTATAAAACAATATAAGAAAATACTTTAGAAGAAGTATTAGATATCTAAACATCAAATTGTTATGTAGAAACATTACCTGACTTCCATTTTGAACCAATTTTTGTTGTCAATGTAATATCCTCATTGTCTATTATAATTGGTTAATTAGTTAACGATGGTTATATTGTCGGTTTAACTTTAGGAGGAGATGAGACAGTATTGCTTAAATTTTCTATAATCAATTTATCACCATCGACTTTAATTTGAGGTGGATTAGGATTAAGGTCATCCAGTAGTTATTATTTGAAAGTATCTATCGTAGCCCAATCATCATTTAATAATCCACCTGTATCTGATGAAGTTGGTTAGATTGTCCAAAAGAAATTTGAAGTATTGTCAATTTTTTTTAGATAATTTTTGTACATAGTCTACCAAGGTCCATCGGATGTTTTAGAGAATCCTCCCCATTCACCAGGAACAATTGGTGCAATATTTTATTAAACAGCAAAACCAAAATTATCATATAATTTATCTTCTGTACTATTTCCTTATCCTTAAACACCCGGACCATAGTTATGGGTCGAATATACTAATTTTTTAGGATTAGATAAAGTTACTTTATGACCATCTTGTAACACTTATATTGTGCTGGCCCAACCATTATAAGCCCAAATACCTTTTGATTCATTTATATATTTATCATAACCTTCGACAAATATAAGAGCTTTTGGATTAATTTCTAATAAAATATTTCCCATTTTTTATGCATAAGCCCACCAATCTTTATTTGAACCTGTTCCTACTTCTATAGAGTCATGTACTTCGTTACGAATGTCATAAAATATATTATAGTGTTTTTTATATCTATTAGCCATATTTTTCCAAATCTAGATGACTTTTTCTTCTGGCATTTCTTGACTATACCATAATGGAGTTAAAGTATTATCTTTACTATTAAGACGATGCATATCCAGTAATATAAGTATACCTCTATCAGCCGCTTTTTATAGAAGCAAATCCATAACAAACCCACTTGATTTATCTTTTAAATCTGGATTAATAGTATAATCAATCATTTTAGGATCAGGTTTTATCTTATCCATATTTTCGGCAAAATCACAGGCAAATGGAATTCTTAACCCATTAAATTTATTTTTTTATAAAAGATCTAGATACCAATCTAAAGTATGTTTATGTAATCCTTCTACAACTTACGAACTTGTTTCAAATCCAAACCAATTAATACCTTTGATACGGAAATCCTTGTTTTGCAGAGTCAATTTAGATCCAATACCGTTCAATTCAAAATCTTTTTTTTGTATAGTGATGGGACCGGATTAAGGAACAGGCATATCTGTGGTTGATGTCTCTATAGTTGGTGATGGTTCACCAGATAGACGATCAAGGTTAGGTTTTGGACTATCTTTAGAGAATAGTATATCATAAGTCCCCATAGCAATCAGAACTTCAGATTATCCCCAGAAACGATGATATTTACATTCGAATACTTTGTTATTCTTGAGACAATCTTCGAGTTTTGGCCACATAGGATCTTTCTTATATTTAGAACGGATGCTGAGAAAAGTCGCACCGGGTTTGATAGGATCTCCGTTGGGCATCTTACCGTTGAAGTCGGGAGGGACGTATACTTCTTGATTGAATTGTTTATAATCGGCTCTTTATTCGGTGAAAGAGTAACCTTTATCGGTCTTGGCATGGTCGATGATATAATCGAGAAGTTTTTCACCTAATTGTTTAGAAGCTTTATCATTCTTGCATGCTGAATAGTAGAATAGACATCTGGCGAGTGAAGCCATGATACCGGTATCTTGACCGTATTGAGTGATTTTTACATGAAGATTCTTGTTATCGGGAGGCATCTTCTCATCATCGGAGAAATTGGCATCGGGGCATCCTGACCATTCGAGATTAGATGGTATAACCAGACCGATTTTAGGATCCGTTTTTATATTTGAAGATACCCATTTGACCCATTTATCAGCCATTGGCATTATTGATTTATCTTTGGAATAATAGATATATTATAAAACACGTTCGAAAGACCATGCTTGGAACCCAACCCAAACGTTGGAATTTGGATCAAGATACGCTGGACTAGGATCATACACCATATCAAAAAAAGTAGTAAGATCAGATGGATATTAACTATAATTTCCATTAAAACTATTAGTGCAGCCTCCTGCTATAGGACCCTCTACACTTTATAACCATTTATAAAATTATAATTATCTTTTTAATGATTTCCCCCAATGTTAAGGACCATTTGGAGTCATATTTTATGCAAAATATTTATTAGTACTAGCTACCCAAGCAAATAAAGGGTTTTAATACCCCATATGGTTATGACTACATCCTATTTTAAAGGCCCAACCATTACTAACAATAGGCATTCCCCATGAACTATACCATGCCTATAAATAATGACAAGAACTCATATCATTTGCACTACTAGTTTTATCTTGACAACCTATTGGTTTAAAATATTTATCAAATGTTGTATATCTCATATAATCTGCTAGTTTTGCTCCTTTGTATGTAAGATTATTTAATTCTTTATCTTTTCCTTACGACCATTACATTGCATAATAAAGGCTTTAAACGGCACGACTCGAAGCGTCGCTAGCTTCGGTGAATTTGCTTTGTTTAGAATATTAATTATCTTTAATAAAAAGTGGCAAATATCCATTTTAATTACCAGATTTAAATTATTCTATACATGGTTAAGGTATTGTTTTCCAACAACTCTCCATACTTCCTCTTTAATAAGTATTTAAGTATATAGGATCTTTACTTTATTCAAATTAATAGAAGTTATCGACATCAATCAACCAGTGCATATCATAAAAAGTACTACCATGTTTCTAAACTAATTCTTCATGAATAGGATCAGAACTATTACTACAAGATGAATCCATAATCATTGGATAATCTTTTACATTTTTAGATTCGGCACAGTATGTTGCAGGATGTTCTGGATTATAATCTTTCATATTTTCTTACATCTTATCGGATGGAATAAAATATTTTTCCATTATTCCCCATGCTTTTACATATGGTTTCCAATCTCCATATATTTTTCCATAAATTGCTTCATTCCAAAGATAATAACTCATACTTTCACTTGTTGATTCATGAAAATGGTCAGGCCCTTCAGATCCTAGTGTTTCTACTGCATGATATGGTACTCCATGAGAACTAAAATATCCATTTTTTTTATCATGCATTTTATTGTATAAATCATTGAATTTATCTGTATATTTTCCCATTTTATATACTTTAAGAAAAAAAATAAAAATATAGATGATACTTTTTCAATTATATGGTGGATATTCTAACACATTGTTTAAATCAATTTATTAATTATTTTAAGTAATATAGTATAATTTATTATTTTTTAAAATATAGTTTTTATTATGTTCTTCATCAAAATTATAATATTTGTTATGAATTTAATAATACTTTATATCATATGCTATATAGATATAATTTATATTCATATAATATCCTAAAGATATTTATTGTTTATTAATTTTAATACAAGATTAGTATCTTTTACTTTTTTTTTTGAAAAATCCACCTACATATTTTTTTTAATATATATTTACTAATTATTCATTTTAAACATTTTGCAAATTTAATGGATATTATTAATAATCATTTAAATATATACCTTATTAATCATTTACTTTATAATATAATTTATTATTATTTAATATATAATTTTAATTATGTTCTTTATCAAAATTTCTGTATTAATGATATACTTCAAAATATTATAAATCAAAAGCAACATATGCATACATTATATTCATAAAATATCCCAAAAACTTTTGTTATTTAGTTTCATAATTCAAAAAATGAGATTAATATTTTTTTCTTTATTCATAGTATGATGCTCCTATAAATTAATTTTGATAAATTTATTATATATCTAAAATATCTTCATTTTTAATATTTTATCGAATAATTGGATATTCTTAATAATTATTTAAATGAATGATTTTTTAATCATTTACTTTATAATATAAACTTTAATCATTTAATATGTAATCTTAATTATGTTCGATATTAAAATTTTTACATTCATTATATAACTTTATACAAGCAATATCATATGCAATTGCTCCAAATTCAATTTTATTATAAACTCCCAATGATGTTTCTTTTCCTTAATGTTTTATTCTTGCACTGAATTTACCTTTATGCATTCGAACACCAATATATTATTTATTATAATTTTTGTTCCATGCATTCAAAGAACCATCAGCTAGACGTAATTTTTCAACAGTTAAATCTGTTTTATTTTATTAAATATGATCTACATATATATTATTTTCATCTTCAAATATTTTTGGATTTTAATTATACATTATAAATACATGAACTCTTGAAGACATATATTTATTTTAATTAGAAAAAATAATATAACCATCATTACTGATACAAAATTTTTCATTTTTAAACATTTCATAATATTTTGGTGATATTATAAATTAATTTTCTTTTTAAGAATTTATATTATATGTTAATAACACATTTCCATCTTAGTTGTAAATTAGTTTATGAATAGGATCTTCTTATTATTTTTTAATATATTCATTTTCAATTTCTTATGCTTTTAAATCACGTTATTAAATTGCATCTTAAAGATTTTCAAAAAAACCAAAATTCTATCTTTTTTTTGTTATTTTATCTGTTAATCTTACTTAATATTTATTTAATTTTTTACAAAATTATATGTTTTTCATAATCATTTATCCTGATTTTTTTAAGAGATTATCTCTTAATTCACAAGCTTCTAAAAAATCTTATTTTATTTCTTTTTCAAATGGATGTACAATAATTTAAAATTTGTTATCGTATGTAATAGTAATATTTTACATAACTTTACGTGATAATATAAAGTTTTTTACATCAAAATCTTTGTCTTAATTTTCTATATTATTTCTTAATGGATGTTCTGGTTTAACCATCTGTATAATTTAATCATAAATGTATGCACACATTTTTTCATCTTAATGTTTACCAAAGTATTTACCAAATACTTATATTTAATATTTGTTATCTTTTTTGTAGTGATATACACCATAATATTATGATGAAGAATCTTTTTATTTGGTCATATTTTAAGAATTAGTTTATTTATCTACAATTCTTAAATTATGTTTGCAAGAATTATATTATTTTTAATCATAATGATCTACTACATTTTTTCCATCATAATTTGATAAATTCATTATATATCTATGTAAAAATCTTCCTTAAAAAACGGGATATTCTTCTTTAGATAAGCACAAACTCTTACATTAGAATGGACATTCCTTTTGGAACCTCTCACAGAACCTGTATTCAACAAATTCTTCGAACACGTCCCTATCAACAGCTGCCCAACACACGATATTACCCTATTTGTTGGTAACTTTCAAAAAATAACATTCATAGGTCAAGACCATATTGTCTACTATTTATTTTTTTCTTTTATTTTATTTATATCAAATTTTTTTAAATTAATTTATTTTTATAGATTAATATCTCCTATATAATAATATATTTCAAATTAAATCAATTTATTTTGAACGATAGATTTTTTTAGTTATACTCAAATTTTCTTTTATATATTCATATAAATTTTATAGTTATTATATTTCTTATGTTAGATCTTATTAATCTTTTTTAATTGAATATAATATATCTTTTATTACATTTACATAAGTTTGATATATTTATGTACATTCTTAATTCATTTCATTTTCCTTTTTTATAGTATTAATTTTTGCTGCTACCTTTAATGATACATTTGATTAACTATTATTCATATTTATCTACAAACAATAGGTTTATCTGTACCTTGATCAGAGGAGCTCTGATTTAAATTTTTATACATTCTTTATCCATATATTTCTGGATCCATTTATATCTCGATTTATCTTGTAATTACACCTTATACATTCGAATTCTTCACTATCTTAACCGGTTTAAATATTGATATCTTTTTTGTACATTTGTTTGTTGAACATTATATAGTATATTATTATAACTTTTCTTTAATTTCTTCAATAGTTTTACTTATATTATTTATATCTATTTGTATTTATACTAAAGGCATATATTATGGATAATTTAATTTTTCTTATTCCATATATAATTATTATTTATATTTCTAATAATCTCCATATATGAATGATTTTGGAAATATCTCACACATATAACGAAAATTTCATTGTACATTACAACTCATACATTACGCTTCTTATTGTCCTGAAGAAAGCAGATATCTCTTGATACATTCACTACATTATTCATAGTCACAGAATTTACATTAGATTTTTTTCTTCTCTCTTTTGTTGTATTGTTCACAACAAACATTACATTCTTCTTGAACTGTCATTTTTTTTGATTGATTTTTTATTAAATTTTTATTTATTTAATTTGATTTGATTTTTTTTAAGCCATACTAATAAATTAAATATTATTGATTTTTAATTTAATTTGATATTAATAAATCAAATATTATTGATTTTTATTATATTTATGGTTTTTGATTTAAATATCATCTAAATTATAACTAATAAAAAGAATCACTAATATTTCTATCTATAATTTATTTTAACTAATAAACATAATCAATATTTCTATCAAATATATCAATGATATATCAAATGAAAACGATCAATATCTCTATCAAACACATCTATTACTTATTTTGACTAATAAATTTTTTTCATCATATCCAAATTATTTTTAATATATCTATGTAGATTTTCTAATTGTTATATTTCTGATTCTATATCCTATTGATCTTTGATCTAATTTAAGATATCTTATCCTATACTTATATAAGTATTATATATCTATCTATATTCTTGATTTTTTTCATTTTTTCTTTTTCGAGCATAAATGTTTGTTATATATTATTTTTCAGTCGAAAATCCCAGTAGATATCTTATCGATAAATCTTCATATTAATCTATTTAATTATTAATAGGCATTACTTCGTCTCGTACATGATTTATATTTCTTAAATATTTCATCAAATAATCAATCTCACTTTTTGTTCTATTTTTTATTTATTAGTAAAACTACCCTATATCATTTATTTAACAATCATGTTATTGGTAATTTGCCCCCCTTTATATATTGTTCTATCTTACGTAGTCAAAATAATGTGGATTATGTGCTGCTCTTTATATTTATCCGGTTTTCCAATTAAATGATTATTTACAATATGTACAAAACATATGATTACAACCTTCAATTTTGTATATATTAGTATGACATTAAGGACACTATCTACATTCTTTTTTAATATTTTTTAATGATTCAATATCTTATTCTTTACATTTATGTGATTCTTCATTTTTTTCTATTGATTACACCTGATACATACTTTGATTCTGCATAAAGTACACTCTTTTATTTTTTAATCTATGTATCCTTTACATTTGTCTTTAGGACAATGATAGATATATTCTTTTTTATTGCTCTAGTTTTCTGTTAATCCACTTAATTATACTTCTTTTATATGTCTTTAGTCTAATAGTATTCTTTTTTTTTACATATGTTATTCTTTTTGTTATTTTAATAATTCTAAATCTATAGTAGTACCACATTTATGTGATTTATCTATCTTAGGATAATATTATTCCCTTATTTTTTTCATTTTAGGTACTAGTTTACCTTTGGTTTTTTTACATTATAGACATGTTATATTTGTACAAATACAATATCCATTAGATATTATTGATATGTTTTTTTTACATATGTCTTTTGAACACTTTATCATATATAATTTTTAATACGTTTATTACATTTCTTTTATTTCTTTATTTATATTACTTAAATCTCTTGCCAATTATATTTTAGGCATATATTACGGATAATTTAATCTTTCTTATTCTATTAGTTATTATTGTTTATATTTTTTATAATCCCCATATACGAATGATTTTGGAAATATCTCACACATATAACGAAAATTCCATTGTACATTACAACTCATACATTACGCTTCTTATTGTCCTGAAGAAAGTAGATATCTCTTGATACATTCACTACATTATTCATAATCACAGAATTTACATTAGATTTTTTTCTTCTCTCTTTTGTTGTATTGTTCACAACAAACATTACATTCTTCTTGAACTGTCATTTTTTTTGATTGATTTTTTATTAAATTTTTATTTATTTAATTTGATTTTTTTAAGCCATATTAATAAATTAAATATTATTGATTTTTAATTTAATTTGA
Source organism: Syzygium aromaticum (assembly GCA_024500025.1). Lineage (NCBI taxonomy): Eukaryota > Viridiplantae > Streptophyta > Magnoliopsida > Myrtales > Myrtaceae > Syzygium > Syzygium aromaticum. The sequence continues at coordinate 300,328 of JACTMA010000013.1, read as the reverse complement.
GTTTTGAACTATATTAATAAATCAAATATTTTTAATAAAGTAGATTACAAATTTGTTATTAAGAAATTAATATTTAGTAAGATATACTTCAATTTTCAAAAACTATTTATGCAATTATATAAATAAGATTTTTATTAAAATCTTCCATATTAATCATTTTATAAATTTATAATAAATAACTTTTTGTTATTTTATATTTTATTAATTTTTGATCCAACGTAATAAATAACTTTTGTTATTTTATATTTTATTAATTTTTGATCCAAGGTAATAAATAACTTTTGTTATTTTATATTTTATTAATTTTTGATCCAACGTAATAAATAACTTTTGTTATTTTATATTTTATTAATTTTTGATCCAACGTAATAAATAATTTTTATTAAATTAATATATATATATAATTATAAAATGGATAAAGATAATTTAGAAACTATTGCTAATATAAAAGGTAAACCTGTATAATAAGTCTAAAAAATTTGTTAAAACCTGAAAAATAATAATCATAAATTTAAAATTTAAAACTTAATTAATTTTTAAATTTTAAATTTATAATATCTTTATGTTCATCTATAGAATTAATTATAGGAATTATTTTATTATCATTAAATAAAAATAAATATTCAAATTAAACAAGAAAAACTATCAAAATAATTGGATATACTCTTATTGGATTTTCTTTTTTTCTGGATTTATTATTATATTTTATGATAAAATTAAATAAATTATTTTGAAAACATGAAAATTTTAAAATAAAAAAAAATGACGTATATTCGTAAAATAAATAATATAATATAAAATTAGAATAATTATACAACAAATCAAGCTAAAGTAAATTCGGTTAATTAAAAATGGGTTTTTATAACAAGCCTGGCGAAATACTTGGAAAAACGTGGAACTTTTGGTTCTGTGATAAATGCGGTAGAGATTATTTTTAAGCTGATCCTCCTATTAAATGTCATGGAAGAAAATGTAACAAATGAAAATATAATTTGTAAAGCAGCTATATCTTATTTTTTAACATTTTTTTCATCTTAAAAAAAATATGTTAATTACTACATTATATTTGGATTTAGTATGTACAAAATATTAATAAATAAACCTATCGTTATTTTATTAGTAACTACAAATCTAATACCGATTAAACTTTGTAAAAAATGTTAATATTACAAACTGATTAGTGTTATGTCCTGTTTGAAATTATATTTTACAACTAACCTAATCTATAATTATAATTATGTTAATAATATAAAAATACTATATAAAAAGCTTACATTAAATGTATGCTATTTTTTTTATTTAAACAGTTTTTTTATAAAAAATGACAAAAAACTTTTAAAATATTTACATATTTGGAAAAAAATATCGATACCTGATTTTAAAGATCAGTACCTATATAATTGTAATTAATTTTTATTTTTGTAGTTTGATATTAATTTTATTTTTTATTTTAAATTCATTTAAAGAATATTTGACATGAATAAAATAAATATATGGTAATAATTTAACTAATATAAAATTAAGATAAAAAAAAAATGAAATAATTATATATTTTATAATAAAGTTGTAATTATGGCTAAATTAAAAGTTAGTCAGAAATTTTCTGACTAAAAGAAACAAAATAAAAACTTATAATGTAACATTATTAAAATGAAATTTATTTCTTTTTTTAAAGATTAATAAACATATTATTAGATATAACCTATCTTAAATGATATTATATTAAAATTTAATATTAACATACATGAAGCATACTACTTAGCTAATTTACATGTTTTACGATGTTGTTAAAATAATATATAAATATAAACATTAGATGATACCTTCTTTCGTAGATGTCTAGTTTTAGTTAGTAAACTAAGAAGATGTCATATAAATTAAATTTAAAAATCAAATCATGATCTATATTAATCTTTTTTGATATATAAAGATTTAAGACCTAATAATTATGAAAGTAGTGATACTCAAGAACTTAATCGTGGATTTTACGAAGATATTGCATTATAAATGTAGACAAATGCAAACAATTATTACTAGACTTGCATCTTCAAGAGATTATTTAAGATATAAATATAATCTTCAAAAAGAAGAATTATATAATACATGTAAAGACATATTAAATAAATAATATGAAGGTAATAACGAAATTGTATTCGAATATAAATAATATATAAGATGGAATGAATAATATTATTCAAATAAAACAATACTATTAAATTATAAAATATTATAATATTTTGAACAAATTAATAGATAAAAATAAACAGACTATAATCAAGAAAAATTAAAATCTATTAAATCAAGTACTTTGCTTCCTATGAAAGGAGGATTTTAAACTTAATATATCAAGATATCGTCAACTAGTTTATTCACTTTCTTAAAATATATAAATTTTAAGGATCTACCATAAGAAAAAGTATTTCATAAAGAAAAAGATAATTGGTGGTCAAAATTATTTGATTATACTCAATATGAGAATGATAAAAGATAATTTGGATATGAGATATCGACAGATGGTATATCTATTAGTATATTATTTAGAAGATAAAAAAACGATAATAAAGAAATAAATATTAAAAATGAAAAAGATCTTATAATATGGGGATTAGATCCTGGATTTAATTCTATCTATTCAGCTTAATCTGATTAGAAGAATATACATTATTCTACAAAATAATATTATCATGAAGCAAGATATAGATAATTTAATAAAATTAATTAAAAATTATAAAAAAATAATGAAATTATAGATCATATAATTAAGAATATACCATAAAAAAATACAATATAGCTTGATAAGTTATAATAACATATATTGTATATAATACCAAAAATATAGATATTATATTAATTTTATACTAAGCTAAGAAATTGGAAATTTAAAAGATATATATTCTAATAGAAAGCAATAGATAGTATGTGTCATAAATTTTTCGAGAATAATGGTAAATATGATAATAAATTACGTGAAAAAACAATAATAGGTTTTGGAAATTGGTCTAATAATAATCAAAGTGGATTTATAAAGAATAAATAAAGCGGACCAGTGTAGAAATTTAAAAAGCGTCTTAAGGAATATTGTAGAGTAATTGATGTAGATGAATACAAAACTAGTAAATTATGTCATAGATGTCATAGTGAGACAACTAATATGTATGGATAAGTAACAAAGAAGAATAAATAAGGTTAATACGAAGTATTAAATCGACAGATTCATAGTGTACTACATTGTAGAACCAATGGATGTCATAAGTATGCAATGAATAGAGATAAAAATGCTTCAAATAACATATTATTGTTGATAAAATTAAAAATATAAGGTCTATAAAGACCTTAATAATTTTAAAGATCTACTGAAACAAGAGTCTAGAATCTATGAATCTTGTCGAACCTGTTTAGGAATCACTCCTTCTACGCAATTAAATTTCAATTATTACAAATATATCAGTAATTACGAAGGAGTAATGTATTACATAAAACTAAAATAATATTATTTATTAGTAATAATTAAATGTAAATGATAGATTTACATAGATCAAAATCTTTTGATTTGTTAGAGAAGGGTCTATCATAAATAAATCAAAACGATTGTAGTGTATGTTTTTAGGATATACAATAATAAAATAACAAATATAAAAATGATAAATTATTAGTACATTATGTTATTAATATAGAAAAATATATATAATTAAAAAAATTTTTATAAGAAAATGGTAGGTAAAAAATCATATATTATACATAACAAAATGGATTTTTTATTAGACATATTAAAATAATAAATACTTTTATAATAAGATACCTTGTTGTTTATTATAAATGTGTAAATTTTGTAAATTTAAATGGTATCAATAAAAATAATGTAGTGTGTGTACTTTCAAATATGAAAATTTTCCTAGTTTTAGAGTTTTAAATATTACTACATTGTAAACTAAAAAATCAAAAAAAAATAATAATACTTAAAAAATTTTAAGAACATATAGTTTAAATAGATCAACATAAAATGATTTTTTTGATAGTAAATCAGATATATTAAATACAATATATATAAATAAAAATTAAATTTTATTTAATTAATTTAACAAAAAGAAAGATTACCATTTTTAAAAATTATAAATTTTAATTAAAAGAAAATTCATAGATTATATATATTATTAATAAAGATATTATAATATTAATATCAAGTAACCTATTCTATTACAAATTTAAGATTAATAAAACACACAAATTTTATAAGATGTAATAATATAAAATAATATTTAAGGTTATTAATAATAATTACGTAATAAAAAATAATTAATAATTTCTATATTACTAGTTATATTATGTGCATTAGTATTATCCACAATATTAAGTACCGTTATTTCTAGAATGGTAATAATATAAACTTGAACATCAATTTTTGATTAATTACTAGAAAATTTTTATTTACATTGCATGTTTTGCTAATACATCAGCAATATCATTACCATTAAAAAAATTTAAATACATGTATCTTAAAATTTTTAGAATATAATTTATTTTTTCTTTTATTAAGATTATCAATGACATGACTCTTGATTTTTACAATAGATATATTATATTTTTAAATAAGAATATATGTTTTTTATAAAAGATCAAGATTATATTCTTTTTTTTAATATCAAGATTATTTACTATGTTATATTTTTATAAAAAATCAAATAAATTTAATTATGTTGAAACAAATTGAGAATCTGTAAAGATAATAGCTTATTAATTTTTAGGATGGACATTTTTTTCATAATATTATATACACTTATAAACTGCTATTAACTCATATATACTTACCAATATATCATTTTTTATTTTATGATCTTTGGAATATTTACTCATTATTTATTATATCTGATTTTTTTGTTCATCTACCTCATCTGATATTCCTATATGTTAATATAATATATTTTCTATATAAAATCCATAACCTGCTGCTCTGACATCTTTTTTATAAACTACCGAAGCATCTGTATACATATATATGTGTTTTTAAGGATTCCAATCTTATAATAACTTCTATTTATCAATTATATTTTTATCATATAATAATTTGAGTTTTTACGCAGTATTTATATCTTACAATTTAGTAAAAAACATATCATATTTAGGATTTTTTTTTATGTATTCTTAATAATCTTTGTAAGATTTAAAAATTATAGAAGAATCTAAATTTCCAAAAAAGTATATATTATTCATTATTTTTATTATTTAATAAATAAAAAAAATTTGAAATAGTATAAAAAAAATATATATATAATAAAAATCAAAATATTTTTTAAAAATATCTTTTTTTTAAAAAATGGATGATTCATTCTATAGATTTTAGATAATTGATTGGTTAGATATTGACAATTAAAATTAATATTTTGTTCTTTTGTTTGGTAGAGATGAAGAAGGAAAATCAGTTACATTGTAATTGAATAATTTTAAACCATATTATTATGTGAAAAATAATTAATGTAGTTATTAAGAATTACTTTAAAAAGTTCGAGAATGTAATAATAAATATATTTTAAATCCAGATTATAATGAATCTAAGAAATAAAAAGGAGTCAATAAACTTTTGCATGTAGATCAATATTAGATATAAAAAGTCAAAAAAAGGAATATTACTATTTCTAGAATAATGAATAATAATAATTTCTTAAAATTATTACTAATACAAAAAGGGATATGAGATTCTCTTTTGGTCGATTAAGAAGAGATTTAAAAGATAAAATTTCATTTTATGAAGTTAATGGAGAACCATATTTAAAACTTATACATGAAAAAAATATAGATCCAGCAGGATGGATATCTATCAGTAAAAAAAAATTATTGTAAAATTACTCTAATACAATACCTACAACCACTTAGGAAAAATTTTAAGCTAACTATAAAGATATATAAAGACATGATTCTATTAGTATATCAAAAATTCTTATAGGTTCATTTGATATCGAATGCAGACCTATAGACGGGTATAGTTTTCCTAAAGCATCAAAAACTTTTGAGATTGCATCTCAGATATTCAAAAACTTTTTTGTAGGACCAAATAAATATTTGATTTAGTCAGAAAATCCTCATTAAAAATAATTATTTACAGATCATTTAAAAAAACTATTATAAGATTATTAGAATAAAAAAATATAAAAATATTATCCAAATAATGTGTTATATAATATTTATTTTAAAATATTATAATTGTATTCTAATAATAAATAAGGTATAGATAATATATAATAAGATAACTCATTTAAAAATAAAAATTTAAAATAAGATATTCTTAAAAAAATTGTTGATTTTTTAGCAAATTAACCATAATGGTTTGAGTATTTTTCAGGTGATCCAATTATTTAAATTGGACTTACTCTATCTAGAGCTGGAGATGATATAATAAAAAAAGAAAATTTTATATAAAGATATATAATTACGCAAAAACAATGTCATATTTAAAATTGTGAAAATACAGTAATCATTGATAATATTGATGAAAAATCAGTTATTGAATAATTTTGTTAACTAATACATGATAAAGATCCAGATATTCTAATTGGTTATAATACATCTGGATTTGATAATGAATATATATATCTACGTTCATCTGAATTAAAAATTGAAGAAAAACTCAAGTTTTTATCCAGAATTCCTACTGTTCCTTGGAAATAAGATTCTGATGATGAAGAGCTTGAATTAGAATCATAAAAAGATTTTATATATTATAAAATTACTGAATAATATTCTTCTGCAATTGGAAGAAACGAACTTAAATATATTTAAACATATGGTCGTATATAAATTGATCTTATGAAATAAGTTTAAAGAGATCATAATCTTGAATCATACAGTCTTAATAATGTATGTAATTACTTTTTTAAAAAATAAAGAAGATCTGTAACCTAATCTTATGTTTAAATATTTCGAGTAAGGAGAAAAAGAAAAAATTGGAATTATTGCAAAATATTGTATTTAAGATTGCGTATTATGTAATTAATTAATTGAAAACTAAGATATTATTAATAAATAAATATCTATGGCAAATGTTTGCTCTGTACCTTTATCTTATATTTTTCATAGAGGTTAAGGTATTAAAATATACTCTTTACTATTAAAATAAACTACCAAGAATAATTATCTTATAATTGATCATGGTTAAAAAAGATTAAAAGAATAAACTATTAGAAATTAAAAATAAAAGATTCTAAGTAAGATTAACAATAATCAATAAATTACTTAATGGGAGTAAAATATTTTAGATGATCCTTATATTGATTTTGATGAACAAGGAAAGTACTAAGGAGCAACTGTACTTGAACCTAAAACTGGAATTTATACAGATCAGATGATATCAGTATTTGATTATGCTTCATTATATCCAAATTCTATGATATAACTGAATCTTAGTCATGATACTTATGTTAAAGATGAAAAATATCTTAATCTACAAGGTGTTCAATATACTGAGCCTATCTAAATATAAACTGAAGTCAAAATATTAGATAATCAAGCTAATTAAATAATATAAAAAAAACAGGATACTTATATATTTGTTTTAAATCAAAAAGGTACAGTTATTACAATTTTAGAAAACTTATTGCAATAAAGAAAACAAATTCGTACTCTGATCAAATAAGAAATAGATCCTGTAAAAATTCGAATATTAGACGGATAATAATTAGCATATAAATTAACAGCAAACAGTCTTTATGGATAATGTGGTGCAAAAACTAGCTAAATATTTTTATAAGTACTTGCAAAATGTACCACTTATATAGGAAGATAGATGCTTTAAAAAGCCTAAGATTTTATGAGAATGAAATATTAAGCTAATACTATATACGGTGACAGTGTTTCTCATGATACTCCATTAATCATTAAATATCATGATCAAACCATTGATATTATTACTATCGATAATTTATCTCAATATTGGGTCCCTTATTAACAATTCAAATCTGATGTTTCAGGACTAACTGATAAATAATAAACTTTCATTGATGCAGAAATATGGACAAATGGATAATGGGCTAAAATTCATAGGCTTATTCGTCATAAAACCGATAAAAAAATGTATCGTGTTAATACATTTGAAGGTAGTATTGATGTGACAGAAGATCACAGTTTAATAGATTTCAATTAAAACAAAATAAAACCTTAAGACTTAATTATTTAAAAAACTGAGTTGTTACATAGTTTTCCTTAACATTTTGAATAACTTTATCCCAAAATAGTAATTACAAAATTTGAAGCTTGGGTCTTAGGCTTTTTCTTGAGTCATGGTATGTGCAATACTTATATTTCGTAAAAAAATAACAAAGTAAGAACAAAAAGATAATGGAAAATATATAATACGAATATTTAATATTTAGAAAAAGCAAGAGGTTATCTCTTAAATATAGAACCTCATAATATTGTAAGAGATTTTAAAATTATGGATGTTCCTGTTTAAGAAAATTGTTAATCTAAGTATTAACTAGTACCATTAGGATCTACAAAATATATGGTGGATAAATATAGAGCTTTATTTTATAACAAAGAAAATTATAAAAAAGTTCCATAAATAATACTTAATGGATCTAATAAAATTCGAAATTGGTTTATTTAAGGTTATTTAGTCGATAATGAAAAATATAATACAAAAAATAAAGACTTTAAAAATGAAAAATGGTAATTTTATGTTTATGATAAAATTAGTGCCCAAGGATTATTTTATTTAATGAAATCAATAGGATAGAAAAATATAAGAATTAATATTCATAATTAAAAAGACAATACTTATATCATAAGAAAATGTACTGATAATTATACATAAAAAAATAAAAATAAAGTTATTAAACTATTAGAAATACCTAATTATTGTAAAGAAAATTATGTATACGATATAGAAACTTCTTAAGGTATTTTCTAAGCTGGTATTGGAAGTATAATATGTTCTAATACAGATAGTACATTTGTTATACTACCAGAAACACATTATTTATAATCTTAAAAATTATATAGTCAGTAAGAAAAGCTAGAACTTTTATTTAAAAAGTGTTAATCGATAGAAAATGAATTCTAATTTACACTTCCACGTCCATAAAAATTAGAATTTGAAAAGGTTTTATATCCTTTAATTTTATTTGCAAAAAAGAGATATTATGGACAATGTTATACAAGTCCATAATTAGAAAATCGAAAATTAATTACTACTGGAACTATTTCAACTAGGAGAGATTCTACAAAAATTGCCCGAGATATATTTAATAATGCTTTGCAAACTATTATGAAAGCATAATTATCAGATTAAAATAAATAAGATTTCTATTAAGTGTCTATCTAAGATATTTAATAAGATTTAACACTTGTATCTGATGGTGATTATGCTTTATAATATTTCTAATAATTTAAAACTTATAAAGGTGAAGGTAATTATAAAACTTAGGATATGCCTCATCTTAAAGTTGCATAACGAATGAAATAACAAGGATAATAAGTTTCACCTAATGATAGAATTAAATATTTTATAGTTAAATTTACTGAAAAAGATAAATCCAATATCAAAAAATAATGTGATAAAGCTGTATCTGAAGAAGAATTAATCCTTTTACGAAAATAAAAAAAGGTGATATTGATTATATTAATTATATTGAAAGAAGTATTATGAAACCTTTAATCTCTATATATTCAATGAATGTTATGAAATTACCAAATTTTGAGAAGGAATTATCTAAAGAAGAATATTATTAACTTATATAATAAGTCAGATTAAAAAAATATAAAGATTATGCTAATAAAGATCCAAATTTTATAGAAGAAAAAATATAAGAAAGGATATAAATAATTAATTCTAAAATTGTATAAAATTTGATATTTGGTTAATATGTTCCTCGAACTACTATATCAGAATTAAATTCTATCAGAAAATCTTCAAAAGATTAATAAAAATCAGAAGAAAAATCTATTTCTAAAAATTTTCTTCCTATTTTTGATGATAATTGGTAATAATATGCAAAAAATAAAATATATATTAATCCATATTGAAAATTTATTTTTTATCTATACTAGTATTTTTTATGTCATTCATCTATATTTTCATCTTCATTATCTGTAGATGTTGATAAATTTTCATCAGGATAATGATCATGATAGAATTCATATTATATATATTAGGGATGAAAAGATGATATATTTGTCATAAAATGTCTTCTACAGCAATCTTTTTATATTCCTATTTTTTCAAATATTTCTTTATATGATATATTCTCAAAATAACGAGTATTATTCAATAATTCTATATCAGAATTAATCTTTTTATTATCTCTCTCTAACATTTTTATATATTCATATTTGAATGATTCATATACTCTTGATATATAATTATTACATGAATAACATCTGATGATTTCAGCCATTTTTTTTATATATCTTATAAAATATTTTTTTAAATATTTTTTTTTTCAATTATTATTTATAAAATGACAAGTCTTTAAACAGATGATAATTTAATAATATAATCTGATTAAAATCCCTAATTAGTTAAAGTTAACTTTTTAGACTAATCTATTACTCAGATATTTTAAAATATGTTAGATACTATATTTAATATAATCTAAGATTTTTAAAAATCTAAATAAGATATCTCTAATATTAAAAATATTCTTACAAAAGATGATAGATTATGTTATATCGGTGTTTTTTTTTTAATATTGTCTATTATACTTTATTTTATTGATTCTTGATTTATAAATTTTTTCAACATTTATATAAATGAGATAATAATAGATTTTTATTTATATCATTTATATGCTATTCATTATATTAATATTATTTATATATTATTTTATATATTATTATGTCTCTTATTTTGATAATAATGGTACTACTAAACCATATGATTAAGTTAATAAAAATTGTTATTACCTGTAAAAAAAATATTATGGAAATCCTTCATCTATATGTAATACCGGTAAATCTATTAATGATATGATATAATAATCTCGTTCAAAAATATCCGATATATTAAAATTTTCTTCATCTAAATAATTAATTTTTACTAGTGGAGCTACTGAGTCTAATAATATTATGATATAAGGTATTTTTAATAAAAATAAAAATTAATAATAATGTAAAAATATACCACTTGCTATCATTACTTCATAAATGGAACATCCTTCTGTTTATTCGACTATTAATTATATTAAATAAGATAACAATATTGTTTATTTATAAGTTTAAAATGATTTACAAGGATTTATAGATCTTTAACATTTAGAAAAATTATTGTCTAATTGTACTTATCAACCATTTATAGTCTCTATTATTATTGCCAGTAATATAACTGGTATTATATAAAATGTCTGTGATATCGGTTAATTATGTAAAAAATATGGTACTTTTTATCATGTTGATGCTACATAATATGTTGGTAAATATGAGATTGATACTTGTTAATTTTAATATATTGATAGTATGAGTTTTAGTTCACATAAATTTGGAGGTTTAAAAGGTGTTGGTTGTTTATATATCAGGGATTATAAATCAAAGATTTTTCTACCATTGACATATGGTGGGGGCTAATAAGATCATATTAGACCTGGTACCGAAAATACTATAGGTATTATTACAACAGCATAGGCTTTAGAAATCTCACAAAAAAAAAATATTATCTGGATATGGAGATAGAATCTATTATTATAAAAAATATATTATTTAATAATTAAAAAACATATACGGTTAATAATTTATCTTAAATGGATCATTAGATAAAAATAAATCATTATTTAATACTATTTCCTGTTAATTACCTATTAAAAATACTATTCTCATTCCATATCTAAATTAATATAATATATGTATTTCTAAAAGTAGTGCTTGTAGTAAAAATTCTCCTTCTTAATCTTTAGATGCTATCGGTATTGATCGTATTTAATAAGAATACAGTATTAGAATATCTATGAGTCTTGATACTAATATATTATAAGTATATAAATTAATATATTTTTTAAAAATGGCTTAAAAAATCTATTATCATTGATTGTTTTTAAATAATTTTTTATATTATTCTAACTATTATTAAAGATTTTAATTACTATTAATTTAATCTTCTTATTATTATTTTGCTTATAATAAATCTTTTTAACTTTGATTTATATTTTAATTTTCTCTTTTATTTATATCTTATATATATTCTTTATAATTTTTTTTATCCTTGTTAAAGATTTATCTGTGTAATCTATCGAAATATAATTATTCTTCTTATTATTATTTTTAGTCTTATTATTATATCTATTCTTTTTATTTTTATTCTTTTAATCTTTATTCTTATATTTTATTTTATTATAAATTTTATTTTTCTTAATCTATAGAATTTACTTTATTTTCATCTATTAATTTTTAATCTTTCATAAATTTATAAAATCTTTCTGAACTATTTACTATATTATCAGAAACATTGTTATCATAATATTAATTTTAATATATTGCTTATTATTCTTTTTATCTTTTTTTTATATATCTCTATTAAATTATTCCAATCTTTTTTATTGTTCTTCTTTTTGTTTGTATATCATTCTCATCTTCTATTATTTGTGTTTTTAAATTGTTAATATGTTCATTTATCTATTATTTTTTGTTTTCATCTTAATCTTTATTTTCATTTTTATCTTATTATTGTTCCTTATCTTACTATTTATTTATTTATTCTTTATTTTACTATATATTTATCTATTCTTATTCCTGATTTTACTATATATTTATCTATTCTTATTCCTGATTTTACTATATATTTTTTTATTCTTATTATTATTCCTGATTTTACTATAGATTTATCTATTTATTTTCTTATTTTTAATCTTTATCTTATTATTTTTCAATTTATTACTATATTCCTGAATTAATTTATTAAATATCTTCATTAATTTTTTTTAATTATTAGTTTTATATATTAGATTATCCTATTATTTATAATATTTAATTCACTTTAGATTAAACTTGATTAATATTTTAATTTTAAAAATTATTGATTTTATCAATGTATTATTTATCAATCTAGTATATAATAAAAAGATTTTTTATCTATTCAAAAGTTTATGCGTATTTTTTTATTGAAATTAATAGATCTGTAATAATATCAATTTATATTTAATTCTATTCCTAAATATTTTAAATATCTATTTTTAATTTTGAATTTTCTTTTAACAATTCTGAATTTTTTTATTACATTTTCTTTTTATTTTTCTAATATTTATTTTAATTAAGATCCTAATTTATCGCTAGTATCTTCTAATAATATTTTTCCTTTTTTATTTAATTAATCATTTATCTATTATTAAAATTCATCTAATTCATTAATTTATGGTTTGTTGAATATATTTTTTAAAAACTCAAACATATTTATATCTTTTTATAAAATTTATTTATTTTTTTTTACCCTACTAAACCTTAAAATCTATCTCTTGTTTTTTATTCACTTTTCAAGAATATTATTAAATTGCAAATTTGGCTTCTCCTATTCCTGGGTATATATCATATTTTAATACTAATGGACTATCATCTTCTATATATATTTCTACTTATTTTGAAAAACTTGCACATTTTGTTATTCTTGATATGTTTTTTAGATTAAATTCTCCAAATTTTATACTATTATCAAATTTATCATTATTTGATGATATTGTTTAAAATTCCACTTTACAATCTGTATTATTGATTTTTGATTATAATATTAACTTATTCTACATTGCACATATATTTATCTTTTCTTCTGCTTTTAAATTCAAGAAATCTTTGATATGTTTTAACAATAATTAACTCAATAATACCGTTTTCTCTGTAAATGGTGTCTATACTTATTATGTATTTAATTCTATATCTACCAATTATATCTGATGAGATACTTTACTCTATTAATTATCCGATTATACTTATATAAATAAATATTCCGGTTACGTCTTCTTTTAATAAAATACTATTAGATTTGACGCTTTTGTACTCTTTAATATCTTATGCATATGTATACAATCTATTCCTATTATCTATTCTTGAGTCTTTGATTTGTATTCATAATAAGAAAATTCCGATGCAAATAGATTCACACATATTCCTATATTTTGATCTTTGTTGATTTATTTTATTATCATCCCATCTTTCTGAAATATTATATTTACATATTGTAACACATCTTTTATTACATCAAATAATACCTTTAATTATTAGATGTATCTTGTTTCGGCTTTAAAAAAAGTCTCTTCGTTGTTCATTTTTTTATATTTTCAAATTTTATCTTTAAATAAACTTTTTTTCTTTTTTATTCATTTTTTATAATAAATCTATGTACTATTTTATATTGACATTTCTGTATTATATTTTATGTTTGATGTTTTTTCCATTCTTTAATTTATTGATATTATATTCTCATTTAATTTTGAATATAAATTATTGTTTATTGATTGAAAATTCTCTCTATAATCATTGATTTTTTATTATCCTCCAAATTTTTCTAATAAACATTTATCTGGTGATGGATTTATTTTCTATGTATTTCCATTTAATATTCTATATATATTTGTAATAAATACTCTATCTTTTTTGCTGTATCTAAACTATTCTCTATTAATATCTATGCTAATGCGCAATTAAAACTACAAAAATATGTATCTAACATCTTGTATCTTTTTTCACTTGTTACTTAATAAGGTATACCTATTGGAACTGTCTAAAAATCATGACAACAATAATAACAATATTATTTTGTTTTTTATGGCCAATCTTTATTATTTATTAATTATTCATATTATGATTTTTATTTTTTTAAACTTGTATCCGGACTATCCTATTCTTTTTATATCATATCTTGATTTTTTTTTATTGATAATTAATATATTGCTTATTAATCTTCTAATGTAGTACTATATTGTGAATTACCATTTTATGTATGTTGTTATTTTTCTTAATTCGATTTTCTTCCTGGTTTTTTTTTTATTTTATTCTAATCTTCACTCATAGTTATTAATATTCTTATTCTATTTTACTTTCTTATTCACAATAACTTTCAATTTTTTTATTTTCTTTTTCTTCTTTTTTTATACTATTATATCTTCATTTTTTTTTAAATTATTTTCTTTTTTTGTTATTCTTTTTTTTTAAATATCTATATATTATTATCAATAATATTATTATTATTATAAAACTCTTTTATTGTTAATTTATAATTCAGATATTCTTATATTTTTTTTTATATATTCATTTTTATAAATAATATTATAAAAATATATAAATGTAAAATATTATTCAAAGTAGTTTAACTTTATCTATTATTTTTTAATCAACATAGAAAATTCATCGTTATTTATTTAAATAAATCAAAAATACTATATAAAATTATTGTTAGAATAATACTCATATTTTTGTTCCATGTTAAAATTACTAAATTTGTATTAAATGTGGTTATAAAATTTCTATTGATCAATATGACTTCTGTCATATTGATGATTAAAATCCACTTCTTAATGATGATTTGTGAATTTTTTATTAACATATTATTTAAAATGATTATAATATCTATTATTTTTTTATTATTTGTTTTTTTATTTTTTATATATCATAAATACTACTACACAAATCCTACTTATATTATTGAAAATTCATAATTTTATAATACTTATTAACTCTTATTTAATTTTATTAATCATAATATTCATCAATTACCTTTCTATTCTTTAAATATTGCTTTTTTATTATATAATGGTATTGCTATCGATTCTTCTTTTTAAAATTAAACTTTAGCTTTAAAATTCTATACACTTTGTATCGTCATCTCTATTATTGATCAAAATATCGAAACTTATTAAAATTCATTATCCGATATCTAATCTATTTTTAATTATCCTTCATTTTAAAATAATATTCTTAATCAGTATTTTTTTAATTAACGCTTCTTTTTTAATAATATCAATTTTATCTTATAATCTTTTTCTAATTTTTAAATATTCTCTTTCTAATTAAAAGATTAAGTCCAAGATATTTTATTAAATATATTTGATGATGATCCTTAATTATTACAATTATTTCGTAAATTTATTTATTATCGTTATAATTTATTAAAAAATTTATATTAATAAAAAAATCATACTGAATTATAATAAAATTATAATAATAATCAACCATAGTAAAATTATAATAATAATCAACCATAGTAAAATTATAATAATACTCAACAATAGTAAAATTATAATAATACTCAACCATAATAAAATTCTAATAATAAAAAAAAACATTTTGAATAACGTATTTAAAATATCCAAAATATTAATATTTTAAGCGATACATAAAATGTTCACGATTCTAATATTGTGTCTTCATTATAAAATATTTATGCTCAAAATTTACCTTCTTCTATCAATTTATTACCTTATCATTAATGTATCAAAGATATTTCTTAATAATCTAATCATAATTAAAATATTTAAACTGTCCTTTAAAATATCTCTTAATACGGTAATATTCCATTGACATATATGAATAATCAAACATAATAGTAAGTTATTACTAATGTCTGAACTCTATCAAAGATGATTAAAATAAAAAAGATATTTTTTTTAATAATCTACAAAACTCTCTATTAGATAATGGTCATGTTGTCTGCTAATCCGGAATATGTGCTCGACTTATTGAACCTCTATAAAATTTTGATAATCCTATAAAACCTTCTTGGGCTATTAAATAATCATTAACATCTCGTGCTAGTGTGATATATAACGATTATATATCATAATTAAATGATCAATAAAAAAATGAATTTAATTCTTCTACCGATATTGGATAATAAATAGAACTTGATATTAAATCTAAAACTAAATAAAAAATATTATAAGAAAATCAAAATCAACTTAATATTGAAAATAATCAATCTTTATAAAAAGAAATTGATAATATTAATTAATTTATTGATTATATATGATTTTTTACACAAAATTAAGATAATCTATTTACATAAACCTATTATTTGTCAAATAAAACTATAATCAATAAATGTATCATTTAAGGTAGCAGAATTTTATTATTTGTAAAAATTTACTATAATTATAAAATAATTTAAAAAAAATTTGATTTATATATATATAATTCTATATTTATTATCAATATGATTTCCCAAGATCTATTAGACAAACTCGGTGACAAGTTACGCCAGAATCCTTCTAATGCCGACAAGTAATTTGTCGCTACCATCGGACATAATTACTCAAAGTATGTCCAGACCGATGCCAATCTCAAGCTTGTCCTCAGGGATTGTAAGTAATTCGGGCATAATAATTGTTTTGCCGAGAGTACTATCAATGCTTCCATACTCAACCCTTACTTTGATTACGACGGCAAGGGTCTCACTCTCACCGAGGAACAGAAATCTCAGGTCCTATAAGATCTTCGACAGAGATTCCACAACTTATTTTCAGATATACAGATCAAATTTTTTGTCAAAGATGCTTCCAAAGATCAGATCACTTCTATGCATATCGTCGCACATATTCTCATCCAGTCAGGATACACCTTGGTCATACAGAATAAGGATCAGATGAAAGCATTATTCTCACTCTTACAATTAGAAAAACCTTTCGATATAAACCTCTATTCTGGCTATAATTTCCGTATGTTATACAGTAATAAATACGATTCTAAGACTCGATCATGGACCGATCGTTGTTTCCGTTACTCTCCGCTCGGTGATTTCGATGAGGATGACGATATCATGTCTCTATGCTCCTATTGTCAAAACCCCGATCGTATCACCATCCAAGATTATATCGATAAATCGTATATACTATCCTTTATCAGGGTTAACGGTTATACCAAAGACTATCAGTTACAGGATATCAAGAAGAGAGAGGGTGAAGATTTCTGGGGACTGATACTTACTGAACACAGATGTACGGAAAGAGAACACAGATCCAATAATTCTGTTGTTATGATGTTCGAGAATAATATCATCATCAAATGTATGGATGAAGACTGTGAGAGATCAAAATATCAGGCTTTTATCAAGAAAGATCTATAGATTGTTAATACTCAATAGAAATATACTCCCCCAGATAAAAAATCATCTGTTCAATTAGTCAGTAATTCTATGTAGAAAAATCTACATTAATTTGGTCATGATCTTAGTGAGATTGAAACTCTTAATAAAGGATAATTTTTGGCTCTCGGTACTCCTGTCAGGGGTAAACCTATGTCTACTACACTTGGGAACAAAGTCAGAAAATTTAAAGGTAATGATGGTAAAATTCATTATGACGTAAATGGTACCATATTCGAAGAAGATATGGAAGTTGAATTATTCAAAGCATTATAATCTATCGATTAAGAATATAACAAAAAAGATATCAAATAATTAAATATATAGACTAATAATCTTATTAATATATAGTAATTAATTATTAATAAAGGTGCTGAAGAAATCGAGATTGATTCTGATAGTTTGATTAATCTATTAAATTTTGATAATGAAGATCAAAAATTCTATGTTGATAAATTATTCTAGAAAAGATTGAATTATATTACATATCTCTATGATGTTCTTTAACCTAAAGATTTTATCTATAAACCCAACGAGAAAAAAGAAAAACTATCTATTATTTCACTAATTTTATCAATGGTAAATATACTAAAGGAGGTTATTGGACCTACATCGATGGTACTAAAGAACTTCGTAAACGAATACGATTTACACTAGAGAAATATTTCGATATTCTCAAAAAATAAATCAAATAAAAAAATTTATCAAATAGTTTAATACTGCCTTCGAGAGAATTATGAATGTTATCGATCAGTAGGGTAAGATCGAACAGTATGCTATGGAAACATTCCAAGATTCTACTTTAAAATTTAATTAAAATATTCATCTATTACATTTTCAGAATGGTACTTTTGATCTCGAAGAGAATATGTTTATAGAAACTACTTCAAATATGTATAATACTCAACAGATCAATTATGATTATAATAAATACGCAAGATTTGATTTTATCGAACCTATCGTACAGCAGATTATTGGAGATAATTAATATCAATGGTTCTTATAATAGCTCAGTTTCTGTCTTATGCCTTTGAAAACTCTCGAATAGAAGCAGATCGTTATACTGACTGGATAGGGCAATAACGGTAAGACCTTGATCTTTAATCTTATGAATAATACTATGAGTACTGAAGATGAAGGTTATGGTTGTAATGCTAGATCTCAATTGATACAACTCTCTGTAGATCAATTATCCGCAGCTACTTAAGATCTGGTTGAATTAAAAGATAAAAGATTTGTCTATTTTCCTGAATTAGATAATAATAAAGGATTCAATCAATAATAGATAAAAACTCTTACCGGAGGGGATAGGATCAAAGGTAGAGAACTATACGATAAGAATCAATAATTTGAAGCTTATGCTGGAGTTTTTATATCATGTAATTAAATACCTACTATCAACACTTTAGATGGCGGTTTTATGAATAGATTAAAGATAATTGAATTAACTAAGCAATTTGTTGATCAACCCTAACATCCTTTTTAACTATTGAAAGATCCTAAATTATTATCTAAGGTCAAGACTCTCAAATGGAGATAAGGATTTATAAATCTACTATTAAATTATTATTATAAAAATTATGTACCATAACCATAATAAATCAATTAAATTATAAATTAATAAGTAACTATTAACAAAGATCCTATATGTGAATGGTGTGAAGATAATTTGATATATAAATAAAATGACTATTATACTATATAAGAATTAACTGATCTATATAATTAAGATAAAATTTAAAAGATAAAAAAAAAAAGAATTTGGTACATAATTTGCATAGTTTTTAAAATAAAATCCCGATAGATTCTCAGATGTATATCTATAAGTTGATAAAAAGAAACCTATTAATGGATGGAAATATGGAGACAAAACAAAAAAAGATGTTTTTATGAATATTGGATTTAAAACGTGATAATATAAAAATTTATTATTGGGCCGGATATATTTTATATATTTTCCGGCCTGGCCGGATTATATTTTATTTTTTTCCGGTCAATAATATTTTTTTCCGGCCATTATAATATTTTTTCCGACTCTAGAATTAAATTTATCAATGTTAAGCATTATTTTTATTATGATTTAGTATATTTTTAAAAATTATAATCAAAAATATATAAAAAAGTAATTTATAGATAATCATAATTTAATTAATATATAATTTTACTTTTTATCTGTCATAAGGAACAAAAAAAGACACTCTGTATAAACTTATAGAAAAAAAATATATATATAAATTTTATTAAACTTTATATTAAATTCAAACCAATTAATGAATATAAACAAGAGATTTCTAGAAAAAGTTTATTAAACAAATCCAATTTATTGACAAGAAATTATTTTGTAGTAAGTCTCTATAGAAACTTATATAAAATTAAATATTAAACTTTTTTGATTTAAAAATTAATCTGTTTTGATTTTATATTAATCTTTGGTCATCGAGATCTTGATCTCGGTTGAAAGCTATTGATCTTAAATATTAATTTGTATAAAATCCCAAACATTAATATTAAAAATAAATCAATAAAGGATTATTACGTCTAATATATTCTCTCAAATGGAAACAAGGATTTATGAACTTATTAATAGATTATTATTATAAAAATATTGAAGATATACCTTAATCAATATAAGATTTTATATAAAGATAAATTTCTCTTGATTCTGATCCTTTCTTTTAATGGGCATAAGATAGAATTGTATATGAAAAAGATAATTTCCTTATTCCTGAATAAGCAAGAATAATATATAATGAAGAAAAAAAGGATAAAATCTAATTAAAGATACTCATTCTATGTAAAAAAAAAACTTAGCGATTTTTTTTAAAAAATCCATAAACTTATAGTATTGTTAAATATGATCAAAAAAATATGAAAAAAAACGATATTAAAGAATATGGTTTTAAACCTCGTGTTTTTTATGATGTTAAGATATAAGAATTAAATTTAGATTAAACTTATTGATAATATTACCCGATCCAAAACCGATCCAATTTTTGTAGCCGCCGATCCAAAACCGATCCAATTTTTTGTAGCCAATTATAAATAAAAATACAAATTATACATTAATTTAAACTATATTTCGGATTATTATATAATTAAAATGAAGAATAAAAAATATATGTTCGAGAATAATTTATTTTGTGAAGATATTAGATAAAAATATAAAGAATAAAATTTTGATTAAAGTAAATAAAAATTTAGAAAGATTTTTTGATGAATTTCCTCATATATACCATGATGTTAAGATTGATTATTTAAGAGTTTAAAATAATAGAAGACAAGAAAATGGAGTTTATAATTTTACTTGAGTCTTTTATGACCAGGATATGACCAAGATTTTAAATTTTTGACCAGGATATGACCAAAATTTTAAATTTATGACCAAGATATGACCAGTAAAAAATTCAAAAAAAATGAATAATCTATTTTAATTTAAAATAAAACACAAATAAATTTTATTTTTTTAATGTTTAGGATTATTTTTATTATGATTTAATAATTTTTGAATATTATGATCAAAAAATATATAAAAAGTAAAATCATAATTTATTTTTACTTTTTATCTGTAATCAGAAACAAAGAAAGACATGGAAAATAAATATATAATATTTATAGATATTCAAATGCATATCTATAAAAATAATAAAAAAAAATGTATTTATAAATTAAATAATAATTTATATTATCTTACTAATAATATAAGGTATAAAAAAATCATAAAAAGATATATCTATAAATTAAATAATAATTAATATTATCTTACTAGTAATATAAGGTATTAAAAATCATAAAAAAAAGGAATGATAATAGATCTTTCTAATAAGATAATACAATAGTATCTTTAATTTTTGATCTAAAGATTGAACAATATTTTGATACAAAATAATACTAGCAATTAAACATAAAAGTTAAATAATAAAAAATTTATAAGGTGAAAAAAATATAAATCAAGTATTATTATTTGAAGTAATATATTTAACATCGATATTCATTTATTATAACAATTTCATAAGAATATTAGTAGAATAATTATGATATGTAATAGTATAATCATTAGAACATTAGCATTTAAAACAGACAAATTAAGATGAATTATAATTATAATATTATTAATGATGGCATTGATTACATATAGCGATCTAAAATAGATCAGAACCAAATAGTAATTTTTCTCTCAAGAAGTTGTATTATCCATGGGCAACTTCAGCATCAATTTCCATCTATCCGAATCTTAATCCACCAGCTTTCATACGACCTTAAGAAGGTTGTCGATTAACAGAATTAATAGGTCCAAAAAAATTACGAGAATAAGTTTTATAATCAGAGAGGTGTTTAAGTCTGAGCATATAAGAAGATCCGGTAAAAATCTGACAATCTAATTGTTAACCATCAAAACCATTATAGAAAATTTTATTACCAGAGCTATTAAGACCTAAGGTAGTGAGTAATTATTACATAGAATATATATTTAAAGTATTAAAAGTATCACCATAAGTTTTTTATGCAATATTAAGAGAGATATTACCGGCTAAAATTTCGATGAGTTATCCGATAGTCATTCTGGATGGAAAAGCATTGGCATTGATAAGAACATCAGGGATAGTACCGTCGGTAGCATAAGGCATATCTTATTCATCAAGAATAGAGCTGAGTAGTCCTTTTTATGCATGAATAGAAGAGAATTTATCCCCAACAACAGGTTTCAAAGATTATCTAGTTCTAACTTAAATAAATTTAAAACCTTCATAATTTTGGTTATTAAAATGATTATTATTATAAATATTACAATCAATAAATCCTTCTTGATTATTTTTAACAGTAAGAGAAGCATCTTTAATTTAATAAGAGTTATCTTCTAATTTTTTAAATAATTACCGAGAGACAATAACATCATTAGTTTAAACATATTAACCAATATTGCATAATCCTTAAGAATTAATTTTTTAATAATTATATTTTTTGGAATGATTATTTTATTAACATAAAATATGACGTTCACCTGTACTTTTATTATCAATATTAAATTCACGAAATGTTTTATACTAAGTATGATTAAATAATCCTCTTTCAATACTACCTTTGTTGATAATAATAGAATCTTCTTGATTATATCCAGTATAACACATAACAGCGATGGTAACGTTTTATCCGATAGGCATATGATCAGAGTATGTAAAATCTTAAAGGTGAGTTTTAACAATAGGTTATTATAATTAATTTAATACATATGCAGTAGTATCAAATCGTTATTTATAATTAGTATGATGAATAGCTATAGCTTATTTGGCCATAGAAGTATAATAAATATTTCTGGGAGATTGATTATGATTAGAAAAAGGCATCAAACAACTGATAAAACCAAACATAAGTTACGAACTTATTTCAGTATATTATGATATATTAAAATTAGAGGATTATAGATGTTAAGCAATAATGATATCTTGTTCGGATTATAGAACATCGACAAATTCGATGAGAGGAAAATATCGATTATATAATAGTTCAAAAAAGTGATTTTTATTTTTGATAACCTTCCGACCATCGATGATATGGAATTCTTGATCGGCCTGTAATATTTATCTGAGTAATTGTTAGCCCTAGGTATCATCTTGATCGAGAAGTCTTTTCAACTGACTGGTAATAAACAGAGGTCTGGTAATACGACCGGGTTCATTATTCAATCGGATAATGTTTTCATCGTAATCGAAGACGATAGATATCTGATAATCGATAAAAAAGTTTCTCTTGAGATCAAGGAGTTTTTGATATACAGATAGAGACATATTATTCTCGATAAAATAGATAGGTTGACTATTGATTTCTAATTTACATTTTTGAAAGTAATTTTAATGGAAATTATCGATATTGATTCTCTTTAGTGAGAATTCGTTATCGATAGTATCGATAAGAAGTTAATAGTCACTACTATGTGTAATTTAAGAACATAGAGATAAATTATTAATCAATCCAATTTAAGATCCGTCAGGTGTTTCATTAGGGCAAATATATGCATATTATGAGTTATGTAATAATCGAGGTTAAATCTAAGAATTATTATTTCCAATATGAGAATTTAATCTCCGAAGATCAGAACAAGTACTTTGAAAATTGGTTCTAGATAAAACTTAAGCAACACCAATTTTAGGTTAATATTTTTAAATGCCCCAAATACCAGTAGAAAAAGCAGATAAAAATCCAGATTAGATTTATGATTTTAAAAAATTCAATAAATGTGTTTTAACAAATAGGATAATTTTAATTTGTATAAAATAAATGATTTTGAATTTATTAAATAAATTATTTAAAATACTATTTGAATAATTTCAACATTAAAATACCAGGAGTTTCAATAGTTTTATTAGAATAAGAATCTCTATCATCTAATTATATGATATTATTTTAAGTTAAAATCAATTTTTGAACCATGTTTCGAAGGAATATAGCTTTATCAAAATTAGTACCTTTAATATGACATAGAAAATTTTGTTAGAGAATTGAATCGATATTATTTTAAGGATAAACATGATTTTGAAGATAATTTAAGGCATCAGTTTAAGTTTAAATAAATTAATTATTATATAAACAATCCCCAATAGAATCTTAAAGCTCTTTTGAAAATTTTTCTCCACAAATTTAAATAATCAAATAATCAGTTTCAATACCAATAGCTTTGAATAAAATGAATAGAGGAATATCAATTTTAATATTTTAAATATTACATTTAATAAATTTTTTATTATTTTTTTTTTTTCTTAAAAAAAGAAAATTTTGAACAATGACGAAAATTATTAATTAGTAGATAAAATTTAAGCTTAATAATTAGATTAAGAGTTTAAAAAAACAAATATTTTATTATCAAAAAGTTTATCTTAAGATATAATAAATTTTTCACTTCCATTTATTATAAAATATCCACCAAAATCATATATAGATTCATTATAATCAATAAAATTAGATTATTAAAGTATACAATATTTAGATTTGACCATAATAGGTATTTTAAAAAAATCAATATCTTTAATAATTGAAATGTGTGATTTTTTTAATAAATTATGATCATAATATGTTTATTAAATTTTAATATCACATTAAATTTGGGTCATATAACTAGATTATCTCAATCGACAAAGTTAAGGGGTTGAAATATTTTAAACTGAATCATTTTCATAAAAATTAGGCTATAGAAATTTGATATTGAAAATGTGAATTTCAATATGAATATCATAATTCTATAGTTATTTTTTAAATTTTATAGGATTAAAATTACTAATAAGTTCTTCTAATTATTTATCTAAAAATAAATTGTAACTTTATATTTAATGTTATATAAAGAATTATTAATGTTATTATAGATATATTTGAGCAATAGCTCTTTATATCTAATCAAAAAGTTTGTAATCTTCCATATTTAATATATTAAATAATCATTTTTTTTTCATTAAACTTATAATTAATTTTATTATATAAAATCAATGACTTTAGGCCAATTCTAAATAAAATTTTATAATCTTCCATATTTAATATATTAAATAATAATATAAATAATCATTTTTTTTTCATTAAACTTATAATTAATTTTATTATATAAAATCAATGACTTTAGGCCAATTTTAAATAAAATTTTATTTAGTGATTTTACCATCAATATTAATATCATTTATCACATCTTTTTAAGATAAAACATTAGGATTATTGGTAATAATCTTATGGATAGTATCTCTAGAGAATCCTTTACCTAGCGCATTAGATGCAGTAATAGCATCGATCCAAGATAAAGGTTAATCAAATTTTGAATGAATATTATTATATATAGTTTATGCTTTTTTGTATTAAAACCCATTGATATTTAAGATATCTTTTATAGAGATATTGATAATCTTAGGAATAGTATTAAATCCGTTATTAAATAGATTACCGATAGTACTCGGTCCGATCTGATCGATCTTGAGTACAGAAAAAACTATTAAATTTATTTTAATCTATATTCATTGCTTTATAAAGGATTTTTGAGAATAATATTTTTTTAATTATCAGTCCATATCCATTCGATATCATCAGGAGGCAATGAAGGTTAATCTGAGGATTAAATCACATTTCTAATATTAGGAATAATATCACCGGCTTTATATATTTCGACGATAGTACCGATATTAATATTATTATCAAAAACATATTGAGCATTGAAAGCAGTGACTCTTTGTATCTAAGTATTTTGTAAGATGACAGGTTGTAATATTAATGTAGGAATAAGTAGGCCATCCTTTGAGATATTCCATTCGATACCGGTAACGGTACTTTATTTTGTTTAAGTGGAGTCGAAAGCTTTAAAAGCAAAAGCATATTTTGGATTTTTAGATAAATTAATAGGATAATACCTATTATGATTTATAACAATCCCATCAATTTCAATATCAGATTTTGATTTTCTTTGTTATAATAGATGAGTCAAAAAATCTTGATTGATATCATTTTATTGAAATATTTTGTGGAATACAAGATTGAATTTATTGATCTTAATAATATTAAATTGTTAATATATATTAATTTCTTAATCAGTGAACAATTGATAAGCAACGAAATGTATATAAGAAGCTTATTTAGAATTGATTTTTTTGGCATTAATGATACCGACAATAGCATTTCGGCAATTTTTGAAATCATGTTTAAGATATTAATTGAAATCGTTAATTTTAATAACAAGTTCACCTCTAACAGATATGTTTGTGTTTTTTTAAGGTAATCCTTATATGTATGGCTTAATATGTTTGATATCTTAAGCGTAGTCTGAATCGCCCCTACTGTATAGACCAGCATTATGATACAAACAAGACATTCCATCAAGTTTATCTGAGATCAAAAATGAGTTTGGTATGTGATATTTTTAAAGCCAATTTTATATTTATTTATTAGTTTTTAGTTTATCTAAACTTCCTAAATGATAAGGAAGTTTAACTTTATCTTTTTTGGGTTCAGCTCCTATTTGATCAAAAATAATACTTTTACGATATTTTTTTCATATAATCAATAAGATAGTCATATAAATCATCAGAAATAATTTAGGTATGATTATAGTATTAATCATTGGCATCTAAAATAAAATTTTCTAATTATTTTTTGTTGTATTAAGATAAGTACTTATTAAAATCATTATGTTAATAATGTTGTGATATATCATGAGAAGTGATGATATTTTTCATATTGCTATTTATAAAGATATAACAAAAATAAAAAACTAATATATAATCAAATTTTTATTTTATAAAATAAAAATTTTTAAATTTAATATAAAAAAATAATCAAAAAAATTTTTTCTAAAATAACTAAATAAAAAAATTTTTGAGTATAATTTTTTGTTTTTATATATTATTTTTAATTTCTTAATTCAAAACAAAAGAATGTTTTTTAATCATTAATTCAAAATCATAAATATTGATAAATTGCATATATATATATATAATTTAATTTTATTTTTGAGTGAGATTTTTTTTTTTTAAAGATAGATTAATATAAAATATCATTAACCTAAATATTTTATAAAGTAGAACTGATTAAAACTTATAAGCATTATTTAGTTTTAAGATTGATTGATTTTTAAACAAGATTATCAAATATAGTGAAACCTTAGTTATCTTAGATATCTAGTTAAATATGTTACAATTAAATTAAGGCTTATATTATAAATAAATCTTTTTTTAACAAGCATACATCAATGCAGTTTTACCTTATTGATCTTGTAAATTAGGATTAGCACCATTATTAATTAATAATTAAATAATAGAAATATCATAATTATTTTAAATAGCTTTAATTAATGCAGTATTATTATAAATATCTTGAATATCTAATTGAGCACCATATTAAATCAATAATTATGTAGATATAAATATTTATTACTGATATTATTTGTCTTATGAAAAACTATTAGACTAGAATAGTTAAATAAGAGCAGTTTTATAAAATTTATCCTATATATTAACATCACAGCCAGCTTTAATCAACTATTAGATATTAATAAAATTTTAATATTTACAACTGATAATTAAAGGAGTAGTTTTTTCTTTACTTTTAACATTTAAATTAGCTTTGGATTAGATTAATAAAGAAACGATAGATTCTCGGTTTTTACCTCCTAATTTGCGACATGCATAAGTAATAGGAATTTCACCATTAGATTTTTAATTAATATTGGCGCCAGCTAATATTAATATCTGAACAATATCAATCATATTCCATTAAATAGCTCTCATAAGAGGAGTACCGATATATAGACTTTTGGAATTCACATCTGCACCTTATTCCAATAGAAATTGAATAATATCGATTCTTTTATAATCGATAGCTTAATCTAAAGCAGTCCCATTAGGTCCTTGAAATTAATTAATTTGAGCACCTTATGAAATAAAAGATTAGATAGTTTATAAATTATCTTTTTAACAAGCTTAAATAAGTTATAGTGAGATTGATCTATTTTTTTACATTTTAAATATAAAAAATGATTTTTAAATTTTTGCGTACGTGATTAAAAATTTAGCGTCCGTGATTAATATTTAAAAAATATATTTTTTTAAATATACATAAAAAAAGATAATAAATAAATAAATAAAAATTTCAAATAAAGGTCACAACCATTTTAGATAAAAAATCTTGAACTTATTTTTGATTTAATTTTGAATTAAGTTCTTATTTAATAAATAAGAGAAAATAATCATTTTATGATGATTTTTATGTAAATTTTAATTATTGATTGAAATTATTAATATTATATATTTGAGTATAAGATTTTTTTTATACAACTTTTAATTATTATATTTTAATTTGTTATAGATCATATTCTTTTTGATTTAAGTTTTTTTAGATCTTATCTTAAGACAATTTCTATCTATTTAATTATTATTCTTTTAGATTAAGATCATTTTATTTTTTAAGTAATTATGATTCTGTGTTAGATTTAAATCTTAATTGCTCAAAAGATTATTTAGATAAAAATTCATATTTTTGATCATAATTCTCGACAAAATTAGATATATTAGATTAATATTACGATTATATAAAAATGGGTTTTTTTTATAAATAAATATTTTACTGTTCAATATTCTTTTATAATTATTCTAATTATAAAATTTTTTTTTTGAGAACTTTAAATACTTTCTTATATTTTTTTTTAAGTTTATATATTTTCTTATTATACTTTGATTTAATATTGTTCAAATTGTTATTTATTTTATTCTAAATTATACTCATTGTAAAATAATTAATATTATTTTTCATCTAATTCTTTTTTAGTTTATGTATTTTATTATTATATTTCAATTTGATGTTATTCAAATTGAAATTTACTTTGTTACAGATTAGACTCATTATAAAATAGTTAATCTTATCTTTCAACTAATATTTTTTAAGTTTACTCTTATTCAAATGCTTTTTTTTGATTTATTTAACTTTATTATCTAATTATTAAAGTATAACTTCTTTCAAATATTTTTTTTTTTTTTGTTTGACATTTTCATCTTCTTATCTAATTTCTTCTTGTTTTGAAGATAATTATTATTCTTTATAGAATATATCTTGTTATTTTTGAGATAATTCATAATTTTTAATATTCAAATTATGTGATATATTATCTTGTTCTTTTTATATATCATTAAGTATTTAACCTTTTTCAATATAATATTTTGACAATATATTGAGTCTAGATTATAAATCTAAATGTTTGACTTTATTTAGATAATATCTTTCGATAACTTGTAAAAAATCACTATTTAAATGATCTCTGATACCAATATATCCATATTTTTCGTATGTATCTTTCAATTATTGATTAGTCAATATATCATATACATTTTTAATAAGCACAAAGAATTAAGTATTTTCTTAATTTTTATTTTTATCAGGATGATATATTAAAACAGTATTTTTATAACTTTTTTTGATTTCTTCTATTCTAGCACAACATTGAATAGATAAAATATCATATAATAGCATGTTGACTAGAAAGAAAAATCTTTTGAAAAAATAAAAAATTTTTAGTTATTTATTTAATTAATATAAAAATTCTTTAAATTATTTTAAATTATGATTAAAAAAATAAATTTGAGCTGTGTGCTACATTCTTATCTTCTACATCAAACCTTAAACTAATATTCATAAACGTCCACTGATTTTATAAACATTGTCAGTATAATGGAATAGCTATGGTGAAAGTCGTATTTCATAAGTCCATTATACTTATCTTTTATAATTTATTATAAAGGAAAACAGAGCAGAAGAATACACAACTAAGACTTGTACTAACTGTGGAAATAGATAAGATATAGGAAAAAATAAAATCTATGATTGTGAGAAATGTCACAATAAAATAGATAGAGATATAAATGGTTCAAGAAATATATTATTGAAATTCTTAACATAAAATAAAATAATAAAAAAGAATAAAAAAAATTTATTCTAATGACGCAAATTACCTTAAAAGTAAAAATACTAGTTGTGTCTCCTTTGTAATTACTGATATTATTGAAATTATTGAAATTTTGAAATTTATTTGCGCAAAAGGAGTGATTCCTAAATAGGATCGACAAGATTCATAGATTCTAGAATCTTGTTTCAGTAGATCTTTTAAATTATTAAGGTCTGTCTCGATCTTATATTTTTAATTTTATCAACAATAATATGTTATTTGAAGCATTCATATCACGATTCATTGTATACTTATGACATCCATTGGTTCTACAATGTAGTACACTATGAATCTATCGATTAGATACTTCATATTCACCTTATTTATTCTTTTTTGTTATCTATCCATACATTTTAGTAGTCTCGTTATGACATCTATGACATAATTTGCTGGTTTTATATTCATCTATATCAATTACTTTACAATATTCCCTGAGACGTTTCTTAAATTTCTGTACTGGTCCACTCTATTTGTTTTTTATGAATCCACCTTGATTGTTATTTGACCAATTTCCAAAACCTACAATTGTTCTTTTACATAATTTACTATTATATCTTTCATTATCCTAGAAAAATTTATGACACATACTATCTATTGCTTTCTATTAGAATATATATCTCTTGAACTTCCAATTCCGTAGTTTTGTATAGAACGAGTATAATACTTATATTCTTGGTATTACATAGATTATCAATTCTGAGATCTTGTCGATCTACACTGTGTTCTTCTATGGCATATCTTTTATTATCTGATCTATTATCTAATTATTTTTCTACATCTTCTAGTTTATCCTATTAAATTATCGATATTTTGCCTCATGATAATATTATTTCGTCGAATAATGTATATTTTTTTTATCAGATTATGCAGAGTAGATCGAATTGAACCCGGGATCTAATCCCCATATTATTAGATCTTTATCATTTTTTATACTAAGATCTAAATTGTTATTCTTTTATCTTTGAAATAGTATACTCACTGCTATTCCATCTGTTGATATCTCATATCCAAATTGTCTTTTTTTATTCTCGTATTTTTTATAATCGAATAGTTTTGACCACCAATTATCTTTTTCCCTGTGGAATATTTTTTCTTATGGTAGATCTTTAAAGTCTATATTTTTTAAGAAAGTATACAGGCTAGTAGATGATATCTTGATATACTGAGTCGAAAATCCACTTTTCATAGGAAGTAAAGTACTTGATCTGATTGATTTTGATTGATTTTTAGTATCATTCTATATATATTCTTCCGATTTTTATCTGTTGATTTCTTCGAAATATTATAATATCTTATAATTTAATAAGATCGTTTTATTCGAATAATGTCTTTCATTCCATCTTATACACTATTGGTGTTCAAGTACAATCATATTATCACCTTAGTATTATTTATCTAGAATATCTTTACATGTGTTATATAATTCATCTTTTTCGAGATCATATTTATATCTCAGATACTTAAGTAATCTCTTGAATATACAGGTCTGGTAATAATTATCTGTATTTGTTTACATTTGTAAAGCAATATCTTCATAGAATCCACGATTAAGACTTTAAGTATCACTACCCCCGTAATTATCAGGTCTAAGATGCTAATATATCAAAAAGGATTGATACAGATCTTGATTTTATGACATAATCTCATTAATATGACATCTTCTTCTTTTACTGACCAATACTAAACATCTACGAAAGAAAGTATCATCTAGTGTTTATATTTATATATTGTTATCACAACATCGTAAGACATGTAAATTAGCAAGATAATACGCTTCATGTATGTTTATATTAAATTCTCTTATAACATTGTTTAATACAGGTGAAATTTGATTATATGTTTCTTGATCCCTAAAGAAAGAGATTAATTTCATCTTTATTATATTACATTAGAGATCTTTGTTTTGTTTCTTTTAGTCAGAAAATCTCTGACTAGCTTTTGATTTATCCATATCGATAACTTTATAATGTTTTATTATAAAATAATATAATATTTCATTTTTTTTTTTATTTTGTTTCTAAAAATTCCAATTTTTAATATAATTTTGTTTAATTAATGTAAAAATTTTTTTAAATGTCTTTATATTTTAGATAAACTTAATATAAAAACACAAAAAAATAAAACTAATTACAATTATATACATGCTGAAATGAAAATTTCTTGCATAACTTTGGGACCTAGCTCCATCTCTCTAATAAATCAATCTTGATGCAGTCAGAAGCTTAAAAAAACTTCTGATAAGATAATTAGTATATTTTTATAAAACTACAATTTTATATGAAAATATTAGTTATCATCTAGGTGTTATTTGATTCATTAATATTTATTTACATTTTATTAAGTTGGACTGTGAATAATATAAAAAAATATTTTAAACTTTTTAATAAATTGATTTAAAATAGATAAAAGATAATAAAAATAAAAGCAAAATGAAAGATAATAAAATTTAAAATTATTTTTAAAATATACCTTAATATGAAATAACGTAAAAATTGAGAAACATAAATATAAATGAAAAAAAGAAGATTAAATAACAAAATAATAACCTAAAAAATCAAAAAAATATCCTTCAGTTTTAATAATATAAAACGAATAGTTACTTTAATAAATCTTAGATTAATATATAAATGGTGATTCATATGAAGAATTATAATTAAATTTT
Source organism: Syzygium aromaticum (assembly GCA_024500025.1). Classification (NCBI taxonomy): domain Eukaryota; kingdom Viridiplantae; phylum Streptophyta; class Magnoliopsida; order Myrtales; family Myrtaceae; genus Syzygium; species Syzygium aromaticum. The sequence continues at coordinate 267,172 of JACTMA010000013.1, read as the reverse complement.
GAAGTATCAAAAGAAAGTTTATAATAAATATTACAATAAAATAAGTCAGCAACTAATATAAGAAAATAGAATATAAAATAATAAAATTCAAAAAAATAATATGAACAATAGATAAAAACGTTTTGTTTTTTAACTAAAATGTAAGAATAAGAAGGAATTAAAGAATTTAATAAGTTAATAAAATGAGATATAAATAAATTACAGAAAAAAAATTAAATAAATTAAAAAGTAATAATTCATATATATATAACAATATAACATTAGAGAGAGTAAAAAAAAGAGAAAAAAAGTATAGAAGAAGGACAGATAAATAATGAATATAAATAAGATAGATCAATATTATAAACAATATTAAATAAAGAATATGATATAGAATAATTTTTTGAAGAAGACAATGAGTAAAATATGATAATAGCATACGAAATATTTATAAAAAAAAGTTAGATATGGAAAAATTATGTATTAAACATATTTGGTTTGGGATTAATACCAAATCTAGAAGAATATAAGAAGATATTATAATGGAAATAAAAAAACACATTTGATGACCATTATTTTTAATACAGAAAAAATATAAGTAAACTAAACAAATAATAACCGAGTATAAATATATAATCTTAATAAAATAACAAAAGCGTATATAAAATATAAGAAAATGAAACAACATTTTTTTATATATTGAGAATCACAATGTATTTGGTAGTAATGATAGCATAGTTATTTTATGTTTCAATATCATTAAATGGATTATAATAGTTAAATAATGAAGGAAGTAATTGGGAGATAGTATTATTAATAATAATATATAGAATATAATCATTAGTATAGTTTGTACTATTTAATTTTACAGGATTTTTTTATAAATTTTAAAAATGTATAAATCAATATGTAAGCAATAATTAATATTATGGAAAGATAAAAAAATGTAGAATAAGATAAAATATTCACCGTATATATTCATAAGTTTAGGCTACATATTATTGATTCTAGGATGTATACCTCATCTATTAAATTAATATGTAGGAAAAGGGCATTTTAATGAAAAATACAATGAATAAATACTTGGATAATATTAACAATAAAGAATATTAAGTTCAGTAATATATATATTAACATAAGCGAGTTATGTGTTTCCGAGAATGGCATTGATATAATGTCATTATATAATACATATAGTATATGAAGATTTTATCAATAAAGCGACAATAGATTGGTTAGATGATGACAGTCATGGAATAGACTTCAAAGCAATATAAAATTTGTAGATAGGGATAGGGGATGTAGTGACATAATTGAATAATAATGTACATATATTAACGACAATAATGTTTGGATTAGGAAGTTTATTTGTGGTAGTAATATCATTTACGATGCAAAAGTATTTTACAATATAATATTATAATGGATTTGATTGGTTTTAATTAGTATATTGGTTTGTGATATCAAATTTTTATTTGTGGGCAATATCATATTATCCAACATAAATATATAATTAGAATATGTAATTAGCTTCATTGTTAGAATCACCATAAACAAATGTATCATAAGAAGAATATAATGATTACTGCTTATTTGCAAAAACTGTAAAAGAATATCCGATACATTTTACATGTTCAGGTTTTGTATTAACAAAATCATTCATACATAAATATTATGTAGTAATATCATCTTATGTGACAGCAATGTTTTCTTTTAAAAGTTGAAAAAAAAGTTAATATAATAAAAATGAGAAAAATATATAAAACACCTTTTTATAACAGTTCATAATAAAAAAATATAAGGCAAAATTAAGATTATAAAAAAGAATAAAAAGATTTATTACATAAGATAGAAAGAAGCGTATCATTTTTATCAAAAAATTTTTATTAAATTAGTAAAAATGGATATATATAATAAGTAATAGATAATATAAGAAGTTAAACAAGTAATATATCCAATGATTATAAAAATACAATACATGATGATATAAAAATATTATTAAATGAATAGAATAATTAATATCAATTGAAAACATTTGATGAAGATATATAAGAACAAAAAGAAAATGTATTTTATAAAGATATAATAAAATACTTATTTTACATATAAATAGTCAATTATTTAATAGGATTATAACCTATAATAAAAAAAGATACAGAAGATGATGTTATAAAATAAGAAAACAATATAGAAAAAAATATAAATGAATTAATAGATTCATTCAAAGAATATAGACAGATATCAATACAAAAAAACTACAATATACTATATAATATATTATAATAAAAATCAAATGGATAAATTTATGAAAAATTAAGTATATAATATAATAGATTATTAAATATAAAAAATTTATAGATAATATATCCTTCATTAGTATTCTGTTTTTTTATAGTAAATTTTAGCGGAATACTTTATAAATTAAAATTTTCATCATTTTTATAAAATAATAAAAATGATCTATTATCATTCAGTTTAATTTTAAATCAAGCAATATAATAATTGCGAACAATATTGATATAAATATTTATATATAGAAATAATTTTATAAAAAAATTCAAAAAAAAAGAATTAATTAATATGTAAAAAGAAGGTTTATATTTTTATTCATAAGATGATTATAGTAAATTTAATAAAAAATTATTATATTAGATAATGTTAACAATAATATGTTTTATTATAATATTAATTAGATTTATATTATTTATAGTTCCAAATGCAGTATTTGTAGATTATTAATCACAATATAGTAAATATATACAATTTATATATTTACAAAATAAAAATTAGATAGCTTCATAATATATTTATAGTATTTTAAGTATAATTGAGTATTTAAGATTGACAATAATATTAGGTGAATTATTATTATGTATATAAATATATACTGATATAATCAGTAAATATAATCATATAATATTAAAAACTTATTTAAAAAATTTATTATATAAAGATGTTAATATAATATCAATAAAATAAGCTAGAATAATATATTAAAAAATTAATTTTTATATGGAAGAAACTTAAAATAGCATAAATTTGATAATAACAATAATATATTTTTGTAATTTTACGTCGATAATATTAGTAATATATACAATATTTTTATAAAATAGTCAAAATAGTATAACATTTAAATCATTAATAAATTTATTATATTTAATATTATATAACTTATTAGTAGTTTTTTTAATTTTTGAATCTGCAAGTAAATTTAATAAAAAAAAATAAAATATAATAACATATTAATTAGATCCAAATATTTTTTAAGTAGATAAAAATAATTAAATTGATAATAAATTAAATGCAATATTAATGGAAAAATAATAAAACAATGATAATTAAGGTTTTAAAGTATTTGGTTCAATAATAACATTATAGTAATTAGTGAATACATTATAAATATTTGCAGGATATGTAATAATAGTATTAACATTTAATACAAACTGATAAATATTTTTATTAAAAAGATAATTAAATGTAAAATAAAAATATTTAAAATAGACGTAGTAACAGTTAAAATATTAGAACTATATCAATAGTAGGATAAAGACTTAATTATGTAAGTTAAAGTGGATAAATTTTATAATTAATATAGAATAAAGATAAATAAGTCCAAGATCTATCTTAATATTATTTAAAAAAACATTATGAATTTATATATTAATATTTTGACTATAATAATGAATAATTAGATATAATAGAATAAAAAAAGCTTATTAAGATATAAAAAAAATATTTAAAATATTAAAGTATATATTTTATATATAAGGTTTATATTAGAATTTAATAATTAGTAAATCAGATATTTATATAAGTATAGAAAATTTAGAAATAGATATAAAACAATAAACTATACCAATATTTAAGTAATTAAATATATTATTGTTAAAAAAAAAAAATATAATTTTATATATAATATTTTAAATTTATCCTTTTATTATTACATTAGTTTTATTAAGTAATTTATTAAGTAATATCTATAAATTTCGATTTAAATAAGATAATTAATAATTATCAGTTTATTTGGTTATTTCGCAGGTTTGTTAATTTTTAAAAACAGTATTACTTTAATTTTTATTTACTTATAAAGGATATATAAATTTGATAGAATAAATATATTTATAGATACAAAAAGAAGAACTTTATTTTTATACAAAAAAACAAATTAAACATTTTTAGAAATAATTAATAATAATGTTTTCTATAGGGTTAATTTATTTTGTAATAAATACTATTCGTATATTTTTTTTTAAGCACCTTAGAGTCCATTTGGATCAAAAAAGTTGACTTAAGTTATATATACTGAATATGTTTTTATAACTGATAAAAATCAAATATTATCATAATATATATATATATTATTATACGTTTTTGAATATTTAAGATCAATATCTATAATGGTATTATAGTGTTTTCAAATGTATATATATATATATATAATAAATAATTATAATTAGATAATATCAAAAAATCATATAATGAGTGTTCTAGAAAATATAAATTTTTTTAAAGGTATGAATATATAATAATCACGAGTAATATTATAAAAAATCAATTTTTATATAGAAAATAGTTAAAAAATCATAAATCCTGTCTTAAGTATTATGTTTTTTTTTAATTCAATTATTGTAATATTTTTTGTATATGAATTATTAACTGGAATATAAGATTAAAGTTTAAATATCGAAGATATTATTAGTAGAATATTAATATTGTTCTATTATATATCAGATATATTAATTATAAGTTTTTTTTTTGTATAAAAATTAATTCTTTGTCATCTTAACTGATTAATTAATCATTAGATCCTAATATTTTTTAAATATTTCAAAAAAATAATGACATAAATGACAAACTAGATATAATTTTATTAGAAAGATAATTACAAAATCATTAAATAGGATTTTAAGTATTTAATTTTATAGTTGACAAATCATTTTTAATAAATTATATTTAAATATTTTTTACCTATATAATAACAATTATAACTTTCAAGACATCTTGATAAATTTATGTATCTTATCTTAATTTTAATTATCAATAATATTTTAAATATTTAAATTTTCATAAAATTTTTCAATTTAATAGTATTTTTATAATATTTTTTTATTTATTGTTTTGTTTTACTTATATAATTATAAATCTTTATTAATCAATTAAGAAACAATATTATATATTGAATTATCATATTATTCAATTTATTATTATAATGAAGTAATATTTTTGATTATTTTCAATAAACTTTCATTGCATTTTTTTTTACTAATTATCTTGTGTTATAAAGCTATTTAAAAAATATCAAATATATCTTCATAATTTTTTAAAAATTATGAATCTTATATTTTAATATTATAATTGTCATCTACAAGATCACATATCCATATCATAAAATCATCTTATGATGTTTCCATATTTTTATAATCGGCTAATATATCAGATATTTTTAATACGCATTTTTTTTTCATATAATATCTTAATGATTAATAATATTATTATCATATTATAAAGTTTTAATATTAAAAAATAATGTATGAGAAGAAGAACAATTAATTACTCTACCATCCATATAATTATTTTTATCAGTAACTGGGAGGAACTGATTATATTTATTAACAATATCAATAAATTTTTAATTAGGAACATAAATACCTTTACTAGGATCAGTATTTCCTTATATTTGTATATAAAAACTTCGAAAAAGACCAGAACTAGTATTTAAATCACAGACATTTTATATTTGATGACCAATTGGAGATAATATCCATTAGTTGAGATTATCAATATCATTTTAATTCATAGAAGAATCAACTTAGTAAAGAATAATGTTAGAAAATTTAACAATATCACCCATAATAAAATTATTACCATCAAAAGGATCCATAAGAGATATCTTGAAAACATTAGGATCACATGCATCATAACGAATATTAATAACGCGAAAAGAGTCTTATTAATTATTAATAAGACTACCATCATATCTGAGTAATTTAATATTAATATATTGTAAAGAAGCAAGAGATTGAAAAAAGTTTTTTTTTTTTCATTTTGAGAAGTTTTCATAATAATATAAGATCTACCATTTTCAGATTAAAAACATTTATCAAAAACAAAAATAGCTTATGTGTTAGGAATATTTTAAGAAGAATAAAAATTAGAATCGAGATTTTCAGTAACAAGAGTAATATAAGGAATTGTATAATTTTAAATTTTTTTAGATATATTACTAGGTCTAATTTCTTCTTATGATATAATTAATTTAGTAAATTAAATCTCTTATATATTTTTAAAGTCTTTTAATATATTAATATCATTAGTACCTTATACAAATACATTTTCTGATCCTATAATTTAACCTTATGATTAAGTTTCATCATAGGGTAGATAATTTTATCCATTAAAAGAAAATCCAGATGTATTTTTAACACCTAATTAACCATAAAATTATCGAGTTTTTGGAACATAATAATTATTTTAATAGATATTTTATTATAAAGTTTGATGTTATTGTGCATTAAATCGGATAACATAATTATATTTTTATTAAGAATCATGCATCCAATATCTATTTAAAGAATCAATTTAGATATAGTAAATCAAAATAGTATTATTTTTTGATAATTTTTCATTTTCTAAAATAGATTTTTTAAGAATAGAATTATTAGTATTATCATTTTCTGAATTTTTTTTGAGAAGATCTATAATCATATCAATCTTAGAAGAATCTTATTCTGATTTTTCTTCAAAAAATGGAGTTTCTTAAAGTAAATTATTATTATTATTATTCTCTATTTCAGGTCTGATAATTTTTTTATCCATATTTTAAAATTAATCAGGATAATCTTATATTTATTCATTATTTTGATCTATTAAATTATTAATAATACCAATAGTTTATTAAATAATTTTATTTTCTTTTTTCAATTGAGAGGTCTATTTATATGAAGTAGAATTTTAAATTTAATCAAAAAGTATATATCTTACTTCATTGTGATCTTAAAGTTATATGTTATTTTACTAAAAAAATCTAATAATTTTATTAAATAAAATCTCAAATTTTTATGATGAGTATAATGTCATTATTTTATTTATATTATAAATTTGGTATTATTTTTTTTCGCAAATTTTTATATATTTAATTATTAAATATGACTGAAGATAAAATAAAATATCATACTTTAATTATAGATAGTAGATGTAGAAAAAATAATGAAACAATTTCAAAATATTCGATAAATATTTAAAATCCTATAAAAAATATTTAGAGTATAGAATTGTCAAATTATAATATACCTCTTACATAGTATAATATAAATATAAATAATAATAAAATATACTATAAAACTAATTTAAATCAGATAGATATTTAATCTTTAGAAATCCCATAAGGAGACTATAAAGAACAAGATCTAGCAAATATTTATTATAATACATTATAATAAAATATAAATAATATTACATTTTAAGATTATTAATATAATGCAACAAATAATACTTTTTCTTTTAGTTACAATATAGGAAATTAATAATCTCCGATATATTTTTAAATAGTAAATATAGATGAAGTATAAGATGATAATTACTAAAAAAATATATATAAAAAAAATACAATTGGTTAAAAAATTGGTTTTGGATTAAATAATACAAATGGTAATATATAAGGATATGCAATAATAAGATCAGATTCAAAAACCATAATAGGATAATAAACTAAATTTTTAACAGATTTAAGTATAAATCAAAATATAATTTTATATGATTAAAATTCTAATTATTAATATACAGTAATAACTAATATTTAAGATAATTAATAAATAACTATATAAGATTCACCAACATTTAGTTCTGATCAAGGTACAATAATTACTGGAAAAATTTAAACAAGTTATAAAATTAATTCTCAATAATTTGATTATATATGTTTATATATAGATCCTTTATAAGGAAATATAATATCAAATAATGATTATATAGATAGATCTTTTGCTATTATTTATAAAAATTAATAAGTATAAAATATTAATCCTTATAAAATAATATTTAATCCAGAGATGTAATAGATAAATAGAATAAATATTTAGTTGTGTGATTATTATGGAAATTTATATGATTTTAACAATTTTGAACATTTTTTTGAATTGTTAATAAAATGTAAATATTAATGATAATTTCATTTAGCAAATTTTTAATTTTATTAAATTAATTTAGTAAACCCATTAATATTATTTTAATCTCTTTTTTTAAAAAAATTTATCCTTTTTTTTTATTCGTCACTAATATTAGATTTATTATAATTAATCTCTTATTATTATATTAAATTATGTGATAATATTTATTTATCTGAAGAAGATGATTTATCCAATGGGAATATTTTTTCAGATTATATTAATGATTTTTCAGGTTATATTGATGATTTTTCAGGTTATATTAATAATTTATTTTCAGATTATTATTAATTTTACATTTTTAATTTAATATTTTATCTAAAATAATCAATATTCTAATGATTAATTTTTTTGATGCAATTTTCAATATCTTATTTATGATCAATCTTAAATTAAGTAATATCTTATGGATCATCTGATTTTAATCCAATATCTTTCATACATAATATAAGACGTTCATTCTAAAATTCAAAAACATTTTAATTATCATATAAATTTTATTATTCTTTTATTTTTTTTTTGTAATAATATTAAATATAAGTTGGATATCCTTAATAAGCTAAAAGTAAAATTGTAAAACCACCAGTATACCATTTAATTATATTTTCTAAAAGATTAATTGGTAATACCATTTTTATTATAATATGAGAAAAGTTATCATTATAAATTATCTACCCAATTTTAAAAATCTTTACAAGTACGAGGCTTATTATTTGGATATTTTTATAAAATTTTTCGTTAATTACTTTCAAAAATAATAGTTGGAAAACTTTATATATCATATAGATTTAAGGATTCAAAAGAATTTCTTGAATTACCATCTATTTGATAAGTCTAAATTTTAGTATTTTATATAAATTTTTTCCATTCATAGAACATATTTTAACAATATGGACAAGTATTTTTATAAAATAAGATAATCTTATCATTTTTATCTTATTATATTTATCTAAATGATTTAAAAATTTTTAGTTAATAATAATAATAAGTAGCAATAAAAAATATAATAAAAACAGAAAAAATTTTTATAAAAGTATTCATAATGTCAATTTATAATATATAATAAAAAAAATTTGATATTAAAAATAAAAAAAAAAAACTAAACATAAGAAAAATGAAAGATTTAAAAGAATAAATTACAAATGGGCTTAAAAATCATGTAAGATAAATATAATTTAGTGAAAAAAAATAATAAGATAATGATCAATTTAGAATAAAAGCTTATAAAAAAGTCATAGATTAATTAGAAAAAAAAAGAACCAATAAAAAAAATTGATGATTTGAAAGATATCAAAGGTATAGGAAAATCAATCTATTAATAAATAGAAAAAATTTTAAATAAAGATTATGAAGATAAGTAGAATATTTAAATATAAAAATTTTATGATGTATTAACAACAGTACCAGGTATTGGTTAAAAAACAGCACAAAAACTTTATCAAAAAGGATTTACCAGCATAGAATTATTGAAATAAAATCAAGAGAATCTGACTTAATAAGTGAGATTAGCATTAGATTATTATTAAGATCTATAAGAAAGAATACCAAGATAAGAGATAACAAAACATAAATAGTTATTGTAGTAAGAAGCAAAAAAATTGATAAAAATATCAAGATATAAATAGCAGGATCGTATAGAAGAGGTAATAAAGATTCTGGAGATATAGATGTAATAGTATATATTAAAAAATATGATAAATAAAAATCCGATTAAATGTATAACCAGTATATATAATAATTGCTAGATATATAGTATATTACAGGTATATTAACAAAAGGTTAATAAAGTATACACAGTATATGTAAATTACCGTAATAAAAAACAAATATTAATCTTGCTCGTAGAATAGATTTTATAGTAACAGATTAATAAAAATATCCATTTATGTTACTTTATTTTACTGGATCTCAAAATTTTAATATAGTGAGTAGAAAAAAAGCAAAATAGATGGGATATACATTGAGTCAGAATGGTATATAAGAAATCAGTACTAAAAAATATGTATAAAATATTAATAGCGAAGAAGATATATTCAAAGTTTTAGAATTAGATTATTTAAATCCTTCATAGCGTTGAATATAACCATATCAAGAATTAATTTATAAAATTATAAGATTTATTTTTATTAAAATATAGATTTAACAATTAAGAAAAATAATTAATTGTATAATATCTATGGTATTATCTAATATTAGAATTTCTTTTTTAATAGTATTATTTTATAACATAAGAGAAACACGTATATTCTAAAAAAGTTTAAAAAATTTTTTCAAAATTTCTGGAATTTTAAAATATAGGTTGTAGATGAACTAATTTTATATCATTTCCAATTTCTTTTTGATGAGTCTTAAATCTATTATAGATATTATTTGTAATACCATATTTTATAAATTTTTATTTAAAAGTACATATGTAGAAAACTTCTTGATTAGTATAATTTAAGAGGTTCAAGTGACAAATATTTGAATATTATTATTGAATATGATTAATATCTTATTATTGTGTTTTTAAATATATAATTTATTTATAAAACTCTATATTTTAATATTAAGTTTATTGATTCTGAAAAAAGTTTTACAATTTTAAAAATTCAAATTAATAATCGAATAAAAAAGCAAAATTATTGATTTAACAACTTTATTTAGAAATTTTATTTTATCTTAAACATTATTACAATTTTTTAATGTTCAATAAATTTATTTTATTTGCTATATAATTTTATATATAAAATTAATTATGTATCTAAAATTATTTGTTTTTGTAATATTTTAATAATATAAATATTAATTATTATGATCTTGCATACTGTTATTTTTTTATAAAATTATTTATAATCAATTGCTAAAATTATTATATATTAATTAATTTATCTTTTTTATTTGAGTTTTTATATATAGTATTATAATAAAATAAGAAGTTATTTTTTTTGTTTATTAATATTTTTATTTAAAGATTATATAGTTAATTAATAAATTTTTATTTATAATCTATCAAAAATATAGGATAGTGATTATTTAACTTATTGATTTATTTCATAGTTCTTCTATTATACCATATATATATTAAATTGTTCGAAATTATGATTTAGTATTTTTATCCATAATAATCTAATAATTGTTTAAGAATTCAAACTAATTTTTATTAATTTTTTAATATATAAAATCAATATTAGTTAATATAGGTTTATTATTTTATATTTATCCAATTAATTATTTTGTTAAAAAATCATAAAATTATTTAGTAGTTTTATCATAATAAAATTATATATATTACAATGGTTATTATGTAGTAATAGGAACAGAAATTGATATTAAATGATTATCAAAAAGTATAGATTTGTTTTTGCTTTCTTAAAATCTATAACATTTTTATTAAGGAATATATTTTTTAATAGTGTAACAATCAATGCTGCATTCTTTAAAAATTTCAATAATTTCATCAATGACTTTTGATTTATCATCAGATATTCTAAGCATTTCTTCATCTGTACTTAACCCTTTATCTAAAATTGAGATTTGTTTATTTTCTTTAATTTGTTCAGGTGTCAAACAAGTAACATATATGATAGGTTGAACATTGCGGAGTATTGGAGGTAAACTAAAATGAGAGTATTATCTAGTAGCACGTCCAATAACTTAATTCTATAAATAATTATTCCATGAAGGTTCGATAACATGAACAAATCTGACATTTTTTAAATTTAAACCTTCAGAACCATTTTTAGTAATCAACATAACCTTAACTATATCACCGAATAGATTAAATGTGGATTATGGATTTTAATCTAATGTCAAGTTATAAGATTAATTTACAGAATCAACCGTAGATGTAATTTTCTTTGAATAGTGTTTTAAAAAAGTATTATAGATTTCGTTTGGGATGTTTTTAATATCATTATTATATATATTAAGAAGAATTTAAGAATATTTACTATCAGATTAATAATCAATATATAAAGGTTTACCAAGATCATCTGGTGATATATCCAATTGATAACCACTCTGAAATTTTAATTCAGCAAATCCATTTGCATCTAAAATCATTTTAACAACACGAATACCTTCAAATCTTCTATAAAAAGTATATAGAAGATGAGAACCAAAATTTTTTTATCTGTAATAGTTTTCATAATTTAGAAATATTTTGAAGAATATTATTATAATGTATTGATATTAAGAAAATCTTATTTTTGAGTATCTAATTTATTTAATGATTTTTACATTAGATCATCAAAATTAGTATATTAAATACCATATTTTTTTGCTTCGTAAGGAAAAACACGTTCTATACCTTTTGGAAAAACGAAATTACTGGCCATTCTAGAAAAAGATTTATATGCTTCATTATTTAATGTTTTTCTTAATTTTAATTATATTGTTTAAAAGATCGTTCAATAGAACGAGCATCTTTATATTTTTCAAATTACAGGGGGGACATAAAAAGTGACATTACTTGTAAGGGTTTTAACTCAGGCATAATATCTTTTTTTGTTTCACCATAATATGATATAATACCTAACATCTTACGTTTAATTTCATCAATATTTTTCAGACCTCCTTCATAAACACCTCCATATTTAAATAAAAATTCATCATGATCAAAAGTAAATGGATATAATTCTTCATATTTTAAATATTTAATTTAAAATTTGGTAAATTAAGAAAATAATTATTATAATCTAAAATCATTTGTTTCACAATTAGAATCATATATAAGTTTTTATTGATCACTGCTATTTATAAAACATTAAGGATTAAGTATAAATGACATCTTTTTTATATTATCATTAGGATCTAAAAAATGTTAATATGAATCAATAGATTAACTATTTTAGATAATTTAATAATTATTTTCATTATATGGAATAGTATATTTTTCAGTACTTCCATGTAATAAATTTGATAGATAACCAATTTCTATAGATGAGTTAATAATAGGAGTACCAGATAAAAGTACTAATTTAATATTTTTAGATGTCAATATTTTGTGATAAAGCATATATCCTGTTTTTTAGTCTTCTCGATCTAAAGATCGGGAGATAAAATTATGAACTTCATCTATAATAACTAATGAATTATCAAAATTGAGTTTTTTTATATTATCTTTTCTGATACCATTATATGCTATAAAAGTATATTTTTCTGATATATCTTTAAGATATTATTCTTTGATTTCTGATTATTGTGTTTATTAAAGCGAATCATATGGTGTACCTAAATCACTGATAACCCATATGTTTTTTTATTTGATAAATCTTTTAGATTATAGATTATCAAATTTATAGATTTCTTCTTTAAAGTTATTTTGTAAGCTTTTATTTGTCAATATGAAAACTTTTTTGTATTTTTCTAATTCATGAATAATAGATATAGCAGTTAATGTTTTTCCCGAACCGAGATTATGATAAACTAACAATCCACGATATGGAGTAGTAATTTTTAAATAATTTTTTACAATTTATTATTAATATTATAATTAATAAAATTTTTAATGTGAATCAGAATCTTATAAAAATTATTGCTATTATTCTAAAAAATCTTGTATAAAATTCACAAATCCCACTCTATTTTATTTGTATACTTCATTCATTTTTACATATTAATACAAAAATATTTTTCATTCAAACTATTGTAAAATTAATTTAACTACATTTTAATTAATTTTTCGATTGTTAATTTTTAAATTTTAAATTTTTTTATATTATCTTCTTTTTATAAAAATAACATAAATTCTTTAGGTGTTTGACACTTACTAATTTAAATAATCTAATCTGCAATAGTTTTACTTACACCATTGATAACACATAATTATTATTAAAATATATTAATAAATTATTTTTTAGAAAAATTTAATTACGTTTAATGATCAGATTATTAAATATAATTAGATTTTAAGTAATCTACATTTAAATAATTAGAATCATTCCGAAATTTTTTTAATATTTATATTAAAAAATCAGCAGTAGATTTTTTATCTTCAACTAATTATACTTTTATATTATCTCGAAATTATGTATTAATATAAAATCCATTAAACTATTTTTATTATTATATTTTTTGTTATTTTCTTTAATTAATATCTTAATTAATATTTAATTATTTAATACTCAATTAGTCAAAATCAGATACTTATTACTCAATAATATATGATATCTATTATGGATTAAAACAACTTAAAAGACGTCCTTTTTAATCTTTATAACGTGAGCTATTAATAGAAGCTATCAAATCTTTTTTTGTTTTACGTTCAAATATAATAATTATATTATTTATATTTGGATTATCCTTAGGTCCTATTCCAAAATCACCAACATCCATCTAGAATATATATAAATCTGTAGGTTGTAATTATTATTACAACAGATTTATTATATCTTTTTCCTTACTATCGACGTATATTATAAATTCAGTCATGGTTTAAAATTATAATTAAAATATTATAATACTAAAGTAATAAATTTTTAAAGTTATTTAAAAATTAATTATATATTTTAATAAAAAAAATCTATAAAAATGAATACGGTTTAATAATTAAATTTGTAATAATTTACAAGTAGCTAATAAATAAAAGCTACAAACAATATAAAATTTTCAAATTTAGCTTATAATCCTAAAAATATTCTTATATAAGAATAAAATATTTTAGATCTTTTCAAATTATATGGCTTATAAGATGTAAAAATTTAAGACATTAACATATATCGTAGATCTATGGTTCACAATTCTTACATGAGTAAAAAAAATGATACTATAATATAATCTAATGCATTATTAGACGAACAGATTATTCCCCTATAAAAAGTCAGTTATTAATAACTAGAATAAAAAGGGGATAAGATATTATCTTTAATTGCAATAGATTATCTTTAATAAAGATATTATTATAAAGATGAAAATTTTTTTAATCAGATGAATGGTCGTATTAACAGTGGAAAAAATTAAGCTTATCTCTCTAGATGTATAAATCTTCCATAATATGTTCTGATATCAAAAACTCATGAAGAATAAAATAAAAGAGAAAATAATTATAAGATAGCAGAAGATATATTTGAAGCTTTTATAGGAGCAATGTTTACAGATTTAACTTAATAAAAAAAAGTTAATGCATACGATTTAGTATATAAATTTGTAATATCAATATACTAATAACATTTAGATTTTTAAAAAATTATTTTATGTGACGAAAATTATAAAAGTAAGTTCCATAATTATTTTAAAAATGAAAAATAATATTCTCCTGTATTTTAATAGATAAAAGAATATACCATTGATAATAAAAAAATAATAAAAAGTTGTGTAAAAGATAAAAATGCAATTATTTCATATGGTGAAGGTAATAACTAAAAAGAATCATTTTAAGATTCTGCTAAAAATGCATTAATATATTATAAATTAATAAAAGAATGAAATTGAATCATTATTCAATAAAAGTATATTTATTTTTTATAAATATAGGATAATATTCTTGATTTTATTTTATATAATATAAACATTTATCTTTATGTTTTTAAATTTTATCGTAATTTATTAAATTAATCTGAAATTCAAATAGAAAATCTTATAATTATTCTAAACCAATAGTAGTTTTTTTGAAAAAATTTTTTATTTATTAGTATTATAATTGTATGTTTATATTAGAATAATAAAATATAAAATTTATAAAATTTGAAAATTAATATAAATCTATATTGTTTAAATTAAATTTAAAGTAAGATATCTGATCCGACAGATCAATAAATTGATTTTACAATATATATTTTATCATTAGTTTTTCATAGTAATTTTCTGAATATTAATATTATTCAGAACTAAATATATTATCTAATTAAAATTAATCTATCTAATTATATATGTTATTTATTACATTTTACAAATCATCATATTCTGTATCAACTAAGTTTTCTTAACCTATTGTTTATTAATTTGTAATATATTGTTGATTTTATTTTTATTTATTATTTATATATTTAATAATATATTATATAATTTACTTTTAAATATTTTTTTATTTTAAGTTTAATATATTTATTTCACTATTATAATATTCTAAATCTAATTTTTCTTAAAGAAACTGTATTTTTATTCAAAAGACAAATTATTAATATGGGATTGTGTAAGTATTTATTGAGCCAATCTAATTAAATTATTCAAATATAATTTTTGTTATATATATAAATAACGTATATCAACATTCAAATTGTCTATCTATTAAACAAATAAATATAGATCAAGATAATAATCTACAGGAGTATTTTTTATATTAACAGGAATGACATAATACTATTACTTTTTATAAAAATAACCAAATTATATATTATAATCTATATCTTATAAAAAAATGGATCTATTTCAAATATTTAATATATTTTTTGATATAAATTTAATACTTTATTTTTTGTTGTACGAATGTGTAAGATTTAATAATAGTATTAAATTTATAATTAATCTAATATTTAGCCATTTTAAAAAGGATAATAAATCAAAATATTATTAGAAATAAAACCAATTACTTTAAATGATTGATCTATAATTTAATAATCTATATTTATTTTATTTAATTTTAAAATAGTATAAAACTCATAAGTAGTAATGTTTTTATTTATATCACAATTTAAATAACAAATTTATTTGAGAAAATTTATAATTTAATTAGAGCTATTAAATTCAGAAATATATTAAGTATCTTTATTATTCTATAACATAACAATTGATTCATATATTGAACCATCTTTATAGATCAGATTAATTTTTTATTAATTTATGTCTTTAAAATTTATATTTTAATTGCATTTTATTTATGGATTTTTTTATCTGTGACATCTATAATTATAATAAATCTACCATCTTTATTTAACCAATCTAATTTCATCTAGAATAAAGGATATATCAAAATATATGTATCAGATTCATCTAAATTAATATTATTTAACATATAAATAAATTATTAATATGCCATATATATTTTGTTTTCTCTCAAATATTCTTGATCTTATAATTATTTGTCGATATTAAATTTTTCACAATAAACCTCCTAATTTTTTAAGAAATTTATTAAATTTTAATAATCTTAAACTTTAGTTGATGAAGAATTATTATTATTTAAAACTTATACATTATATCCATTGTTTATCTTTATAAAATCATACAGATTTAAATTTTTTTAGATAAGTTAAATCATATCATAAACATTGTTACAACTATCAGTACAATATAAAAGACTATTTAATAATTTAAAATTTTTTTAAATAGTTCCAATTCTGACAAATTATTATTTATTAGAATCTAATGTAAAATTTTTTTTTTCTATGTTAATATCAAATATTTAGTGAATACATTCTGGTAAATTAGTAAATTTGAGATTTTCAGATATTATTGAATAACGACTTGCATAAGGTTATGATCGCAACTTTTTATTTTCTAATCTTTATCCAAAATTAAGATTACCCATACATTATTGATAACGATTCTATTATTCTGGTGTATCTATTCCTTTTTTCCCACAACATGGTAAACAATATTTTTGAGGATGTTTAAGTGGATCAGTATATTAAGTATGACTCATTATTTCACCATTCTTCCAGTAAGGACTATTATAAAAAAATATAGGTATTTCTCCTTTTGGACATTAATAATTATTTTATTCAAATTATATTTTAGTAAATGGTAATTAACTTAATGGACACCATACTTATGGACAGATATAATAATGTTATTTATCAGTGCTCGATCCCATTTTTATGTAGTTTGTATAACCTTCTGGATTTTTTTTATCTATATATTTTTTTTCATTTTCATCTAGAACTACCGGCTATCTTTTATCATGTTTTGAAAATTAACAGAGACTAGCATAACCACGACTAGAACCATTTTAATTTTTAAAATTAAATAATAAAGGATCTTTTTCTTTTAATCTTCTTATCAAATATTTATCATTATTTTTTTATCCTTATTCATCTGAATCTTCATCGTCTAAATCATTAAAAATTTAATTTATTTCATCTACATCATCATCTTCTTAAATATCATATTCTTTTTCTTCTTATTATAAATTTAATGTTTTGAATATATTTTGTTATTAATTTTTTCCCAATCCCGATTTTTAAATTATTACTTATATAAATTAAAATAATTCTTTAAGAATTGAAAAATCATTAATATTATATAATTATACACTTATATAAGATTAATTATTTAAAATTGTTATTTAATTTTGAATAAAAATTTTTTTATACAAAATTTTTTGTAATTAAGGAATATTATTCTTATATTTCATCATTATTTAATTAAAACATATCAACTAACCCTGTCACAATATCATTTTTTTTGAAAGATTAATTTATATGATAATTCACATATTATTCTATTCCAATGTCACGTGTATATTAACCAACTTTTTTATAATTTAAAACAAAAAAATTTGATTTTTATTCTTACAAAATACAAAAATTATTATATTTTAAAAAATTGTTATAAAGTTTAGAATTATCTATTGTTTTAGTATAAAATGGTTCAATCATTATTTTAAATTTTGATTTTAATAATTAAGTATTTGAATATTAATTATTTATAAAATTAATGTCCGGACCTTAATAGAATGAACTAAATTATTCATTAATTATATTTAATATATTTTCTATATACACAAATGAATTTATTATATCTTGCAAATACAAAATTGAATTTTAATTAATAAAATGTAGTTAATAGTTATTTTAATTAAAAAAATCAATTTTTATAAATTTTTTTATTTATTCTAAATAATAATATATACCAAATGATTAACGTGTATTTCTATTATCCACTTTTAGAACATTTAAAATTTCTTATCTATTAATACTGTGAGTTTTAATAAAATCTTTATTTATTTTAAAAAAAGGTTATTTCATATTAGAGTCTTTGTAACTCAAAGCTAAAATATAATTATCAAAAAATGTAAATTCATGATATAATATATTTACTTTGACTGATTTTTAAAAATCAAAATTGTTAACAATAAAACTGATTTATTCTAAGCTAAAAATAAATCTATCTTTTTGATTTATTTCTGATTTTTTTATTTATTTTTATTATTGATTATCATAATCTTATTTATCAAAATCGTGTTTAAAATATATATGAATTCTATTTAAAAAACCAAAATTTATTTTTCTCCAATAAGTTTAAACTATATGTTTTGATGTAATATTTATAATATTGTTTTTTATATTCAATTAATTATATACATAATTCATCTTATTCTATCTATCTTAAGGATTAAAAATCATAGGAAATTCAGGATATTAAAATGGATTTGGTACATAAATGCCACCTATATACTGAAAATTTATACTTTATAAAGCAACTTTTTTATCAGATAGTATATATTTGAGTTCAGATTATTAATTTTATTTATTAAGTATTTAAATATAATCATCATAGGCATAAGATTCATACCATCCATAAAGATCTTGTATTTATTCTGGAATATCATAACCATTTTTTTTTTTTTTATATCATCTTTTGTAAATTTTAAAAACTTCTGATAAATTATGTTTAAGGAATCATCACCAAATATTTCTTATTCTGATTTATCATCAATTATGTATGTTATATATTATTTTTCATCAATATAATATTAAAATTGAATTTTTAACTATGTTTTTTTTATATCAGTATTCATTTTATTATAAAAATAATATATTTTCAAATACAATTATCATAAAATAGATGTTGTTAATAAGATTCCACAATAATTCTTAGGTATTTTTTCAAAATCGATTTTTGAATATATTTTTAAATCAATTGCTTATTATAATAAGAATTTAAAATTTTCCCAAAATTTTGGAGTGTGTTATTATTCTTCTGTAGCTAAATGAGATAATTCATGTACTACTACATACATAGTAACATTTGGATCTACTAGAGTTTTTTTGTGATCAGTTTATCTGATACAAAATATGATTTTTTTCCTTTATTTATAGTATATGAAGTATAACCATCTTTTCCTAGACCTTCTGATACATTATTGGGATTAAAATTTTTAGATAATAGTAGAACTCTCTAATCATCTGGATACTTTTTCTTAAGATTATCTATTAAAAATAAAATTTTTTGATTAATAATTGCTAATACATCTGCTGCTTTATCTTTATTTTCTAGATTTTAGACTAAATATTCTTTTTGATCTATAGATGATTTTATGAAAGCTACGTCTTCTTTTTCTTTAAATAACCATATTATAAATATAAGTATTATACATATCAGTATAAATAAATCACTAAACTACATTTATATATAATAATATTTTAATCAATATTTCATTTTAGAATTACAATCATTACATATAATTTTGTTATCTTTATCATATTAAGTATATATTCTATATATTTTTTTATAACAATTTTAACATCTTATTTATGTCATATTTAAAACCATTTTATTTATATTATAAGAATTATCAATAGGTTTAATTGTTATTATTAAAAAATTATTAATATTTTAATCTTCATTATCTATACCACAAAACTATTTATAATCAAATTATTATCTATTTCTTTATATTTTTTAATAACTATATCTATTGTATTTTTAATCATTTATAATTCCGTATTTATTCCATTTACAATTATCTAAAATTACTTTATTTTTTTACAATCTATTTGCACAAATATCGCAATTTAATTCTATACTATAAATATCATAAGATCCGTAAATTTTACAATTATCACATGTACATTAAAAAAAACGAATATCACTGCTTTTCTTATATGTTTTTTGTTGTCTATTTATATTTATTTCTTATGATTTTTTATATAAAGAACATTCTATGTTATTACATTATGTCATAAAAGATAGTCCTTTTTAATTTGGATGATTTTTGGATTATATTTTATTGTCCTATTATAAGTCTTATATATATAAATATATGGTTTATCCTGATTTTATATCTAAATTTTATAATTAAGTATTATTTTGTAAATGATAATCTTTATATATAAATTGCTAAAATTTTTTGGTATTTTTACATACGTGTATATAATATTTTTTATATCTTAAATAGTTAATGTTTGAAATTTTTCATATTAATGTACACATATTTTATAATTTTTTATATATCCATTTTTATATCTAAAATCATATTATTGTTACTTTTATAAATTTTTTTATAGAGATTCTAAATTTATCTATTATAAAACTGATTTTTAATTTTAAATACATTTGTAATTTTATTACAAATAATCATTTATATTAATAACTACATTTTATACTGAAATGTTCACCACATGTCCGGAACATGATTCTTAATTATTGCTCAAAAAACATGGAATCTATTAATTTATATTACAATTCCCTTGTATTATATTTTATTAACTTTGTATATTAATTTAGTTAGAATTAATATCTTCTTAATTTAAAATTTATTATACAGTTTAATATATTGATATAGAATTTTAATTATAAAAAAAAATTGGATAATCAAAGTTATTTTAATCATTTAAATAAAGTTTATTAGCAATTTAATTTAAAAATAATGAATTATAAGACAATTCTTTTAATTCTTTAGTATAAAAGTTTTAATAATTTTTATTATTAATAATGATTTTTTTCATATATTTACATTAATTTTCAATTTCATTTTCATATGAAAAAATACATAAATTTATATTTATATTGGATAATAATAATTTATTCAAATTTAAATCATCTGAAACATAATTATCATCTATTTTAAATATTACTTACTTAATATTTTTACTTAAAGAAATGTCTTCTATATATTTATTAATAATTTTAGCTGGTGTTATAAAAATATCTTATTCATTTATTTTAATCTTAATAATTCTAATAAAATTGTTATTTAAAAAATATTTTATATCATATTAATTTTCATTTTATTCCATTTTATATATATATATATTATTACTTTCAATTTACAATATCAATTGTTTTTTTTATAAATCCATTTTTTTAGTTTTTTTTTCTTTATTTTTTAATATTTTAGAAATATCAAATTATATATTATGATTTTATTATTTCTAACCACCTTATTCTTTAATTTTTTGTTGATTATTTAAAAAATATCTTTCTTCATTTTAAAATTATTTTTTTGCTATTTAATCTTCTTTCTCATTATTTTAGATTTGATTTTTATCATTTTTTTGAAATTTTTTATTTTTAGACTATTCTTTATTTGCCAAAATTTATCCATTTTTAGACTATTCTTCTATTCTTTCTTCATTATTTGCCATGATTTATCCATTTTAAGAATATTCTTCTACTCTTTCTTTATTATTTTAAATTTGATTTTTATCATTTTCTAGAAATTCTTTATTTTTAGACTATTCTTCTACTCTTTCTTCATTATTTGGCAGAATTTATTCATTTTAAAACTATTCTTCTACATTTCCTTGATTAGTTGACAAAATTTATCCATTTTAAGATTATTCTTCTATTCTTTCTTTATTATTTACCATGATTTATCCATTTTAAGACTCTTCTTCTACTCTTTCTTTATCTTCTTCTTCATTATTTTAAATTTGTTTTTTATCATTTTCTAGAAGTTCTTCATTTTAAGACTATTCTTCTACTCTTTCTTTATCTTCTTCTTCATTATTTTAGATTTGTTTTTTATCATTTTCTAGAAGTTCTTTATTTTAAGACTATTCTTCTACTATTTCTTCATTATTTGCCAGAATTTATCCATTTTAAGATTATTCTTATACACTTCCTTGATTATCTGCAAAAATTTATCCATTTTTAGACTATTCTTCTATTCTTTCTTTATTATTTGCCATAATTTATTCATTTTAAGACTATTCTTCTAATCTTTCTTGATTATTTACTGAAATCTCTTCATTTTAAGATTATTCTTCTACTTTTTCTTGATTATTTAAAAGTTAATTTTATTTTACAACTTCATTTTCAGAAACTTCACTTTTTTATTCTGAAGGTTTATCTTTTATTTAATTTTATTATTAGTTTAACTATAATTAATTAATATGTTATTAGAGTTCTCTATTTGTCTCATCTTAATTTGCTAATATAGTTTAATTAAATTAACATTAATCTTTTAAATTTTCTATAACATCTTCATATTAATCTTTAATTTTTTATATTTGATTATCTTATTATGTTGCTAATTCTAATAATTAATTTTCATAAAACGTATTCATATCTTAAATTTATTATTATAAATCTAAAATTTATTCTTATTTATCTTAAATTTCTATTTAAGATACTTTATTATCAATAATTGATGAATTGTTATTTTTAACCTAATTAATATATTAATCATAATTTGAATTTATATTGTTTCCTCCTACTATTTAATTATTGACTGATTTAGGTTTATTAAACTTATCAATATATGTTTAACTAATATTACTATTTTTATTTATATTATTAATATTTTATTAATCTTATAATTAAAAATTTTTAATATTAGATGTTTTTTTTTCAAAATTTTTTAATCCATCTTAAAATTTTGAAATATTTTGATTTGCATTAATATTATAAAATTGTCGTAAATTATCAAACGTTCTTAAATCTTATACATTTTTTCCTGTCATATCAACTGTTTTTTGTATTAAAAACGCATGATCTTTATAGATATTATCTAATTGAGTTAAACTTTTTTTAATAAATTCTTAAAATGATTTAAAAAATTTAATTAATAATTATAAAAATATATTTTATCTTAAACGTAATTTTAAATATAAAAATCATTAGAGGCCATTATTTAAGCTATCCAATTGACTAAATAATTAATTTATCCATTTTCTTGTTAATTATTTTGCTACAATTAAAGTAAACTTTTTTTAATATTCTATAAAATAAGATCATCTAAATATTTCTCAGATAATTAATAGATTTAATCTTAGTTATTTTTTAAAACATAAGCATTTTGTTCTTATATTTATTTTTTAAAATAACCTAAATTTTTATATTTTAATAGTTTATTTTATAATTAATAATTGTAATTATCAAGCATATTTAATTTTTAATTATTATAATCTTATAAAGATTAATTTATAATTTAAATACTATTATCAAAAATTTGTTTATATTATAAATTTTTATCCATTTTAATAAAAAGTAATATATTTTTTTACTAAAAAAATAAGATAAAATTAAATAAATATATAAAATGTAGAAGTTATTTGAAAAATTTTAATAGAATCAAAAATATGAATTAGAAGGTATTGAAAATTTTACTATAAATAATGATTAATTTTATTAATTAATTGGAAATTATACAAGATCTAAAAAATGTAATGGCTACCATTAAATCAGTATTGTCTATGGATTTCAAAATAATTATAGAAGTATTTAATATTATTAGCAATAAAAAATTAAATTGAAAGATATACAAAAAGATATAGATATAAAATTTATAGAATAAAATTAAGAACCAGAAAAAACTATAAAGGAAATAAAAATAAAACATGATGATTTTGTTGATCCATAACACAATATAAAATTTAATCTTAAAGAAGAATAACCTATAGATAATATTTCTCAATCATAATACTAAACTATACGATATAGAGACAGATATTCTTTTGATTATAAAAATTCTATAAAAATTGAATTGACTAAAGTATTATAGTAATATAAATCAGACCAAGAAGAAAGATTTGAAATTGAGTATGAATTTAAAAGAGATAATTCAGATTCTCTAGATAAATATTATGATAATATAATTGAGATTCATTAAGAAATATTTAAAACTATAAATAATGTAAAATTTTATATAAGTTATTAAAAATAAATAGAAATATTATAATAATATTTTTTTACTGATCAATACATAGTTTGATAAAAATGAAATATTCAAAATACCTAAAAATTATTTTAAAGGTCCATGGGCAGTAACTCTATTGAAAGAAAATATGATATCTTTCTATAATACTCCTTCTATTATCAATGATTATACTGTAACTGATAAAGCAGATGGAGAACGTCATCTTGTATTTATAAATAATGAAAAAAAGCTTATATTATTGATTTTTAGCTCAAGTATTTGATACAAATATATAATTTAAAAATATATATAATTGTTTAATAGATTCTGAAGTAATTATTGACAAAACTATTACAACTATTGCTATGTTTGATATTTATTATTGGAATAATCTCAAAATAAGTTAGTATCCATTATATTAATATATTTAATACGATTAATAAACCCTGAATGATGATAACAAATACAAATATAGAATGTATTATTTAGATCAAGTTTAATAATAATATGAAAATTTAACAAAAAATAAAAAATATAAAATAATAAAAAAAAATATTTATAAATCAGATAAAAATAATAGTATATATCAGTTATCTAAAAAAATTTTAAATAAAAAATTTAATTATAATACTGATGGATTGATTTTTACACCAGCATATATGGCTGTTGGTGGTAATATATATTAACCTTTTGTAGACAATCTTACAGGAAGATGGAATTATTAATTAAAGTGGAAAAATCAAAATATGAATACTGCTGATTTTTATGTTAAATTTATTAGAGAAAAATCAAAGGGAATTTATGAATTATAACTTAATATAACAGCATAAGAAATTTATTATTCAAAATTATAACTTACTGATTAATTTTAAAAAATTCCATTTGCTTCTTATGAATATAAGATATTTCCATATTAAAATATATGTTGCAACCTTAAAATTAATGACTGTATCTATGAATTTAATTATGAAAATAATCGATGGAATCCATATAGAATTCGTAAAGAAAAAACTGAACTATTTATCAGACAAAACAGATAAGCTTCTTCTGGAGCTATAAATGATATATAAACAATATAATCAATTTAAAAATCTTACAAATAAAATATATCTTAATAAGATATAACCACTAATAAAACAGATTAAGATATTCAAACAATAATATAAGAATGTATGTAAGATCAAATACTTTACTATTCAAGATAAACTAAACGTTAAGATTTTAAAATTAAAAATATGATGAATTTTCATACTAGTACTATCAAATATTAATTATACTTAAAAGCATTTGATATTTAATCTAAATTAGGAAATAATTAAATATAAAAAAGTATTATAGAATTAGCTGTAGGTAAATCTGGTGATCTTAATAGAATACATGACATTAAATATGAAAAACTCTTAGGATTTGATATTAATGAAGATAATATTCTCAACATAAATGATGGAGCAATAAAAAGAACCGTTTAACTTTTTAAAAAAAATAATATAAAAAATAATTTTAAGTATTTATATTTAATAGCTGATATTGGAAAAGATATTTCAAAATAATAAAATTATAATTATTATTATTAATAATAAAATTAAAATTGTGAATTAATTAATTAAAAAGCATCATATTATATCAGACCAAATATATATGGTACAATATCTTGTTAATTTGCCGTTCATTATATGTTTAAAGATGAATTAACATTAAATTAATTTGTTAATAATATAGATTACTTTATTTCAAAAAAAGGAGTTTTTATTGGTACTACTCTAGATAAACAAAAAATATTATAAATATTTCGATAAAGAAAGACTCACAATGTAAAAGAAACATAAGATTAGGTTTTATTATGGAATATAGAAGCTCTTTATTAAACACATTGGACAGATCCTAAAAATGACTATTATATGCAACCTTAATAACAATATGGAAATTAATTGAGAGTATTTATAGAAAGTATTAATACACCTAATATTGAATATCTAGTTGATATGGATATTTTAAGATAAAAATTAGAACAAAAATATATTATATATAAATAAATCAATCATTTTGATTATTATTAAGATTATGATACTTTATCTGAATAAGAAAAAGCATTTTCATAATTAAATATTAGTTTTTTATTTTAAAAATAATGAAAATTATAAATAATAACTTTTATTTAAAAAGTATATCATTTTAATATATAAAATAAAATGAAATTTTTATTTTAATTATGGATTTAAGATTAAAATATAATTGAAACTTCAGAATAATATAATATGATATCATAAATAATAAATTTGTAAAAAAAATTAAACAATTTTAAATAAAAAATTGATAATTATTAATATTGTACATGGAATTAATACAAGAAAATATAAAATAAATATGAAAATGTAATCTAATTAAAACAAGACGTAATATGTAGATCTTATTTTAAATTATACGAAATTCTTTATACCTTCAAAAAACTTGATCTTATCTAACTTGATTAAATTAAATATACGGCTTCGATATGTGAAGCTCCTGGATCATTTGTTCAATGTATAGATGATGTTTGTCCAAACATTAAAGAATAAATCACTATTTCCCTGGATAATAGCCAATTTTAAAAATTTAATTCTAGATCAAAGATTAATATATTCACTTGTAATGATGGTTCAGGCAATATTTTAAAAAATTCTAATATATTTTAATTTATCAAACATTGTGGTTTTTAAAGTAAAAGTCTAGTTACATGTGATGGTGGTTTTGATTTTAGTAAAAATTATCAAAAATAAGAAGAAGATTTTATACATTTATTATCATCATAAATTCTTATAGCTATTAATATATTAAGTTATAGTGGTAATTTAATATTAAAAACATTTGATATATTTAATATTCTTACATAAAAAATTATATTTTGTGTTTCTTAAATGTTTGATTTTACATATATTTGTAAACCATATACGTCACGTTATGCATCTAGCGAAAAATATTTAGTCTTTATTAATTATAAACCTAAATTATATAAAATAATGAAAATTTAAAGTATTTTAGATTTTTTTGAAGAAACAAATATTATAAATAATTAAAAATTAAATAAATTAGTTAATATTAGAATACCAAATTTATTCTTAATTAATATTTATAAATTTAATTAAATTTTTATAGAAAATCAAATAAAATCTATATCTGAAATATCCTAAATAATATAAAATATTAACTTTAAAAATAAAATTTAATTATTAAATTATTATCAAAACAGATAAGTTTTAAAAAAATTAAAATGGTAATATTAGTACAATTATTATATTCCTTGATTCATATTTTATTTTTTAAGTATTTATTTAACCAAGGTGAATACTTATTTCTTAAAAATTATTCAGCTTCTTAATTTAGGGATTTTTCATCCCTTTTGTTTTTATTTTTTAATAAATTTAAAAAAATACTTATTTCTTATTAATTAGGATCTTTTTCTATTTTATCTATAAACTTAGGATATTAATCATATAAAAAATTGTATTATTATTTATAATATCCAGATTCTTTTCTTTTATCAAATATATCATCTACCTTATCTTTTTTTATTAATTTTACAAAATTATCTAAATCTTCATAATTATTTTTATACTTCTTTATCCATTTTATTATTCATATATTTTTTTCTTTTTATTTTATTCACATTAAAAAAAAAAAAAAATAATACATTACTAATAAATGAATATTGAATAAATATAAGAATTATAATATAAATAATCTTGTGATCATTATCTTCCTAAATAACCTTTTTTTGAGTATGCAAAAATGCCTGATAATTCTCATTATATTAAAAATATATATCAAAATTAAATTGATTATTCAAAAAAAAATTATTACGTAATATGAATATATTAGAAAGGAAGGCTATTAATGCTCATCATGATGATATAAATCATGATGTTTACAGATATTCTTCATCTAGACCAACCGAAAAAATTGTTAATAATAAAACTCGATTTTAATATTAGGATACATTTGATCTAAACAATTACTATTCTACAAGATAAAATAATTATCTTTTATAATAAAAAACTTATTTTGATAATAATGATGAAATAAAATTTAGAAAAAAAAAAAATTATAACCTTATACAATATTTCCATAAGATTCAATTTAATTTAATTAAATTACTAAGTTTAAATGATCATAATATTATAATCATAAATAAATTTAATTATATATATAATTCAATATATATTTATTATTGTTATATTTTACTATACATATTCTATACCAAATATGATAAGACTAAACCTATTAACAAATTTAAAAAAATATATTTTAAATACACTATATTGAATTCAATATATTCATTATCTTTTTATATGAATAAACTATATGAATTTGTAATTTAATTATATATATTTCTTGATATTTATTAATTATATTTTTATGTTATAAAATATGTTATTACATTTATTGTTATCAGTATTAAAAATACAATAAACATATATATTAATACTTCAAAAGGTATTATATATAAATTAATTTCTTATTATTATTTTTTTGAAAAATTATATAAAAAGTTTAATATTTATTATTATTTTAGATATAAACAAACACTTATTATAAATACACTGAATAAAACTATTTTATAAAATATATTTTATATTTTTTTTTTTTGAAATTAGTTATTTTTTTTTTCTTATTCTTTTTACATTTTTATATTTTTTATTTATAGATATAAATTAAATGAAAAATTTAAATAAATAACAAAATTAAATATAATAACAAAAAATTTTTAATTTTTTATAATTACTTGAATCTTATTTGTTTTAAAATAATTATTAATAAAATTTATAATAATAATAATAAATATTAGTTTTGATAAATCAAGTTAAATAATATATTTAGACTAATCCAAAAAATGATTAAGATTAATAAAAATAAATATTAAATTTTTATAATAAATTTAATCTTATATATAAGATAACACTAAAAACTAAACAGTTTTAACTTAATAATAAAATGATGATACAACAAAAAATAATGATACAACCAAAAATGATAATTTTAATTATAATTTAAATGATAATTATAATAATAATTTACAAGAAGATTTAATAAAATAAATTAATTAATATAATTCAATTATTGATTATATTAAAAATACATAAATTAAATATTATGATTTTTTTGATCCATTAGATTAACATTAACAACTTTATATTTGATTTTCATTTTTATTATTTTTTTTAATAATTTAATATTACTAATAAAAATATTGATATTATAAATATTCCAATCCTTAAGGAAAATAAATTAAATTCATCTATACCTGTCGATTATTATAATAATTTTATATAATATAAAACTGTATTTGTTACAAATAATGTTATAAATAATAAAATAATTATTATACTATAATCTATAAATCTAAAATTTAAAATTGTATTTTATACATTCTTATTATTTTTTTCATTTTTTTTTATCTGATTATTCATTTTGTATTCTTTTATTAATTTATAATATATTTTTTTAATCAAGATATTTTTTATATTGTACAAATATAAATGTTATTAAAATTATTTATTCTTATTTTATTTATTGTTATTATTATATATTTTATTTCTTAATAAACAAACATATCAAATTTTTAAAATTAAGATAATAATTAAAAAATTATTATTCCATAATAAAATACTATTCCAATTGTTAACCTAGATCAATATTCAATTTTTGATTATATGAATAAAAGAAAAAATAATAAGAAAAAAATATAAATAATGATTTTTTATATTAATATATTTAAAAATGGATATTATAAAGTATATTATATTGTCTATTATTATTGTTACTTCAATACTTTTATTATCTTTTATCAGTTTTTTCTCTATAATAAATATTGTAAAAAAAAAAGAAAAATATGAAGATTACGTTTATCCAATAAAATAACAAAATATTTGATATTTTTTCTAAATATTATTAAAATGACAATAATATTTATTATTATATTTATATTATTTCTTATATATATATATTATTAATTTAAATATAATCCTATATTAAAATCTAATCCTATATAAAAATCTAATCCTCCTATATAAAAATCTGATTCTACTATACAGAAATCCAATTCTTTTATATTAAAATCTAATTCTATATAAAAATCTAATTCTCTAAATCAAGATCTTTTTTAATTATTAACTCCATAATTATCTAATTAATAAACAATTATCAGTAAAGGAGATTTTTGACTACATTTCAATAACTTTCTATAATTTTTGATTAAGTATCATTTAATTATTATAACCTAGTCTGCTAATTTATTGGTTATAAATATTATTGTTATATATCTCTATTTCCAATATTTTGTATATATACTCTTTAATTAGGATTAAACTCTGTCTAATTTTTTCTTATCTGATAATATTTTAATTCATCTTCATTTCTTTTTGCTAAATATTAAGAAAAATCTTTCAAAGGATCAGTTGCATTAATTTTGAAATCACTATACAATGCATCTGATTCTTCTTAAAATCTTTTTTCAAGATAGTATCTGTCTTGATCTTCATTGTTAATCTATTGATTAAATGTTTCCAATATATTTCCATATTATTATTGATTATCTGGTTAGAATTCATTTTTATTATTCTGTAAAAAATCACTCAATTTATTTTTATTGAACATAAATGTTCTATATAAAAATTTCAATTTGATTTTCATTTCATCTGAGGGTTCTTTATTAAATACATTCTAATATATTTCTGATGATTCTAATTCCATATTTTTTGATGTTAATTATACTTATAAATCTGCATTTACATCTTATGTTTGTACTTTTAATGATTGAATATATTCTCGCGAAGTTTCTAGATATTTATGCAATTAATCATAATCTATCTATTTATTTAATATTTGATCTGCATAGTCTTTTAATTCTTTGTTTGATGGATTTCGGTTTAAAACAGTATTGTATGTAGCTATTATATTATTATAAATTTGATATAATTTATCATCATATTTTTCTACAACAAAATTAACAGAAGAATAATAAATATATATTGTTATAATTACAGTTAAAATTAAAATTATTCTTAACATTTTTATATATAAAAAACAAAATATTTTTTACGTTAAATTATATATTATAATTTTATATTTATTATGTAAGAAAAAATGGATAAAATCACATAAATTTAAAAGAAAAATAAATATGAAAAATTAGATAAATTTGATCTATATAAAATATAATAAAATTCTACCGTTGTTATGATAGGTAAAAGAGGTGCAGGTAAATCTACTATTGTTGCAGAAATTATGAGACGATTTAAAGATGATATTGAAACAGCTATGATTATAAATCCTACAGAAGAAGCAAATTAATTTTATTAATAAATGTTTCCAAAATAAGTTATATATACAGAAATTAATGAAGAAGTATTGGATAAAGCTAGAGAATATTAATCAGCTAGAGTTAATTATTATAAAAAAATAAAATTGGTGATAAACCTACCATGGTTATTATCTTAGATGATTGTTTATATAGTGATTCTTGGAAACGTTTCGAAACTATTCGTTGGTTATTCATGAATGGTCGTCATTTTTATCTTCTTACTATTATTACTCTATAAGATCCTATGGGTATTCCTCCTAGTCTGAGATCAAATATCGATTATATATTTATATTGATCGAAAACAAAGAAGACAATCGATAAAAAATCTATAAATATTATGCTGGTGCTGCTAAATCATACAAAGGGTTCTCTTATTACATGGATAAACATACCAAAAATTATGGATCATTAGTTATAGATAATGTTACTAAACAAACCGGTACTAAAAAAATAGTTTTTAAATATCGTGAAGATATAAAAACACCTCCTATAATGTGTCCTAAAATTCGTGATTTTATTATTAGCAAAGAAATTAATTTAAAAAAAAATAATTGATATTATTTTCTATACGCTTATCAAGATTTTTTTTATGTCTTCATCTTAAAACATATTTTTTAAGACATTTGATACCTAATTTTCTTAAGCAAATACTTAATCATAATAACTTATAGGTACATACTTATATTAAATTATCTCTCTAGGTAATTCCTCTAATTTTTATAAATAAATTCCATTTATAACGCATATCAAACCAACTATAAAAATAAATAATATTATATTCTTCATTTTTATATTTTTATTACAATAAAAATTTCATAATATATGTAACAAAGGATTTTTGAATTAAGTTTTTGTTAATCAAAATCTAAATAATAAGGTAAATTTTTAAAGTGATTATTTTTTTATTTATATATTATTTATTATTTATTTGTATTTTATTCTTATTCCTATATTATTTATTATTAGTTTATTTTATTTTAGTCTTATTATTTCGATATTATTTATTATTAATCTCTATTCTGATATAACTTATTTAAAAATATATATATTTTTTTATAAAATTACACTAGTATTTCTTAAATTTTTTTTAATATTTATAAATCTTCATTACAATTTTATTCATATCCTTTTTTGTATTAAATTGCTATACCATTTTGATAATCTATAATCTATCTAGTCTATTTATATTAATTAACAATTAAGAAACCTGTTAATAATACACAAAAACAAATCACTATTATTTATATTTTTTTATTCATTTATTTATTTATATTATTATAAATTTCAAAAAGGTGATATTGGTTTATTATCTGCTTTTTCTATCATTTATTTTTACAATTAAATCGGTATATATCCTTTATATACTTAACTTATTACAAATATAATAACAAATATTACTGTTTATATTGTAACAATAATATATAATACTTTATCAGATATATTATACCATTTTTTTTAATCTTCATCTTTATTTTTATTTTTGTACTAAAGTATTTTTATAATTAATATAAACAATAAAGAAACTATCATTGTAATTATTACAATATATTATAATATTCTAATCATAATTTATATTATATTAATAAAAATTATTTATTTTTTAAACACAAAATTTAAAATCACCAAAAAGTTTTTTATTATTGATTTTTTTAATCTTTAAAGTCATAACTTTCTATACTTGATGTAGATGAAGATTCTTAAGATTTATCACTTTCACTTTCATTTTCACTTTCACTATCATTCTCACTATTACTTTCATTTTTTTATTAATTTTCTTAAAAACTTACTTTTTGGATTTTATTTTCATTTTTTTACTTTTAAAATTTTTTATCTTATATACTTTTATTATCTTATATACTTTTATTATCTTATATACTCTCATTATCTTATATACTCTCATTATCTTATATACTCTCATCTTATATACTTTAATTATCTTATATTATTTCATTATCTTATATGTTTTTATTATCTTATATACTTTCATTATCCTATTTATTTTTATTATCCTATATACTTTCATTATTCTACATATTTTTATTGTATTATATACTTTTATTGTCTTACATATTCTAGTTATCTTATACATTTTTATTGTCTTCTGCACTTTCTTTATCTTTTTGCATCATTTCTAATTTATTACTTTATGAATAATCATCATCATCATCATTTTAAGAATTATTATTACTTTCTTCATAAGAATTAGATTTTTAACTTGCAAATGTAGTATTATAATCTTCACTTCTATCTATCATATTTTTAAATGCATTATTATTTTCTCTTTCTTTTTTTATAAGATTTGTCATACTATAAGACCTGTAAGCTTGCTATTGCAAATTTACAATGCTCTATTGATGTATTTTTAACTATTTCTTATATTTTATTAAATATGTTAATATCTTTTTTTAACATTAATAAAATCACATCGCTTTTCCATATATATCTCCCAATTAATAAACAGATCTTTTCTACTAATTTTTTATAATCTAACAATTTTTTACTTTGTTATATATTTTAATCCCATTAATCTATATTACAATATTACTCATATGAGTCTTCAAATTAGTATTTTTATTTATTAAAATATTATAATATTTATTATTTATAATCTTATTCTTTCATTAAATTCTCAATATATTATTAATATTATCTAATAGTATGAGGATTGATTTTCTGTTTTAATTAATCTAATTTATCATTAAAAAAATTATAAAAGTGTTCAGAAAATATTTTTATAAAATAATTTTTTGATATTATTTATTTTTATCCTTTATTCATTTTATCACTCTTAGTTATTTTTTTTTATAATACAACGCAAATTATTTTTTTATTTTTATATATATGACTATTACATATATGTCAATACATATTATTCAATTTTTTTAAATCCAATAGATTAAAAATAATAATCATTTTTTAATACTATAAGGATTTGTTCTTAATTAATCATACAATATTGGATTTAATTTTTATTTATCATAATAATCAGAATATTACTATTTTGTCTATGTGTTTGGGCCATATATATGATCATTATTCTTATTAGGAACTTATATATATGAATGAGACATTAATTTATATTATTTTGGTTGAGTTGTTGAATTTACATATGTATTTCTATTTTTTGGACCTTATTTCAATTATAGACTCTAATCATTAATATCTTCAGTATTTAAATCCTAACGATATATATTATCTTATTGTTATGGTCTATGACCTTATTTCTCTACCATATGTCCAAAGTAATCTTTCTAAAGAGATTTTTCTTTCTCTTTTAATAGACTATTGAAATATCTATCAGCATCTTCACTTGTCTAACGATCATTAGTCATATCACCTATATTTGCATGATTCTTCTGTGGATTATAAGCTACACCATAATAACTTATATTTTAATTACCTCCTATCGGACCTTTAGTTATCTAACCATCTCTTTATCTCTACTTTGAAAAACCAAATGGATTTCCATAATTATTATTGAATTAATCTATCTCTCTATTTGTTGTATTTTCATTTTTATGATTATTAATGTAATTACCCATATTTTAATTATTAGCATTTAAACCTGAGTTTATCTAGTTATATACATCGAATTGAGATATATCTCTCATTGTAGGTTATATATTCTATTTTATTTACTCTTTATCAAAAGCATAATTTTATTGCCCGGTAGTCTACACAGATCTATACATTCTTGGATTTAATTCTAAAAATTATTTTTTTGTTTCTAAAGGTGGATATTTATTTCTCGCTACCCATTTATCATATCCTCTCACATTTGATATTATATTCATCTTATTATCACCTCCTCTTGTTGTATTATCTGTTCTTATGCCGCTCTTTCCAAAATCTTATTTAGATACATCATAATATTAGGTTTTTATCTTGTTCCTGGGATCAAATTCACTCTCTTTAGTATAATCTTATCTTTTCTAATGTCTTACACCATTTACATCAAATTACTATACTTTTTGAACATTCGGTACATATTAAGGTCCCAATAAAGGAGAATCGTAATTCTGACGTTCTGTATTCTTAATTCCTACTTTTTAACCCATAGGTTAATTTTATATTGTTCCTCCCGGTCTAAATTAGACTTCTTTCTATTAAGGTCTACGATTTTTTGTATATAACTTTCCTACCAATGGTCTCTATATCTAACTAGGATTTTAACTAGGAGCATACAGTGATTTTGGTATCTCATAATTTAATTTAGGATTGTTCTTTGTCCTCAATTCATCAACTGTTTTTGGTTTTATCAAATCATTTATGTTAGGTTATTGATATCCTAGATAATTTACATTTTCTCTTCCCAATCCTATACCTCTTTATACTTTGATTTATTCAAAAGGTAATACATTGTTCTATAGTTTTGATACATAAGCTCTCTATTAACCATAGTTTAACATATTCTTTGTTTCATCTGTTGGATCATGACCTTGTACCGGGAAAAATGGTTAGTTCTCTGTCTTTTCTATACGTAAAGGATCTTTCCCTGTAAATGTTTCCACTAATCTTTATTTCATTGCATCATTGTTACCTTTTGGTTGATTTCCCCTGTAGTGAGGTAACATATTTTGATGAAAATCTTTTGTCTTGATCTTTTACCCACTTAATTCTGATGTTATCTCTTTATTGGGATCTATATCATTTTTTAATAAAACCTTATTCACATTCTATCTATATAAATTATTATATACTTTTGTTGTCAGAGGATCCTTTGATTTCTCATAATTCTATTACATTTTTTCTCTTAATTTTTAATTATCTTTTCTCACATTATCTTGATCATATATTTTTTCATATTATGGATCGTCATTTGGATTTTTATATAATACATTATTTTCTGAAAGTTATTATTATTATTATGTCATATATCCTAAAAAACTTAACACACCTATACTTAAAATTGGTAATACACTTTCCATTTTTTTATTTATATATAATAATAATAATAATTAATTTTCTCAATATTTTTTATCCCATCTTAAAACCTTGATTCCATACATAAAGTTTTCTTGTAACCATTCTTTATTCAATACAAGTTTTTTATGTTTATATCTTTTGGAACAATCACATTTATATGAAAATTATTCATCTATATTATAGCAAATATTTCACAATCTTTCATTTTTTTTCATTTAGGAAATCCTACCATATTAAAGCCTAATCCCATACCCAAAGCTTTCTTGTAACCATCTGATAGGATCTGTCCTTAGCTAGAATAAATATTCAGTATTGCGCTTACGCTGGCACTTAATATAGCTATGGAGGAGGCCTCTGATATAGTCATTTTACTATTTTAAGGAAGAAACATGCAGGCTAAACCCACAATAAGACCATCCATTAAATATCCTAAAAGATTAATGATAGTGTTTTTAAAAGTACTAGTCCCTATTACTTAATTCACTTTTTGATATGCTTATTTTGCAGTCTATTCAATCTTTTTCTTATCAGCACTCTATATTACCGGTGGTATACTCGAGTTTTGGATACCGACTGTCTATGGTACACTCTACATAGTTGGATGATTTATGTCAGTACCAGAATTTTATATTGGACTTGGTACATCTGGATTTTATTAATGATTATCACTTACAATTGTACTCATTTATTATTTGTTAATATAAAAAATATTAATTTAAAAAAATTTTTTTTTTTTATTTAAAATGACAAACCCTAATTTAGATATTGATAAAGAAATTCCATCATAGAAATATACTCTTATCTCTTATTATGAACCCGATCATACTGTTAAAGATAACAAAAATGTTTTCTTCTTTTAATAATACATTCTTAACTTTTTATAAGATTAAAATAATTTATTGTAACAATTGATCTCTCTATATCCCGATTTTAAAGAAAATTGTGATCAATTATACAAAGTTTATCCTTATATCAAAGATTCATCATAACTCCAGGATAATTTTAAAACTTTTGTCGATTAAAATTTTACAGAACTTGACAAAAAATATTATTAAAATGACATTAATTAAATTAAATCTGCATAAACATATGTCAAAATCAGAGGATCTTATCCAAATGAGAATGAAGCCTAAAAAGCAGCATAAAATATATAATAATAATACCACCAAATGAATTAAAAGATTTTGATATATTTGCCATTGAAACTGGTAAATGGTCTGCATTAATCCCTGCTCAATAACATGAATAAGTATATCTTAATTAATAATAAGAAAAACTTATGGCTGAATATAAAAAAAATCAATAATAAAAAGATACTATCTTCAATAAAAGAATATAAGAGGCTATTAAATAAAACCAAAATCAAGATGATGTATAAGATATTAAAAACTTATCTTCCTTACAAGATGAAATGATCTAAACTGTCGAAAATAATTAAAAATAAAATACTCCCTAATCTTCTGATGTCGAATAATTAAAAAATATGTATTAATAAATGGGACTTGATGTTGTTCATGAAAATGATATTTAATGATACAATAATCATCGACATTGTTCATAAATCGGTTTGTATTTGTAACATATTCCATTTTCTTTACATAATATTCCGGTATCATCTTCTGGCAATATATATACATAACAATTTCTATTTATACATTAAGCTCCAAATAAACCTGCTAACGCTAATCCTATTATTATTGAACATAATCTTTACCCATTCTCTGTTTTAAATAAAGTCTTTTATATTTTTTTCATATCTATCATTTTATTTCATATTTCGATATTTTATTTTATTTTTTACATATTTAATCTGAAACATTATGTTTGATTTTTATCTGAATATAATATATTCTCATTCTACGTTTTTGGACTTCTTATTACTATCTTTTTATAAGGTTAAACTATTTTTATATACAATATTCCTATAAAAAATGCACTTATCATATAAATAAATTTGATTTTTAGCACCATTTTTAATATATAATTATATATAAATAAACAATGAACAAAACTTTTTTATCTATATTTTAAACTTTTATTATTATTTCTATTATTCTTTTTGCTCTTATTTTAATTTATTATACTATATATCACTAATTTTTTACCTTGACTACTATCGAAAATTTTGACTAATCAAATTCTGAAGACAATTTTAATCAAATTTCTATATATAAACCCAAACTCTATTTAACTGTATACAATCGTAATAGCTTTTAATCCGGTAATAAATAATGGATTGATATTAGTAATCATCAAGATAAATCTTACTTCCAAAAACACAAATATTAAGATATTATTAACAAAGATTTTACTTTTAATCAAATCCCTTAATTCTCTAATTCCGGTGTAATCGGTATAAAAACTAAAGGTATTACTATCACTGGTCCTGAATCTATCAACTTATGTATTAATCCTTTTGATAAATTCACTATATGTTTTTAAATTGCATTAAATACTATTAAATCTTAAAATGTTAATCTTATTGAAATATATGGAAATACTAGTAATAATCTATTATTTGGAATCGGTATATAAAGTTAATAATTTACCCTTACTGTCGGTAATTCTAAAACTATCGTCTTTAATAAATCATAATTAACACTTAACAAATTAATTTAAGCTATCTTTATATTTGATGGTACATAAAATACATCTACCTTATATATTAATGGTA
The DNA here is from genome assembly GCA_024500025.1 of Syzygium aromaticum. Taxonomy (NCBI): domain Eukaryota; kingdom Viridiplantae; phylum Streptophyta; class Magnoliopsida; order Myrtales; family Myrtaceae; genus Syzygium; species Syzygium aromaticum. The sequence continues at coordinate 227,368 of JACTMA010000013.1, read as the reverse complement.
ATCCAGCATAAACTGTCAAATATGATCTGACTAAGATTGGTATAGATAATTAATTATTATAATCCAAAGATATTGAAATTATTGCAAATAAGGATCTTGAAATTAATCCTACTAAAAATATAGATGCAATTATAGATACTCTATTGATATTTGGTTCTTAAGTTGATCCACATATTGTCTATTAATATATTCAATCTAAATCTTTATAAGCTTCTATTACTGCATCATCTTAAAAATCCACCACTATTTCTTAAAAAAATAATAATGATTCTGTTTGTCCTTTTAATTTAAATGATAATCCTTAACTTCCATGTAAAACATAATCCTGTTCTTAAGTTAATTGGTCTAAAAATGGATTCTTGATCGATAATACTATGCCTATTGATTGTGTTAAAGATATATATGCTTATTGTACTAACCCTGATGTTAATGATACTCAATGTCAATGTCTCAAAATCGAAAATATTAATTCTGATCAATGTAAATTATAAAAATAATTATATACATATATTGTAGATTATGATAAAATTTATAATTAATCACGTACTCTAGATTTTGAAGGTAATAAAATTAAAAATTAATAAGGTTAAAATTTATAATAAATCTCCAGAAATTTGATAAAATAAAATACTACAAATAATTTAAAACCTACCAATTAGAAATCTACTTTTGATTCAAAATCTTCTACTCCTGATTCAAAATCTTCCAATTTAAAATCTACCAATCAAAAATCAACTACTTCTAATTTAAAATCTTCTCCTTCTGATTCCAATTTTAAATCTACTAATCAAAAATCGACTTCTGATTTAAAATCTTCTCCTTCTGATTCAAAATCTAATACTGATTAATCTATTATTAATAAAGCTTAATAATTTTTATCTTTATAACAAAATAATTGTAGTTAAAATAATTAACCTGATCAAAAAAGAATTATTAATTTATAAGATGTTTAAAATTTTAATAATTCATTATTATGAATATATATATCTATTCAATATTTATATTTTTTTTATAAAATCATTTAAAAAAAAATTTTGATATATATATATATATATATTTTTTATCAATATGATTTCTCAAGATCTTATCAATAATATCAATTACTCGGTTTAGTAGAATCAATCTACTGCCACCAAATCTTTTGTCGTGACTCTCGGCCATAATTATTCCAGATATGTCCAGACTAATGCCAATCTCAAACTCGTTCTTTAACTCTGTAAAGAACACGGACATAACAACTGTTTTGCCGAGAGTACTATCAACGCTCCCTTCCTCAATCCTTACTTCGATTATGATGGTAAAGGTCTCAATCTCTCCGAGGAACAGAAATCTGAGGTCCTATAAGATCTTAAATAGAAATTATATAAATTATTCCCCGATATACAGATCAAATTTTTTGTCAAAGATGCTTCTGTATAAGATATCACTTCTATACATATCGTTGCCCATCTATCTTATCATAAAACCAGTATATATATCCGGAATAAAATCAGATGAAAGCATTATTCTAATTACTTCAGTTGCAATAACCTTTCGATATCAATCTTTATTCCGGTTATAATTTTCGTATGCTATATAGTAATAAATATGATTCCAAGACTCAATAATGGACCGATCGACCTTTTCGTCATTCTTCTCTCAGTGATTTTTATCCCGATAATGACATGATGTCCCTGTGTTCTCACTGTCAAAATTCTAATTATATTACCCTCCAAGATTATATCGATAAATTATATATCTTGTCTTTTGTCAAGACTAATGGTTATACCAAAGATTATAAATTGTCTGATATCAAGAAGAGAGATAATGAAGATCATTGGGGTTTGATACTCACCGAACAAAAATGTACCAAGAGATCTCATAGATCTAACAATTCTATTCTTATGATGCATGATAACAATATTATTATCAAATGTATGGATGATGAATGTCAAACTACTAAATATCAAGCTTTTACTAAGAAAGGATTTGAAATTTTTGATATTTAATCATAGTCTAATAATTCATAATCTAATAATTCATAATCATAATCTAATAATTCATAATCATAATCTAATAGTAAATAATGTCAGACTGTTGTCTCTTATATCAATAAAGATATTCATTAAGAATCTGGTTTTAATATTAATGATATTGAATATATAGAAAATGGATAATATAGTGCCTATGGAAATCCTCCTAATAATTAAATTATCAAGACTATACTGGATCTGGTTAAAAATAATTCTTTGGTAAAGATAATTATCATCATTACGATATCAATGGAGAATTATAGAAGAAAAAATATGCTCAAGAATTAATCCAGTCTTTTAAATAACTTACTACTAGATATACCCGAGAAGAATTATAATAGATGGGAGTTTAATTTAACTAATATAATTATAACAATTGTTTTAATACTACAAATAATATTACCTAAGAAATTGAAATAGATCAAGATGCTTTATTAAAAAAATTAATTTTTCATAATGAAGAATAAAAAATATATGTTCGATCTTTATTTGATGAAAGAATGAATTATATCACATATCTTTATGATACTATAATCCCTAATGATTTTGTATATTAACAAAATGATAAAAAAGAAAAACTATATTTTATTTTAGAAATATATTTCTCAAAAAAAATACTAATGGAGGATATTGGACTAACATTGATGGTATTAAAGAACTTAGAAAAAGAATTAGATTTTAATTAGAAAAATTTTTTGATTAACTATTAGTTCAATTAAAACTAAAAAGATATTAAATAATTTAAATAAATTATTAGAAAAATTATGAATGTTATTGACTAAGGAAGAATGGAATAATTTGCAATGGAAGCTTTTTAAGATTTCACTATATAGTTTAATTAAAATATTCATCTATTACATTTTTAAAATGGTACTTACAATCTAGAAGATTAGACATTTAGTAAAACATTACCTGAAATGTATAATACTCAATAGATAAACTATGATTATAATAAATATGCTAAATTTGATTTTATTGAACCTATTGTTTAACAAATTATTGGTGACAATGAATACTAATGGTTCTTGTAGTAATTAGCTTTTTGTTTAATGCCTATGAAAACTCTTGAGTAAAAATAAATTATTATATTAACTGGATAGGGCAATAATGGCAAGACTCTGATATTTAATCTTATGAACAATACTATGAGCATTGAAGATGAGGGATACGGTTGTAATGCTCGATCTCAATTGATATAATTATCTGTCGATTAATTATCTGCTGCTACATAAGATCTGGTTGAATTAAAAGATAAACGATTTGTCTATTTTCCAGAATTAGATAATAATAAGACATTCAATCAGTAAACAATCAAAACTCTTACTGGAGGTGATAAAGTAAAAGGTCGAGAACTATATAATAAAAATTAATAATTTGAACCTTATGCAGGTGTTTTTGTTTCATGTAATTAAATTCCTACTATCAATACTTTAGATGGAGGTTTTATGAATAGACTGAAAATAATTGAATTAACAAAATAATTTGTAGATTAACCTGAACATTCTTTTTAACTATAAAAAGATTCTAATTTATTAACTAAAGTAAAAACTATTAAGTGGAAATAAGGATTTATGAATCTACTATTAGATTATTATTATTAAGATCGAATTGCATTACCATTTAAAGTCACTTAATTTATAAAATAGCAAATTAATATATACAAAGATCCTATATGCGAATGGTGCGAAGAAAATTTAATATATAAAGAAAATGAATATTATACTTTATAAGAATTAACTGATATTTATAATGATAAAAACATATAAAAAATCAAAAAAAAAGATTTTGGTTTGTAGCTTGGATAATTCTTAAAATAAAATCCAGATTAATTTTCTAATGTTGTTTTATAAATTAATAAAAGAAAACCTAAAAATGGATGGAAATATGGTGATATATAACATAAAGATATATATACGAATATTGATATAAAAAAATAACTAATGAATATGTTAGAAAAAAATTAAATTTTTTTTCTAACAGTAGGAAAAATTTACTAACATAAAATTTTTTTTTTCCTAACATTTAATTTTTTTTCCTAACATAAATTTTATTTTTTCAATGTTTAGTATTATTTTTATTACGATTCAATACTTTTTGAATATTATAATCAAAAAAATATATAAAAAGTAAAATTATAGATAATCATAATCTATTTATAATATATTTTACTTTTTATCTGTAATCAGGAACGAAAAATAACTATTTTGTAAAATTATATAGAAATTATAATATATACATTTTTGTTTAAACTTTAGATAATAAATATATTCTATAAATAATTATATATATAATTAAATTAGTATGGTGTGATGATTTTTAAAATACAAAGAAGGAGAATATTATTCTTTAAAAGATTTAACTGATTAATACATATCATATATTAAAAGTTAAAATAAAATTAGTTATAATGGAATTAAATAAAAAGATTTTATATCTGAAGTATTATTATATTTTAAATAAAATTCAGATTATTATTCAAATGTAAAATTGATAAAAAAATATAAACCAAAAGAAGGATGGAAATATGGAGAAGATAGATAGATTATCATAAGAATTCTCAATATTCAAAACAGAAACATAAAATATCTATGTATAAGACGAAAGATTAAGTAATATTGAAGATGATATTGACTTACAACAAGAAAATAATAAAACAATCCGAGATTTTTAAATATATCCAATAACTGTCGATGAATGGTGTGATAAATTTTTAGAATATAGATAAGGATCTTATTATTCATAAAAAGAATTGGTATAATTATATAATTAATATCTTAATAATTAAGATATTGATATGGTTTTAGGAATATAATCTTTTGGATAATAATTTGAATAATATATAAAATAAAATCCAAAAGATTATTCAAATGTAAAATTAATTAAAAAAGATAGACCAAAAGAAGATTGGAAATATGGTAATATATTAAAAAAAGATGTTTATATTAATATTAAATAATTATCAAATTGAAGGTCCTCGATTTTTAATATACGAAAAAAGAGGGCCCTCTATTTTTAAAATACAAAAAGCGAGGAATTATGTACAAAAATAGAGGAAAAATCGAGGGATTAATAAGAAAATTACATTAAACTTTGCAATTTTATTATAAATCAATTGTTATTTAAGACTTTTTTTAAAAAATATAATCATAAAATAATAAAAAAATAAAATATAGATAATCATTATTAATTTAAAATATAATTTTACTTTTTATCTGTAATCAGGAACAAAAAAAGACACTCTGTATAAACTTATAGAAAAAAATATATATTAATTTTTATTAAACATTATATGAAGACAAAAATTGAGTAAAATTTTATATCTTCAAAAGCATCATCGTAAACAGTATCACATCCTGCTAAATTTGATTGAATTAAGTAACATAAAAGATGTATTTATTAATATTGAGATTATATGTTTTTATTTATAATCCCGATAGTTTCTTTAAACCTTACAAAAACTTTTTTAAAAGATATTTAGAAAACTATATTATAAAAAAAATGACAAATATTATGTTTTTTATTATTAAAAACTATACATATTTAGAAAAATATATAAAAATGAAAAATATTATTATTATTATAGATATTTAGAAAACTATATTATGAAAAAAAATGTAGTATTGTAAATTTTATCACGGGAGATTAAGTAATTAATTTAATAGTAATAGATTAGATAGATGCTATAAATGCACAAAAAATGTAGATTATAATGATAAAATTTACAGATGTATGTAATGTGATATAACATTCTGTAAATATTGTGGATTAGAAGAATATAAGAAAAGATGTATTCATATTGAGAATGTTTGTGTAAAAAACAATCATTAAAGAATTACTATTTAAACTAAAAATAATGAATAAGATTAAAATGTACAATATGTTAAGAAAAAATCAATATAGATGAATAAATGTACATGTGTGGGTGTAAAAAAACAAAAATCCATATAAAATGTCAAAAACAAGAAGAAGAGAATAAAATGAATAAAAGTTCATAATAAAGTGAATAAACATTAGATCAAAATCAATATAATATAATTGATGAAGAGAATAAAATGAGTAAAGATTCATAATAAAGTGAATAAACATTAGATCAAAGCCAATATAATATAATTACTGATCTAAATGAGTAGAATAAAATAAGTAAAGATTCATAATAAAGTGAAAAAAATTAAATCAAGATTAATATGACATGATATCAGATTTTAATGAAGATAATTAAATTGAATAATAAAAATTGAATCAAAACTAAAATAATATGATGGCTTATTTAGATAAAAATTATCTAAACATCTAAGAAGATCATAATTAATAATAATAAAATTCAAGTGATTAATCATATAAGTAAGATGATTACATATCTCAAGATAAAAAATACATTAATTTAAATTAATATAATAAAAATTAAAATATAATTGGAAATACCCATATATTATAATCATATAATAAAGTGTAATGCTTAATGTGTGAAAGTTTAATTAAGAAGGGAGATTTAATATTTTCTCATTATTCATGTTAATACTAGTTATGTTTAAAATGCTTAACATAATAATGGTAAAATTTATAATAATGAGTATTATATAATGGATTGTCATGATTTATATTAACTAATGTAGCAATTTAAAGTTTATATAAAAAATATTCTAAAGGATTTTACGTGGTTGGTTTTTAAGATAAGTAATGTGTTACATAAAAAAAAATATTTTTTTAATTTTATAATATAAAAAAAAATGACAAATATTAATATATATATAAAAAGTATATATAAAAAGTATATTTATAAAACAATATTATAAAAATATGTAAGATAAATCTTGTAATATTTATCACGGGAAATTAAGTAATGAGATATCTAATGATAGAGAATGTATATGCTATACATGCAAAAAAGATCTGAGTATCAGAGACAAAATTTACATATGTAAGGCAAAGTAATGTCTTAATATCGCCTACTGTTAAGACTGTGGAATAGAAGAACATGAGATAAAATCAAAATATATTGAGAATGTGTGTAATTAACACAATCATTAAAAAATTATATAACAAGTACCAAATAATGAATAAGATTTAAAATGTTCAAGATGTTCAGAAGAAATCAAGATAGGTGAACAAATATTAATATGTGGGTGTAAAAAAAAAAAAAAAAGATCCATATGTAATGTCAAAGAGAAAGATCATAAGATGAATCTGAGAATGAAAATATCAGAATGAATAATGAGAATACTCACATTGGATAAAAAATATAAAATAATGTCTTTGTTTGATAGAAATAATTAAATGATTGATGAGAATAAAAATTCATAATAAAGTGATTAATGTACAGAATAGAAATTGAATCAAAATAGGATGACATATTTTGATAAAAATGATCTAAACTTATAATAAAATCCAAATTCAAATTAATAATATGATTAATCAATGAAATCATATAGATAAGATGACATATCTCCACATTAAGAATACATTGATTAAAATTAATACTATAAAAATGAATAGTATTAAAAATTAATAGGGTATATCTATCCATCATAATTTAGAAATAAAATTTTATGCAAAGATTGTGAGAGATCCATTTAAAATGGAGATATAATATTTACTAATTCCTAATATTAATACTAGTTATGTCTAAAATGTTTAGTATAATAATACTAATAAATTTAAAAAGAATGAGTTGGATGGGGTTTATATATCATTTTGAGACTATTTATATGTCTAAAAGAGTTAGTATAACAATACTAAAAAAAGACTTTTGAGACTATTTATATATCATTTTAATACTATCTAAAATATTTAGTATAATGAGTTTTTAAGTTAATAAAAAAAATACAAAAAAAACCAAAAAAAACTTTTTAAATATTTATATATTTGAGGGGGGTTGCCATATTTTTATTATTTTTCACATTTATATTAATTTTATTGAATTTTTTACTAATATATATATCAAATTTAAGTTCAATTTTTTTATATTTTACAATATTAAATTGTTTTAAGATTTTAATAAAAAAATTTGACAAATATATACAAAAATATAAATAATATATTCAAAATGTTTGAGAATACTTGGTTTTAAAGTTAATAATAGAGTGTTAATTAACATAATATCCAATTAACACATCTATTCTAATAAAGATAATAGAAATAATAAGATATATAATTATGTCGAAAAATCAAATGTTATTAACCAACTTCTATAACTCAAAATATTTTAAAAAATGGTATAATTCTTATAAATTCTCATATAATAGAGCTGTATTCTTTCAAAATGAATCATCTTCTTATATGACTAAATATGAATTGAGAGATATTATTGTTCCCAGTAAAGTTAATGCCAATAGAGAATGGTTATTAGAAACACCCAACCATCTGAGAGCTTATGGTGTGTTTGAAGCACATAAGAACTTTAGAGCTTCTTTTACAAATCTCAGTCGAGGTAATATCAATCATTTCAAGATGAGATATATCAAAAAAAAAAAAAGATCATGGACTATGAAATTTGATATAGATAACATTAGATAGATAGATGATAGATAAGTTCTATTATATCCAGGTTAGTATTGTTTAGGTCTTAACACACGGGAATCTATGCCATTGATATAATAAGATATTGATATTCATTTCGATGGCTTAGATTATTATATAATAATTCCAATAATTAGACAGATAGGAGATATACCTAAAAGAAATGTAGTTTGTAGTATAGATCCAGGTGTTATGTCCTGTTCTTTGATTTATTAATATTTATTTACATTCTATTATTTTTAGACTAATTTTTTAGTTTTTTATAAAAAAATTTGATTAAATAATTTAAAGAAAAAAACATTAATAATAAATACATTATTTTTCTAAGATGAATAGATTTATATTGAATAATACTTGGTTTAATTCCAAGTTCTTTCGTATCAACAACTATTAATATTAAATATAAAATATATAAGATGAAATATAATAATAACACAATGAATTATTATAAAGAAGTTACAAGATTAAATTAAAACTTACTTTATATCAACAGAATAAGATCCATAAATTTATGTAACATTATCGATATTCTTATAATAGAGCATTAGCTTTTATGGATCATCTGACAGATAATCGATATATAGAACCTAGATGGGATAACTATTATGAGAATATTACAAGATATAACATAAGTAATCTATAACCTGCAACATAATATAATATCAGGGATCTAGTTGTATTAAGTGAATATAATCAAGATAAATAATGGTTACTAGAAACTCCTAAAACAATAAGAGAATAGGCTGTATTCGAGGCTCATAAGAATCGATAAGCCTGTTTTACTAATCTATAAAATAAAAATATAGATCATTTTTATCTTAATTTCTTATCCAAGAAAAAATAAACATTTACTATGAATATTTCTAAAGAAGGCATATCCAGAAATAGTAATAAATCATTTAGGTTCTATCCTGAAAGTTTCAAGAATAATCCTATATTTAAAACATTAGAAAAATTACCTTAATAATTCGGATAATAGGATTGTAAACTGCATTTCAATGGATCTGAGTATTATTTTATAGTTCCTATAAAAAAAGAAATTAAAAATATATATAAAAGACGAGATATATGTTCATTAGATCCAGGAATAAGAACATTCTAGACATTATATGATCCTCATCAGAATAAACATATTAAACTGGGCAATTAAGCGGGTAATTAAATATTCTAAAGAATGCTATTATTAGATAGATTAATAAGTCAGAAGACATAATAAACAAATAATAGATTAAAGAATATTTATCAATTAAGAATAAATAAGTTGAGGAATAGGATCAAACATCTATAGTTAGAATAACATAATAAAGTATCAAATTATCTATGTAAAAATTATAATACTATAGTAATAGGAGATTTTAAGAGTAAAGAATTATCGAGAAAATAAAATCGAAATCTAAGTAAAAAATCAGTAAAATCAATGAATTTATTGGGACATAAGATATTCTTAGATAAGCTGAAAACCAAAGCATAAGAATATAATTGTCATGTAATAGTTCAAGAAGAATCATATACATCAAAGACATGTTGTAGATGCGATCATATAAATAATCATCTGGGAAGTAATAAGATATTAAGATGTAGAGGATGTTATGAAGAGATAGATCGAGATCTGAATGGAGCAATAAATATATTAAGAAAACAAGACGGGTAGAGACTTTAGGTTTTTATCTGATGTTTGCTACAACCATAATCGATATGATTATGCTAACTGACAATATTTATAAATATTTATAAACATTTGTTAAGGTTTGAGGTAGCTGTTAGAACTTTTATAAATATATATAATCCTATATAATAAAGATTCTATGAGATAGGAAAGAATGATGGATAAAAAATATTTTAGAAATTATTAACTTTAGATAACTAAATAAGTCAATATAGTAAGGCATAGAGTAACAAATAAAAAGAAAATGGAATCTGAGGATAGTAAAGCTCAGAAAAAAGATCAAGAATCTACAGATGGAACTACATTCTAAAAGCGCTAATTGGTTATGTAAAAATCGATCATAATATAGTAATACCATAATTCTAAGTATAATAGATGTGTCAAAGATAGAGAAGAAAAATCAGAACAAAGACAGTAAGATAGATGATGAATCTGGGACATGGACAATTCTTGAGTAGACTGAAAACCAAAGCGACTCAATATAATTGTAATGTCTTGATCTAAGAAGAATCATATACGACAAAACGTTGTAGTAGATGTGATGGATATAGAAACATAGGATCATCAAAAGTATATGATTGTCTAAGATGTGGTTTACATATAGATAGAGATCTAAATGGAGCGATGAATATATTAAGAAAATATATGAATAGGTAGTAATAGATTGCTACCTAAGCAAGGTACAGCCGTAATAGATAGATTACGCTGATTGAACCTATGTTGGTTGAGACATAATCTGATTCAGAAATGTCAATATGATCAAAATGTTCAGTTTTGATGTACCGGAAACTTGAAAGAAATATTATACTTTTACGTGGTTTTCAAGATAAGTAATGTACAACATGAAACAAAAATAATAAATAAAAATAAGAAAAAAAATTTATATGAAGATATAATCACCAGAATGGATTACGAGTTCTTCTAACTTTAGAAGAGGATTTTTTAGAGTTCTTAGATCCAGCTTTAAAAGAAGTTGTTTTTCGAGATTTCTTAGATTTTTTAGATCCTTCAGTTTTTACTTTTTTCTTTATCCCCCTTTGACTTTTTCTGAGATTTCTTTTTCTTACCTCCTATTTTAGTTGTTATAGTAGGTGTAACCAATCCAGTATTAGTTTTTGTGGAATTACCGACATATGTATTACCAGGATAATTTTAATATTGATTTCTGATAGACCATTATCTATTAATTTTATCAGAATTGATCATAGATCCACGTGAAGCGGTCACAGGTAAATTGGCATTTTTAAAGTTAGCATTAGCAGGTTTTTCACTGGGTCCATAGTTCATACCACCAGTTTTAGTTTTAGTTGTATTAGAATTAAGTTTAGGTAATGTTTTTGGAGGGAGTGTAGTAGTAGTGAGAGTAACATTTTATTTTTTAATTAAAGGTGTAGTGGTATTAAGTTTAGATGAATTAAGTTTTTTAAAAAAAGCACTTTTAAAAGGATATTTAGCTGGTTCATAATAACCATTATTACCTCCAGATTTAGTATAATTAGTAAATGTGACTTTTTTCATAGATTTTCTTGACGTTGGTTTAGTAGATTTTTTTATGCCATTTTATTTTTATAAAGATATTTTTTATTCATAATAGTTAATAAATATGGATTAAATTAATACATAAATTAAATATATATATTTATAATATCTTCAGAGACAACCAACAGATAGTGAATTATAAAATTATAGTTAATAAGTATAAAATAATTAGATAAGTTATGATTAAATAACAGAATAAATTAAATAATCAAAGGAATATCAACAGAAAAATGATCAATGGTTTGGTATTTTAAACTTTGATGGTTTATATTCTATAACATTGACACAACTAGATAAAATCAATTATCAATATGGTTTTTTATTAGGAAATGGATGTTTGATAGGAATAAGTGATATAAAGAATTTTTAAGTATAATAAATTTAGTTAATAGGAAATTATACGTAAGACAATATGATATAAAAAAATCTGATAAACGTTTTTAATCCAACATCGTTCTAATTTAATAATGTTCAAGAAAATATAATATCTTAAAATATTAATATGTAATACGGAATTTTATCCTAAACTTCTACTGTTTAGGATACTATTAATATAAATTCTTAAATTTTTTCTCCAGATAAATATCAAATTGTAGTTATTAAAGTTTTACTTTTAATAGTTAATAATCTATAAATCAATTCTAAATGAAACATTTTATATATGGTAATGATTTAACTCAATTTGTTGATTATTATTCCAATACAGTATCTATAGGTAACGATACTTATAAAACTTTTGTAGCAACAGGTGAGACAGATTATCTTAATATAGTAACTATTTCAATCTATAGTTTTCCAGATTAAAATTCTGTCTAAAATATCGGTTAAAATACTTATAAATAACAAAAAAAGCTTATAATCTTTTTTAATATTGATTTATCTAATAAATTGATTACACTGTAAATATAATAAGTGTGTATTATGCTCAACCAAAAAATCAATATTCAAAAAAAAATTTAACTGATCAAGGTATTAGACTTCTTACTAATCTTATATCTACATAAATACAACAATTTAGATAAACTCATATTAATAAATGGTTAGATTTATATAAAAATGATATTATTATTTATCCAAAAATAATCTATCAACAAATGATTAATCTGCTATTTAATAATCTCAATATGTAAGTCAAAATTTCAATATATATGATATATTCTATATCTAATATAAATATATATAAAAAAAATAAAATTTTTTTGATTGATCCCGATGGATAAATGTTAAGTGATTCCGATATATTTTTACTACCTTGTTTAGCTATTTTATAACCAGAAATATGTAAAAATATAATGTATTCCAAATACTAATAAATAATTAATTATAAAAATAATAACATATAGTTCTAGTCTAATGAAAATTTCAACTAAGTATAAGATAATTTATATGATGGATAACTATTATTATATGATTATATACTACCTTGTAACGTATATATAATATGGGTTTTATCGGTATAACTGCCTGGAATTGTTATAGAGTAAATTAGAATAATTAATATTTACAAGAAGTTGGTATCAAGATTCTTATAGAAATTTCAAATTTTTCTTACGACAATCTTAAAGTATGATTAAACATCCGATTAATATTATACAGATAATCTTATAAGTATTAATAATACTAATACAATTAATAATAGTCTTATAAATTATATTATTTATATTACACTCAAATACACAACTTAAGCTCATTATTAACTGAAATATTAATAATTTTTAAAGATATTTGATCTATTCAAAAATTCGATTTAATCTGGATAAAAATATTGTAAACTAATATGATTCTAACGGTTATAGTCCAACTCCATTTAATTATATTGAACAATTGTTAATTACACACTCTTATTACAATCAAGAATTTATCAATAAAGAATCGGATCCACCTAGTACTTATTAGATTAAATATTAGTTTGGTGGCTTTATAATAATACAATAGTTTTTTTATCGAATGAGTCGAAACTTATTATCTTACTAATTTATTACTATTAGCAGATAATTATTCTTATTATGCTCAATGTTTACCAGCAGAAAGTGATCGTATATAAAATAATAATATTGCAACTAATTATCTAAAATACATTCCTTAATAAAGCTTAATTATAGATGCCTTTTTTTATTTACAATACAAATTACAATATTCACAATATCATGTTTCCAGGTATACATTATATTCATAATTTTTGTTATATTTTCTCACAGGTTTAGGAGGTTTTGTTATTGAAGGATAGAATGATGCCAGTGATTTTTATTCTCAGACAATGAATCTATCTAGACATAATAATACTGTGTTTCCTTCTTATATCAAAACTATAGAATACAAAATAAAAAATAATAACTATACAATAGACAATACAATTTTATATCCTTGATAGTATTATATGTTGAATATTTTTAACTATTATTTTAATAAAGTTTATAGAAATATATTATATAACTAGTTACAAAGTTAATTAGTAATATAATCAAATAAAAACAAGAAAAAAGCTTAAACTTTTTCTTTCTAATTTTTTGGTTCATACAGGTTTGAGCTGTATGGTTTTAATATTTTTTTCTTTTTTTTTTTTTGGTCATACAGGTTGTTTTGTATGATTTAATAGTTTTTTTCTTTTTTTATTTTTACATACAGGTTAAGCTGTATAATTTTATATTTTTATATAAAAAACTAATATATAATTTATATTATCAATTGATATAATTATCAATATATATATATATATATAAATCATTTGATTTAAAACATTTCAAATGTATATTAATTTATACAAACAAAGATAAAACGTTAGTTTTAATATCTTGTTATTTTTGAAGTGTAAAATCTAAGAATACAAGAAAACATATTTTTTAATTTAGTTACTAATTATTTTTTTGTAAAAATTTTAGAATCTAAAATTTTTATTCTAAAATTCTATTATCTTTTGTATTTTTTCTTTTTTTTGGTCATACAGGTTGTTTTGTATGATTTAATAGTTTTTTCTCTTTTTTTTAGTACATACAGGATTAAGCTGTATAATTTTATATATTTTTATATAAAAACTAATATATAATTTATATTATCAATTGATATCATTATCAATATATATATATTATATATATAAATCATTTGATTAAAACATTTCAAAGTCATTAATTTATACAAACAAAGATAAAAGATCGTTACAGTGGTTTTAATATCTTTATTTTAAGTGCAGAAATCTAAGAATATGAAAATATATTTTTTAATTTAGTTACTAATTATTTTTTTTTGTTTAATCTAATTGTTAAATTTTAGAATCTAAATTTTATTCTAAAATTTTATTATCTTTTAATATTCTAATTATTCTTTCTTGATGTCTCTTTTCTTAGAGTTTTTAGTTCTTCTTTCATGTTATTTATATCTTTTTGATGTCTTTCATTTTAAGATTCAATTAATTTCTTTATGTTGTCTAGATCTATTTGATGTCTTCTTTGTTAAGACTCTAAATTTTTTACAAATGATTTTTTTTTATTCCATCTCAAGATTGTATTATTCTACAGATATGTTGTTAGCTATATTTACAATAAATATATTATTTATTATAAAAATTTTATAATAAATTGTCATTTTTTTTTTTTTTTTTTCTTAAAATTTTTTTAAATTTTAAAGGTTAAAAATCAATATTTGTTTTTTATATTTTAAATGAATATATTGTATCATATTATCTCATATCTATATTATATAGTATGACAATACTACCTAAAATTTAATATTTTGAATTAAATATTGTCTTAAAACTAAAAATACTTTACTCATTTTATTGATTTATCTTCATAGAGTGTATATTTTTATTGAATTGTGTCATTTTTTTTTTTATATTTTTTAAATACAAAATATGTAATGATACTAATAATAGTTATACAAACAAATATAATTATTAAAATAAATATAATTATTAAAATAAAATTAATGATTTGGATTTTCTCCAAATAAAAATCTAGTATTTTATTAAAAATACCGTAATTAGATAAAAAATTATTTTTTTTTAGATTATTATTTTTCCATTTTAATTATAAGTTATTAATTTTATTTACAACACATGTTATAATAACAATTAAAATATAATTAAAATAAAAAATAATAATATAATTTTATATCTTTAATAGTATAATATATTGCATACTTAGAATGATTAATTTTAGCTCAAATATTTTTATCTAACAAACCTGATTTGTGCGAATATTATAAAATTAAAATAAGAAAAAGCTTAAACTTTTTTCTTTCTAAAAAATCTTAATTTTTTTGGTTCATACAGGTTGGGAGCTATATGGTTTAATTTTTTGGTTCATACAAGTTTAAGTTGTATGCTTTAATATTTTTTTCTTTTTTTTTGGTTCATACAGGTTTGAGCTGTATGCTTTAATAAATTTTTTTTCTTTTTTTGGTTCATACAAGCTTATAGAGCTGTATATTTTAATAAATTTTTCTTTTTTTATTCATACAGATTAAAATGTATGATTTTATTTGAATTTTTTTGGTTTATTTATACAGGTTAAACTATGCAACTTTATATATTTTCAATTAATATAATTATCAATTTATAAATATTAATCATTTGACTTTATAGGTAAATACATTTAAAGATCCTCAATTTATTTATATAAAGAAAATATTTTAGCTTTTATATCTTTATCTTTTTCTATAAAAGAATCTTTCAAAAAAAGCAATCGTATTATCCATCTATCTAATTCTTTCACATATTATTTCATATCTATGTTTTTTTCTCTTAAGAACGGAGTTCTTCTTGATTATCGAGATCTTTTTGATGTTTTTCCTTTTTAAAATTCTCGTTCTTCTTTTTGATTATCAAGATCTTTTTGATGTCTTCTATCTTAAGATTCTCGTTCTTCTTTTTTGATTATCGAGATCTTTTTGATGTCTTATATCTTAAGATTTTTGTTCTTATTTTTGATTATCAAGATCTTTTTGATGTTCTATTTATTAAGAATCTAGATATTTTTTTTAAATATCTAGATCTTCTTAGTAAATGTCTTCTGTCTTAAAATTCTCGTTCTTCTTTTTTGATTATCAAGATCTTCTTGATGTCTTCTGTCTTAAGACTCTCGTTCTTTTTTTTGATTATCAAGATCTTCTTGATGTCTTCTTGTCTTAAGATTCTCGTTCTTCTTTTGATTATCAAGATCTTCTTAATGTCTTCTGTCTTAAAATTCTCGTTCTTCTTTTTGGATTATCAAGATCTTCTTGATGTCTTTTGTCTTAAGATTCTCGTTCTTCTTTTAGATTATCAAGATCTTCTTGATGTCTTCTTTGTTAAGATTCTAAATCCTAACGATGAAATTTTTCTTTTTATTCCATCTCAAGATTGTGTTACTCTCTACAGATATTTTATTACCCATGTCTACAATAAAGATATTATTAACAATAAAGATATTATTTATTATAAAAATTTTATAATAAATCGTCATTTTTTTTTCTTAAATTTTTTTTTATTTTAAAGGTTAAAAATCAATATTTGTTATTTATATTTTAAATAAATATATTGTATCATTTTTTCTCATATCTATATTATATAGTATTACAATACTACCTAAAATCTAATATTTTGAATTACATATATGATGATATATATATAATGTAATAGTAGAATCTTAAAAATTTCTTATTTTAAATTCATATTGAGATATAAGTATATCGTAAAAAAGTTTTAATCTTAGTAATACTAAGTCTATATTTAACGTTTTTCTTTATCTTTTAAATCGTTTCTTACTACTCTTATTCATATTTTTAAAGTTTTTCTTATTATTATATATTTTTTTATAGTATTTCTTACCATTCTTATTCATCTTTTTAATGTTTTTCTTACCACTTCTATTCATTTTTTTAACATATTTCTTACCATTATTATTCATCTTTTTAAAGTTTTTCTTACCATTTTTAATCATCTTTTTAACGTTTTATTCATCTTTTAAAGTTTTTCTTACCATTCTTAATCATTTTTTTAACGTTTTTATTTATCTTTTTAACGTTTTTCTTACCATTCTTATTTATCTTTTAACGTTTTTATTCATCTTTTAAAGTTTTTCTTACCATTCTTAATTATCTTTTAACGTTTTTCTCTATCTTTTAAAGATTTTCTTACCATTTTTAATTATCTTTTAAACGTTTTTCTCTATCTTTTTAAAGATTTTCTTACTATTCTAATTCATCTTTTTCTTACATTTTTGTAATTGATTAATCTATATCATATTAGCTTAATCCAACAAACTCTGTATAATCTGGAACTTTATAAAGAACAGGTTGGTTTTTCACGCACACAATGCATACTTCTGATTCTTCAATATGTTCTTGAGAAAATATTTCTGGATTCTAATCTTCATATTTTAACCAATTATTTTTAGCTATGTTTTTATATGTTAATTTTCTACAATAGATAATATATGGTATATAAAAATAAATTATTAATTTAGATTTTTAAAAGATAATTTTATTGACTTATTGTTAGGAACTCTTAAAAATTTTGAAAACATATAATAGTTTTTTGACAACTCAATATTGTCTTAAAAATTTAAAATTAGGAATGATTTACTCATTTTATTAATTTTATGTTTATAAAATATATGGTTTTTGTTGACTTTTATCTTCATAGAATATATGTTTTTTTGTTTTTTATTGAATTGTGTCATTTTTTTTATTTATATTTTTAAAATACAAGATACGTAATGAGACTAATAATAGCTATACAAATAAATATAGTTATTGAAAAAATATATAATTTTCATTAAAAAATTCAGTATTTTTAGTAAATTGTTAATTTATACATACTCAAATTTATTTTCTTAGGTTATTATTTTTCCATTTTTTAATTATTGTTATAAATTTTATTTTATATAATTTATAAAGTAAATAATTTGAGATTAATAAATATCAAAAATTTGTTGCATAATTATTTAAAAAAAAAAATTTATTATTTTTAAATGAGCAATTAAGAATAAAATTATGAAGTTTTATTTAAGGATTATAAACCCCCTAGTATTAACACTGAATCTGACTCTCATTCTCAGGATGATTAAAGATCAAAAGCAAGTTTTGAATAAAGCGATTAAGTTTCTATTAAGAAAAAACTTCTCCTGAGAAAAAATTTAGATCATAAGAATAGATAAAATTAGAAAAGAGACGTATATTAAAAATCCTTCAAAATCTGAAAGAAGATGGAGTATATGACACATAAAGGAAGAATCTTCCTATTTAATTTAATATAGACACAGATTATGATATTCTTAAAGATGAATTATATATGCTATGGAAGAAAAATATTATATCGAAGCTAGAGAAACATATAGATTTGTTATAGTTTTGGAGCTAAGACTTGAAAAACTCAATACTTATTTTGGTAGATACAAACTTAATCTTGGATGGTTTTAGTCAACATACCCAAGATGAAATATACATGTATGATTCAGAATTAAGGGGAATTATATGAAAAATATGGTAGCATAATCACTAGTCGAGACCTCCCCTGAGATTCGTATAATTATGAAAATGGTAAAATCAGCTTTTATTTATAATTCTACCAAACAAATTATATAGAATAGTTATCCAGGTATTGATTCCGATCAACTTATGAAAGATAATCCTAAGATGGCTTAGAATATTGAAGAAGCCGTTTATGAATAACTATAAAAAAATTAAAATGCACCCACTTAAGATGAATTTATTAAACAATATAGTTAAGCTCAATAATAAAATTAACCATAGATGGCCGATCCTATAAATGATGATTTTAATCAGATAATATAGAATGTAAATGAATAAGCAAAAAGTATTATATAAAATCATAATTAATCTGATTTCAATCCTACTCCTTATGTTCAAAAAGATACTGATAATTTATCTCTCAGCAATAAATCTAAGAGTAATTAATCTGAAAAAATCAAAAAAAACCTGGTCGTAAATCTAATGCTTAAAAAAGCTTTAGAATTGTAATAAAAATAAAAGGAACCGTCAGTTTAATCTAGCAGTTCTGAGAGTGAAGAAGATAAGGATTTTAGTATTTCCTCAAGTTCATCTTGATTATCTCATGATCCACATGATTTGCAATCTTGATCTCCAAGCTTACATTAAGCATTTTTTCTAATGATATAGTAAACTTTTTTGAGCCAATTATGCTGGTTATGTTCTCAAGTAATACATTCCAGTTTTCAAACCATTTTCCCAACCATATCTTAATACTGCTCCTAATTAACTATCTTAAGGATGACTTATATATATATTTTACGATTGTGATTAATCTATATATTTTCCACGTATAGCATTCATAAATAATAGTCTTTTTTATTTAATATCCCATACATTTTTATAAAGATCTTTGATATCTTATGGTATTTCGGGAATATTTTATATAGAACCATCTGCCGAATATATCTTTGTGAACATATCTTTGTCCCATATATTTTTTCTTTTTAGATCTTATATCAAATATTTATTTATATCCCAAAATTCTCCCGTATTTGTTTTTCGACAATAAATAGCTTATGTTATAGGTTCTACCTATTCTGTTTGACTTCCATAATTATTGATGTTGAAGCACTTGGCATCTGACATAATAGTAGACTGTTAACAATGCCTTCTTTTTATATTCTTAATTTGATATTATCCCAATCAAAGTCTCTATGGGGTTCTAGATTCAAATCTTTATCAGCTTCTTATCTTCTATATTTTTTCCATAGATCAAACTATAATATTCCTTTTCCCATTAATGATTGCTCAAATCCTTTGTATGGACCATATTTTTTAACTAGATTCACACTTTCATTTAATGCACTATAATAGATCTATGCAAATATTTTGTCTTATAGCTCTACCGCTTAATTACTTTCAAAAGGATATCTCATCTTTATAAATGCATTCTGCTAGACCTTGAGACTCCAATACCTAATGGACGATAATCAAAATTTGTTTTTTTCGTCTCTGGTACCGGATAGAAATTCGAATTGTCTATTATATATTTAGATTCTATACTAATAAACGAGTATTTTTATCAAGTTTTTCATAATCAAAATATGGTTTTGAGTTTTCATTATATTAAACATATCTACCCAAGCATAGAGAACTCAGATTACATACCCCGTAGTTCATTTTATCTGAAAACAGGCAGGATTTCAGCACATTAACCTGTTAATACACCATTAAATAAAACTGTATTTCTCTTTTTTTCTGTTAAACAAAATGTATCATCAATTTTCCAATTATGTTATATATTTTAAATCTAATTAAATTGATATTTATCTTTATAAGATTGATTAATATGATCTATTTATAAGCTATGTGGATTATATCCTAATGAAATCAATTTTGATAATTCTTTTACTCCAATAGACATTCTGTAAAGGTTTGATTATTAAGATTAATTAATAGTAGAATTAATATCTATTGTTTATAACATAAGTTAAAGTTCTTATAAAATCTGTTTTCAGTTGAAGTTAGTTAAATACCATATTTTTTTCCATTAATTTTTATTATGCTTCCATTAGCATCAGTATAGCCAGATAGCCATTTGATTTTGCTAGTAACATCATAATATTATGGAACAAAAAATTTAGATTTTATTTTATTTTTATCCAGAATTAATTTAACATAATCTGACTTTTCATTTTCTTACAGAATACAATCGTATTCAATATATTGAATTAGATTTTTTTTCTCATTATATAATGTTATAGTAGGTATATCAATGTTAATGCAGACTGAGCATTCATTCTTATAATGTAAATCATTTTTGTAATATTTAATACCTTAGCATTATCTTTCTTCTTCATAATATCCTCTGCTGTAAAAAAGCCATTAGTATAAGCAAAAGGTAAATGTTAATCAAAATTAGAGATTAATGGAAGGTTGTATTTTATTATTTTCATACCTTATTTAAGATCTTTAGCTTCGACAATGTTATGTTTATTTGTTTAAAATATACTTTTAATATGAAATTTATGATAAGGAGTGCATATTAATTCTTAACCTTAAGTGAATGATACTTTTAGTAATTTTTAATTGGTTCCGGTTTATTTGATTGTTGTATCAGTAAATTATAATCCATTCCAGACTTTTACATCTTAATCTTTTAAATTTTTTATTTCTTAGTATCCTTAATCAGTCAAAATCTTAGTATCTGAGCTGACACATAGATTAGAGCTTTTGATAGTTCCTATAAAATTTTAGTTACACTTATTATTTACATTATCTTTAAATACTACGTAAGGTCTTCCTGTTTCTATCTAACTTTAAATAATTTTTTTAAATATCTCAACTATATCTATAATTTTTGCTTTTCCTTATTCTAATTTTTCAGCTTCCAAATAATAATCTTCAAACTCTTAGCCGTAAAGATCTTATAATTTAGGATATTTTGTATTATCCAAAAATGTCCATATTACCGGTTAGTTTGTGTCAAACCTTTATATCAATCTTTTCATAAAAATATCATTTATATATATAGCACTAAATAGAAATCGACATCTATCTTATTCATAGCCATTATTAAGACACATTTCTAAAAAATCTGGTAACTCTTTATGCCATGGTTGTCTAGATATATTGCACAGGACATGCTTCTTCTTCCTCCTTATGTGACATGTAAAGATGATGAATCTAATACTTTTAAATATCTTAGTAGACCTGTACTTTACATACCAGTACTTTTGATTTCTGATCCATATGGTCTTATATTACTGGTGTGTAATCCTATTCCGCCCATATTTTTAGATATAGTGGCAATATCAGCAAGTGTCTTATACATACCTTCTATGCTATCATCAGTTCCTAATAGAAAACATGATGCATACTATTCTCTTAGAGATCCTGCATTACATAATTAAGGTGTTGGACATGATATAAATTTATTACTCAAAGCATCATATGTTTTTTTTATATTTAATATATCATCTTTGTGTAATGCTACAGCAAATCTCATATACATATGTTATATATTTTCTTTATAATCTCCTGATCTTAAGAGATATTAATTTTTCAGGGTATTAATTCCAAAATAATTCTGTTATTATAGTTTCTATTATAATCTATCATATTTTATATTTAATCAGCTTATAGATTTACATTTTATATAAATTAGGAATTTAGCTATTTTTTTTGATAGAAGATATTCATTTATTATACAAAATTATCTTTTTATTATTTTTGATCATTACTTACTAAAATTCTTACGGCTAATTTATCATAATCTGAATCATCAGTCATGTGATCTGCTGCTCTTTGAGCAGAAATATTGTCTATCTCGCTGGTTTTAATTAAATTTACCAGACTTTTGATTGTTTCTTCTGTAATTAAACATGGATCTACATCTAGATCTTGAGATAAATTTTATATTCTCTATAATATCTTATCATATGATATTTTTTCTTATTATTATTATCGATTTAATACATATTTTTCATATTAATTAACCATTGTTTTAGATTTTGATTTTTAAATTCTATCCATTAATTTTTATTTAATCAGATAAAATATATCTAATTTTATTTCACATTTTTTTTATATTTAAAATTCATATTATATAATTGATTCTTTTAATTTTATTATATTTGAATATTATATCTTCTTCATCTTCCCAATCATATTTTGATTTGTATTATCCTTTTAAAACTTAAATTTATATAGGTTTTTTTTCAAATACTTTCATAAACATTATATATACTATACAACAATCATAAAAATATTATTTTTACGATTGTATTGGATTTTATAAAAAAGTTTATATATTATCGATACATATCTTTATATTTATTTTTTTTTTTTTAATTTTTTTAATTAATATATATAATATGTCCACATTTTCCAATCATTATAATCTATTGATGTATATATTTCCATATTTTTGAGATATTTTATTTATTTGTGTAATGGTATTACCATTACAAAATTTTCGATATTTTTTGGAATTTTACTCCATTCTTTTAAAACTATACATTAATCGTTTTTTGTCTTAAAATAACATTCTTTTTTTTGTGTTATTAACCTCAACAATTTTTATTGTATTTCTTTTTAATTCATAATATTTATTTTATATTGTTAAAAATATAATTATGTCCCTTTTTAATATTATAACTGTAATATAATTTTTCAATATTAGGATCTATCATATGACTTTGCCATTAAATATTTTCTATTATTTTCCAATATTTTTTTGTTATTTCCATATTTTTTTTTTACCTCTTCTAAACCTATATAATTCTCTCTATTTTTTATGTTTAGACAATTTTAAACTGTATTTTTTTTCAAACTATCATAATGTGATTTTCCTATTGTCATATTTAAAGTATTCCATCTATCATTTACCCAATATTTTAAAATGTTTATGACATTCTTTATTTTCTTTATTATCGTATATTTTCATAGTATTCTCGTGATTATAATTAATAATGATTAACGACTGAAAGATAATTATTAATATCTTTTTCTTTTACATCACACACATCTTATTTAGGTAATCCACAACCTCCTTTATTGCATATTTTTCTCATATCATAATTACTCTACATCTTTCCATTACTACACATAATGATCCCTTCTTTTATTATATGTGCATGTATTGCTAATTAATACACTTTTCTTGGATTCACTATCGATTTTCCTAAATTCCAATCTTAATATGAACCGTTTGTATATGCTTATATCACACATTATGGTTATTTATACATCTGTGTCGAACTAAAATGTATATAAGGAGATACTATCTCAGTAACTGATTTTATCTGGTTTTCAAATTATCTTATATTATTACTGAGTATTGATTCTTACTAAGGAGCATATATAAATTCATCTGTATCTAATATTATCAACCATCTTGTTTCTTCTTTTGCTATCGGTAATATAAAATAATTATAATACTCATATTAACTGAATTATCCTTCTTTTCTATATAATGTTACTCTTCCTTCTTATATATAGTCATATAACATATATATATATGCTGACATATCTTTTGTCTCGTTATCTCCTATATAAAAATGATCTATCCCTTCTTTTATATGATGATCCACCCATTCTCTTAATATATGTGTATCCTCTCTTGATATAGAACCTATAGATAAATAATATTTATTATCCTTTTTTTAAATCGTCTTATTATATTTATTTTATATTTATATATCTTTTAATTATATAATATGTTTTACATATTATATATATAATAATGATATTATTAAAAATAATACTACATACATATATATATATAATCCTTTTTAATATTTATTCAGTATCATATTTCTTTTACTTTTTTTTTTTTTTTTTGATAAAATATTTTTAATACATTTCATTTTTTTACCAACTTCATTTATCCACATATTGAATCAAACTTTTTATTGATAGTAGTATGTTTTTATTCATAATTATATCCAAAATATTATAATATATTTACTTAATTAACCATCAATTCTATATCATCTTTGATTTCCTTTTCTTTTTAATTGTTATTCTTTTATCTTATAATTACATTTTTTTCTTTTATTTTTTTTACATTATGATCTATTATTTTATCTTATATATTTTATATAATTACTTACATGTTCAAAAAGTTTTTTTTAGATATTTATATAATATATATAAAATAAGCTTTAACTTGATTAATGTAAATTATTTATTATATTACTATCTGATTTATTATCTAATAATAATTTACATACATTTTCTTATCTATAATATGCTCCTAAATGTAATGCTGTATTACCATATATATCTTGATCATTCACATTTATTCCCGAGATTATCAGATAATAACATACTTCATAATGACCTTTTTATGATGCTATATGTAATGCCGATTAATTCTTAATATTCTTATCATTTATTTTTACTCCTTTTTATATCAATAATCTTACAAAACTTACATATCCACATTCACTTGCTATATGTAATAATGATTGTCCACAATTATCTTTTATATTTAAATATTTCTATATATCTATAATCTTTTTTACTATTATTGTAAATATTTCAAAACAATTTGATTTTATCAAGTAATAAAATATAGATTATCCATTTGCATCTTATATTCCTATCTATGCATTATTTTCTATCAAATAATGAAATACATTTCTCGAGTTTCCCATTGAGGCATAATGTAAAGATGTTAAACTATATTGATCTTTAATATTTATATAATCCTCTTATTATTCTTATAACAATATCGGGATTAATGTATACAAATCTAATAGTGCTGCTATGTGTATCGGTAATAAAAATAAATTTAATTTTTCACACATAGATAATTTTTTTAAATTTATTATCTACTTTTTTATTATCGTCTATTAATTATCAAACTTTTTTACATCTTTATTTACTAAAGTTAGTAAATAATCTTTAATAGTTAAAAATTAATAAACATTTATTATTTAATACATTATTATTTATATATTTATTTTTTTTCTTTTAAAGTTTTTTATTTTATTTAAAAATTAGATATATATATATTATAAAAAAACTTGATAAACATATATATTATATTTAGTTTTATATTATATAACAATGTATATTTTGTCTAAAAATATTTCACATCCATAAAAAAAACGTTTTGAATCTTCTTTAATACAAGATTTTTATTATCTTAGTAAAGATTCTTAACATATTTATATATCTGGATCAACAAAAAAAGTTTATTAATTAAATATTAAACCAAGTTAAACTTAAGAAAACTAATATTATTTATTTTGTAATTGCCCAGATGGAAAAATTAGCATATATATGTAAACATATATGCTATCTTATACATAAAATCAGCAAATTTGATTAGGAATAATTAGAAAAATATTTCATATACAAATTTTTTGATTTATAATGTTTTACTAAAATTAACAATTAAACTGATTATTTATAAAATACATTATAAATTTAAAATAATAATAATATTAATTTTGAATTATCTTAATAATTTTAATTAAAAATTAAAATTAAATAAGATTAACCTATTAAATATATTAAAAATGATATATGTGCTATTTGTTATATTGATCTTAATTCTTAATAAATTATATAATGTAATCAATGTTAAAACTAATTACATAAATAATGCAATTAATAATGGTTATAAAAAAAATAAACATGTGTTTTTTGTCGAAAAAAATGGTATAATAATAATGATGAATATATTTAATTATGATCGACAAATAAACATGTTTTTTGTCGATGATTTGAAAAATTATAAAAAATATTAAAAAATTTAATCGATAAAAAAAATACAATTGTTCTTTTTGTTAATATTGTTTAAAAAAATTTTTAAAAAATAAAAATTAAAATTTAATAAATAAAAATTAATCAAAAAAAAAATGACAGTTCAATAAGAGTGTAATGTTTGTTGTGAAAAATACAACAAAAGAGAAAAGAAAAAAATCTAATGTCAGTAGTGTAACTATGAATAATGTAGTAAATGTATCTAGAGATATCTACTTTCTTTAACATAATAAGAAGCATAATGTATGAGTTGTAATGTATAATGGAATTTTCGTTATATGTCTGAAATATTACCAAAATCATTTCTATATGGAGATTATAAAAAATGTAAATAATAATTATTGATAGAATAAGAAAGATTAAATTATCCATAATATATGTCTTAAATCTAATTGATAAAAGATTTAAATAATTTAGATCAAGAAATGAAAAAAATTTAAGAAACAAAAAAAAAATTATATAAGATATAGTGTTACGTCCTGTCATTAACATTTTTTTATTTTTATTTGATTAAACTATTAGTTTAAAGTTTTTATTTATTATAATAATATAAAAAAAATGACAGAATTATATATAATTTTTATATTAAGTTTATAGTGCTAAAGCAAAATTATAATCGACAATGTAGTTTAATAATCAGTGTTTACTTAAGTCTTGGTTTAATTCAAGATACAATAAAATTTTTAACTTTCATTATCGAAATTATATTAATATTGATAATGAAACAATACATCAAAATTCAGTATAAAGATGTCGTAAAGTTAAATTAATGTTAACTATTTAATAAATAAATTAATGGGAATAACACTCACGATATTCATACAATAGAGCTGTTTGGTATATGAATGAAATGACAGAGTAACTATCAAGAAATGATCTGAGAGATATAGTAGTATTACGATAGTACAATCAAGACAAACCATGGTTATTAGAAACACCGAAAACTATAAGAGAAGGAGCTGTATTTGAAGCATATAAGAATCGAAAAGCATGTATAACCCAAGGTTATAATACTATAAAAAGATTTAATAAAGAAAAATATATATAAGAATATATGAAAAAAGTATTAACTAAAAAAAGTTTTCTATACATATAAGTCATGAAGCAATTAATAGAATACCGACATTTCTACATGAAACACAGATTTATGAATATGAATAAAATAAGTTTAGTTTATTTCCTCAGATGACAAATTTTACGATCAGTACAAGAGCAATGTCTTGTTCTTTGATTTATTAACATTTATTTTTTTTATTATGGTTTAAAGATTTTACCAGATTAATAAAAAAATGATCGATAATATCATGAAATAATAAAACTAATTTGTTTCTAGTCGAATTGCTTCTTAAGCTCTCGATCTTCATCCTAATACTCTACGGAAATTACATCAGGAACAGAAGATCGAAGTTATTATCACCGAGTCTGGTCAGAGAAAATATAATATCAATAGATATATATAGGATCATCAGTAATATACATCTAAATAGAATATATGTTATTGTCGGGTCTCATCTAGATAATAGAAAGATGATCTCGATAGATAGATCGATTTTATGAGATAGTAATACCCATAATATCGTATTATCAGTGATGTCGGTAGTGGATTAAACTTTAAACGAAAAGGGTTACAGGAAATTCTGGAACTCGCAATGTAGAGAAATATCGGACAGCTTGTGGTTGCCTTCAGGGACAGATTGTGTCGATTTGGATTCGAACTTATAGAATCAATTATAAACATATAGAACGGATAGATCGTGGTTCTCAAATAGGTACATATGTCCCCTCAAGAAGAATTAGTCGATGATCTAATCACAATAATACATGTCTTCAGTAGTAGAATATACGGATTAAGAAAATACAAATAGAACATAAAGACAGAGAAAAGTCCATTATCCAAGAATAAAAAAGATCTGTAAAAATGAAGGTTGTAATAATGAAGTATTATAAGAACATAATCGATATTATTGTGGATAGCATTATAATGAGATCAGAGATATTCAAGATAAATGTCAATCACCTAAAGATTGTCAGAATAGACCCAAGAAGAATGGATTCTGTGGTCATCATATAGATCTCGATCCAGATAGACAGAAGATAGAATTAGATTCCTGTCTGAAGACCAGATTGATCCTGACTCAGAGATAATAAAGACTATTAAAGTAATGGTTTGGTGTGGCAAGAAAAGCTTATAATGATACTATAGATGCTCTAGATAAAAATAAAGTAGTGAATGACTTCTCACGATGTCGAGATCTGGTAAATACCAGATTAAACGAGATCGATTACTGTAGGATAGTACCCGATAAGATAAGATAAGAAGCCATAAAAGATGCCAATAAAGCAAAGAAGAATGCTGTTTTAAAATATAAAAAAGAAGGAAAAATATCAAAATTTAAATTTAGAACAAGATGGTAATCTTCATAGAGTATTAATATTGCCCAAGAATCTATAAAGATAGATGATGGATAACTCACCATATACAGTCGTACATTAGGAGATGTAAAAACAAGAGATAATCTGTAAGATGTCACTATATAGAGCGCATGTAGGATAAGTATGAAACATAACAGATATTTTTATCTTATAATACCGACATAATAATAGTAGAGATAACATAGACAGTATGATGATATAGTAGCATTAGATCCGGGTATAAGAACATTCTAAGCATTCTATAACAGGAATATATGTGGTGAGATAGGAAGATACTGTGATGAAAAGCTCAAGAAATCACAATAGATGTTCAAGAAATTAAAATCAAAGTATGATAGATTACGTTATCCAAAGAGTCAGAATGTACCGACAAAAAGATAGACAAAACACAAGAAAAGAAGGATGAATAAACTACGGAGATAATATCTGAGTAATATAACAAAATCTCAGAGATATGTCAGAGACTTACATTATAAGACCAGCAAATTCTTATGCTAGAACTTTAAGATAATAATGTTACCGGATTTCTCTTCGAAAGATATAATCGAAAATCTTTAGAAAGAAGGAAAACATAAAGTAGTACATAAGAGAGACCAACAGAAAACTGATGAATCTGAGTCACTATAGTTTCAGGTAAAGATTGATGGATAAAGCCAGATAATACGGGAGAAAAAATCTTATTGGTGAATGAATCATATACATCTCGAACATGTACGCACTGTGGGTTTCTGCATGATAAAAGCAAGAAGAAAGAATTATAGTGCGTACACTGTAGAATCAAGATAGATAGAGATCTATAGGGTTGTAGAAACATCCTTATAAAAAATACTCAGAGAGTATTTTCGAAGCTGTACTAGTAGCTACCCCACTAGTACGGTAAAATCAGTATATGATCGTGGTCATGTACTGGTTTGCCATATAACAAACGGATGCATCTGTGAAAGGATGTGAACGTTTAGGGTAGCAGTCTTATCGACAAAGAATGTAAGAAAGATGAATACATTAGCACATAGGAAGTTCTCAGAAAGATTATAGTATAAAGCATAAGAATATAGATGTAATGTCATAATCTAGAATGAAAGTTGGACATCAAAGAAATGTTGTAGATGTGGAAGAATAAAAAGAAACTTAGGAAGCGCTTCTATCTATAATTGTTTAGGATGTAGATTAAGAATCAATAGAGATTTAAATGGGGCAATAAACATATTGTAGAAATAGTAAGGTCATCTAAGATGAAAAAAATAGAGTCTATAAAGGCTCATGGTTGCTACTCCCAACATAGATATATGTTGCTGTCAACATTTGAACTAGTCTGTTAGCAAATGTCCGATATGATAGGTAGCTGAAAAGTAATATAAAATCAATATTTATACTCTAAAAAGAAAAAATGAAATATATTAAGAATATATATAAATATATAACACTTATATATATGTAGGAAAAGATATATTATATTCAATCAAAAAAGATTAATAAGATATGACATAAGAAATATAATAACTAGAAACTTTAAAAAAAATATATCGTTCAAAATCAACTTTTTTTGATTTTGATTATTGAAAAACAATTTAAAAAAAAAAAATGACATAATTATAAAAATAGAAATTATTAATAATTTTTATTATAAGTGAATATTAAGTTATGACAATATCATATCTAATTTTTTATCTGATAAATGAAAATAGATTTATCAAAACTAATAATGAAATCACTCAATTTGAATATATTTCATAATCTCATTATTGGTCTATTAAAAACGATGATATAGAACTAATACCTTTGACATATCAAAATGCAAAATTAGCTTATAAGATAGAAAAATATGAAATTGAAATATCAAATTCAAAAATTAAACAAAATGTTGGCAATAATTATAAAATTATTGACTAATAAGTATTATTTATTATCGAATAACAAAATTATACTGATATATTTTTTGAAATTCCTATATACAATCAAGATTAATTGAATGATTAAAACATTTATATATAACTCAATTCTAATATTACTTTTTATAATTTAATAAAAGAAATTACTTTTTAACTTAATAATACTATTATTGATAACATTCCTTAAATTAATCGTACTGATCATAATATTATTGAATATATATGTTTGGATAGTGAATATAGACTTGCACATTTTTATGTTGAGTTATGAAACAATTTTTTGTATTTTAACATTCCTTGATTCTAATACAATTTAAATATATTTCAATCGGTATTTTGCATTTTTACTTCTTTTTATATTGCCTTATTTATATTTTCTAGATATAGTTTATAATTAGATTTTTTTTTACTTTATTCAATACTCATGTATCTTATCCTTCCTATAACTGATCTATCCTAAAATCCTGGTATATCATGAATTGCACCAATACTCCATAAACATCCAACGTATCCTCCACTGTTTCCTCCATCAAGCTCATATTTATCATTGAGATAAATGCTGATTTTTAGTGCTTCTTCAGCAGATTTAGACCAATATAAATACACTTACACCATTACATTCTTAAAAATGAATCTAAACGTCCAATAACTACCAGCTATCGTTACATCATATTCCAAAATTCATCATGTGTTTATCCATCCTCAAATTGTTTTAAAGTATATACATAATCACGTTTATTATTTCTATGTTCGTTTAAATAACGCCTTGCCCATTAAGGTGCACTTATAAGTTTGTCATAATCGGACTCATAATAACAAAAATTAACTGCAAGCTCACGCCTAACTATTGTTTCTTCCATTAAAGAATCAAATGATTCTTTATCTACGTTTTTATGTTTTAGAAGTTCTAACATAAATCTTTATACAGATATTTACCCAAATTTTAAAAATGGACTTAAAACACTACCTGAAAAAGGTGCTAAAGCATAATTATTACGATTTTGTTAATAGTCCTTAAAATGATATTTAAAAAAATCATTCATCATTTTTGTACCCTATTTATAACCAGGTTTTATCCAATGAACCTCTTTAGATTATGACATATGTTTATTTTTTTTTTTATTTTTTTAAAATATTTATCATAATTAAATTTTAATGGCTTTACTTTACAATCCCATTCTTTTACTTTTTACATTTTAGGAAATTCTATCAAATACTTTGATAAAACTTTGTGTATTTTTGGTCTAATTGTTCGTGCGGCTGTTTCTTTTTAAGTTATTTACCATACTGGTATAATATTATTTGCATCTACTAATACAACATTTGTATTCACTTTTTTGACAATATCTTATTACCATTTACTTGGTTCTCTTAATGGACTAAAATCAAAAATAAGTAAACTTGCTTTTGTTTTATTTACTAAATCTATGACATTTTTTACACAATTTCCTTGTGTTTCAAAATATTCTATATTGTTTTATTTTAACTATTCTTTTGTTTCTATTAATCCTCTCAAACTAAACATGTAATGTCTCTCATAGGCTCTTTATTCAAAATATTTTTTATCGTGAATACAATGAATTACACACATTGGTATATCGTATTTTCTTCCTACTTCTATACCATAATGAATACAATAATTGTCATTATATCTTTGATCTTAGTGCATAAAATATACCACTGGACCATTCTACTCATTCTATTTGTCTAATATTTTTAGTATTTAGTACCTCTCTTGTGGTATTTTTTTGATTATAAATCCATTTATATCCCTTATAGATATTTTTTTTTATTAAATCGATATCCTTCAAGATAACCTAAGAAGACTACTGCTACATTAGTTGATATAAATCATGACAATTTATTCTATTTCGTTATAAACTACTCTATTTTATCATCAATCATGTATATCTTGGTCAGATGAGCTCTGAGTAAAACTTTTAATTTTTAAAATATTCTTTATCCATATGTTTCTTGATCCATTTATATCTCTATTTATCTTATAATTACAATCTCGACATTCAAAAATCTTCACTATCTGATCCTTCATTCACATATCCACAACATGTACATGTCTTTGATGTATAATATTCTTTTACTATATGTATTTATCTGTTGTATTATCGAGTTTATGGATTAATCTCTATCTAAAACTATAATGACTTAGCGCGGTTAGTTATCTACTATGTCGTTCTTTTTAGATTCGAGATATATTAGGTTATTTCTTTATATATTCTAATAATTATTATGTCTTGAAATCTGTCAATAGTATTGTCTTAAAATTTCTACATAAGAATAATATAGACTTATCATGTAAATCTTTGATCTATCTTGATGATTTTGTAATGTTACTCAGATATTCACGTCTCAATATATCTACTTTAATTTGTTTTCTATCTTTCTTCTTGATCTATCTTTTAGATTAACCTTTATTTTATTCTATCTCATTTTTAAGTTTATCATGTTTTCCTTTTAATTTATCAAACTATAATTATGATCTTTTTATCTTAGAATATGGTCTGATTCCTAGTTATCCACATAATTTTGGACTATAGAAAGATTGAAATGTTCTTTCGCCTGGATCTAGAGCTACTATATCATCATAAGGCTCATTATTATAAGTTGATAATGTTTAAGGTATACAAATATAGAAATATCTATAATGTTTCATTACTAAACGACATGCAGATTGTATTTATATATTATTTAATATATCTTTAGTTTTGATTTTTTATTTAATTGTTGAGTTATATAAATATAGTTGTAATTCTTTAATTTTTATAGCATTTTAATCTACGTATATTGATTATGATGGCATAAATCTTGTTCTTTTATGACATTTCTATTCTTATCCTGTCGTCTATTCTTTTAATTTTTTATTAGAATATGCTTTACATGCATCTTCTATGGCACCTGATCTAATCCTTTCTGGGACTTTAAGACAATAATCAATTTATTTCAATTCATTATTAACTTAAGTTCTTTTTTCAAAAAAATTATATTTATTATCTTTGTTTATTTATTCTATTGTTTTATTATATGCTATTCTTGATACACCAAACCATTATCTAAATATTTTTTCTATTCTGATGTAGGTTTTAATTTTATTTTTCTACAATTATCTAATATTACTTCATCTTTTTATTCTTTTAATATATCTGGAATATGATGACCACATAATCCATTGAATATTGCTTTATAATTACATTTATGTTTAGGTTCTTGACATTTTTCAGAATCTTTTATATGTTATATATGTCGATTACAATAGTATTAATTTGTTGATAAATCGATCTTATTCTAGCATTAATCAATAGAACATATTTTATTATATAAATTATTATATTTTTCTTATTATTTTTATTCTTTTTTTAATATATTTTATTATATTTATTATTATAATATTAAATGTGTATAATCTTATACTTATTATTGATATCTATCGACTAATCGTGATGATATATTGTAAATTTATGGTCGAGATATATTATATTAAAACCAAGAACCTCGAAGTTTTTTGACTTATAATAAGTCTCGTTAACTCAAATCAATAGATCGAGTATCTTGTAATGAAGGTAACCATAATTTTCTAGATAGTTTATTGTATCTAGTATTAGACCAAAAAGGTCTACATAAAGGTTCTTTAATTTTGAACCCAGTAGGTATAATATCATAGTTCATTGCATCTTATGAATATCATGTTAGTGTTTAAATATAAAAAATTTATCATTTTTTTATTATAGATAATATTTTTAAACGTATTTATTTTTTTTATGATAAATTAAATTAATAGCAAAGCTTTATAAAATGTTATTAATTATTACGAATTATAGCGAAAATCAAGAATAGCACACAGCTCAAAAATTTTTATAAACTCGTTTAAAGACAAATTTATTACTTATAATAAATACTTAATACTTTTTTTTTGTTATAATGGTCAAATTAAATTAATACCTAGTTTCCAAACCATCTTCTTTTAAACTTAAAGATGGTGGCTGGGAAAATCACTTATAATCCAAAAAATAATCTTATACAACTGCGTTCCCGGTAAATATGCATACTATGGTCTCGATTCTTATGATGAATTATTAAATGCTTCTAAAACAGATGGTAAATCTCATTTTTATTGTGAAAACTCAACCTATTCAAATATGATATGTCCATATATTGATTTTGATATCTACTAAAACTCAGATTATGATATCTAATAAGATCTTAATAAGATTACTAATTCTATCTACTAAAATTTCCCTTATCTGACTGTCAAATATTTTATCAAACATTGTTAAGGTACTACTAAAATGAGAGATGGTTCTAATTCTTAGAAAATATCTTTTCACATTATTATTCGTTTATTCTTTAATGATATTCCCGTATATGTCAAAAAAACTGTATTCAAGCTCTCGATCTTCTTACTACCTTCCAACTCTAAGAATATGCCGATAGAGATGCTTATAAAAATAATCTCCGTCTCTTATATTCTAATAAATGGGATAACAAACATAAACAATGGGCCAATCGTATTTTCTAAATCCATCCTGATTCTGATTTTCAAGATGATCCGCTAATGTCTCTCATGACTTATTGCCCACATTCTTCTGATTATAATTATTTCCTTTTAAATGAACTGGTTATCAAACAATATATGATCTAATCTGTCAAATCATTGGGTTACACAAATAATTATCTTATTAATAACATTTGTAACGAACAAATTAATAATTCTGATTGTTATTGTTTTTATCTTACCGAGTAAAAATGTCCTAAGCGTTCTCATAAATCTAATAATTCTTCTGCCATGTACTTCCTTGATTCTAATACTTTTGTCATTAAGTGTTAAGATATTGATTGTAAAGCTTCTTAAACCTTCAGATTATCTCTCAAAAACTTCAAAATAACATAAATAGCTGATTCTAAAAATCTAGATCAATAACCTTCTTCTCCCGATGAAGATAAAGTCAAACGATAACTTTATCCCGAGTTCTATTAATCTAACAAATATGCACATGGATTCAACACATAATAAACGACTTTT
Source organism: Syzygium aromaticum (assembly GCA_024500025.1). NCBI lineage: Eukaryota > Viridiplantae > Streptophyta > Magnoliopsida > Myrtales > Myrtaceae > Syzygium > Syzygium aromaticum. The sequence goes on along the minus strand of JACTMA010000013.1, from coordinate 191,071 downwards.
GATTAGTAACTTCTCAATATTAATTCATCCGGGTAACTCAATAAAATTGGTATTGATCGTCACAAAAATATCGACAAATAAAAAGATGTCTTTCTTAAAATGGACAAATCTAAAATCTAACTCCTTTAAAATGAAGAAATTATCGAAACTATCCATTACAATCTGGCACAGAGCTTGATACCTTATCTAGAAGAGTATTTTGAAGGAAAATTGAAATTATCATAAGATATTCATATTGATAATAGTACAACGTATAATAATTATGGAACTATGTATAATGCTTAAAATATGCAAAATAATAACACAAATACAGAAAAAGATGATGAAAACCTAATAGAAATTGAGAAATTATATGATTCATTTGAACATGTATTTGAAGATTATCCGGAAATATAATAACTTCTAAAAAAATATATATTTGATAATATAGATACTTTTGCACATATTATACCTATTGTATAAAAATAATTTCATATATGAAAATAATTAATTATATTACTATAAATAATAATCTAATTACTGGATTTAAGATTCAAACTATGAAAATGCTAGATTTGAAATAAAAAGAATATACGCAATAAAAAATAAATGAAATACAATTAAAATTAAAATATAAAAAAAAAGAAAAGTGCTAAAAATTTAAAAATCTTATTGAATAATTTAACAACAAAATTAATAATATAAATTATTAATAATACGCATTTAGATTGAAATTAGAAACTGATGATGATAATTCAATATTTGATAGACAAACAAATCTAATACACTTTAAAATGAAACATATGACTTGTTAATAATAATCCTTTGTTGAAAACAAAAAAGAATATTACAATACCCTAAACACTGGATATAAAATTAATAAAAATATTGATATTTACATCGAATAAATAGATAAATTAAACTATATTATTAGATATAATACCAAATTAATAAAATTTGTAATGGTTCTTGAGTTCTATCAGTAAAAAATCTCAACCCAAAAAGCGAATAAAAACCTATAATATTTATGAAAGGCACTGGATTTGAAATGGAAAATCAATTATAATACAATTGATTAAGAATACTTTAGGAAATTATGCATCTAAAGGATCATCGGCAATGTTCTAAGAAGATACTATAAAGGATTCTAATAAAGTTACAGGAGCTACAAATTAAATAATAAATTCTAGAGTATGTCTGATTGAAGAAATGAAGAACACTAAAATAGACATCGAAAAACTCAAAGAACTTACGGGTGGTGGGGAGACACAAGTCAGAAAAAATTACCAGGATTTCTAATCAAAACATATATATTGTCAGTTTTTTATAGCATGTAATCACATTCCTGATTTTGAGATCGTATCGATAATGCTATTAAAAATCGTCTGTTGGCAATAGAATTTACAACAACTTTCACTGAAAATGAACCAAAATATAATTTTGAAAAAAGATCAGATCCTGATATATTAAAAATTATATAAGACCCTCTACATATTTAAGCTTTTTATGATATTATTATTATAACACTAAAAATTTAACATAGATATACCAGAAAATATTTAACTATTCACATAAGAAATAAAAGAAGAATCTGATATTTTTACACAGTTTTTTGAAGACAAATATAGATTTTGTCAAAGATGAAAGTACAAAATTGTTAAAAGAAGATTTAGAAGATAGATTTATTGAAAATTTTAGAAAAAAGGATTGAGTGGATAGTAAAAAATATTATATGCTAATTTTGAAATTTATTTGAAAAATAATGGCAAAGAAAGTTAATATATTGGCTTTAAAAATGGAAAAAGAGTTAAAGGGTACAAATATATATAATTAAAAGATAACACATAAACTAATCTTTCAGATAATGACAATTGAATATTTATTATAATATTCTTTTCTATAATATTTCTAGAACATTCCTTAGCACCAGTTAGGGCACTGCTAGGGCACTGCTAAGGCACTGCTAAGGCAGGACCTGAGCATTTTTGCTACATTAATATAAAGCAAATTAGATGAAAAATAGTTATTGTGGTCAATATGTCGATATATAAGTATAAATATATATAAAAATAAGACAAAAAAAAAAGTCAAAAAAAGTAAAAATAAAATTTTTTAGAATTTTTTTTTTGACAAATTATTTCTGAGTCGTGTCTGGTGGTTTTGTCTGGTGGTTTTTACATATATTTTTTTTTTTTTTATAATTTCCTATATAAACAAGGAAGAAAAAACCACCAGACAAGACCACCAGACAATATATATAAAAAATTTAATCTGAGAGGACTTTACTAAAAAAAGTCAAGATAAAAAAAATTTGATTAATAATAAAATATATAATAATAATATAAATTATTATAGAAAAAAAAATGTAAGAAGCAATAAAAAAAAAAAATAAGTAAGTATAAAGGAACATATAAGTTCCTCATCTCGAAAGTCTGAATCAGATAAAGCAAGTGTAGGAAGCAATGAATAGTAATTGTAAAAAATAAATAAAATAGATGATAAATTATTACAAAAACTAAAGAAACATTTAAATAATGATGAATAAAAATGTTTGTAGATTAGTTTTATTTATACTTAAATTACAATTAGATAGAAGATTTTATAATAGATTTAGATGATGTATGGAAATGGTTAGGATATAAAAGAAAAGATTATGCAAAAGACAGATTAGTCTAAAAATTTATAAAAAGAAAGAGATTATAAAATCGTTCCGGTATTTACCGGAGGGATGAAAGGCGGTCAAGGGAAAGAAAAATTACAATGTCGATAAAAGTGTTTAAAAAATTTTGTTTAAGTTCAGATACATAATAATCAGAGAAAATACATGATTATTATAAATATGGAAGAAGCTGAAAAATGAATACATAAAAGAATAACTTGAAGAAAAAAGTATTTAATAACAATCTTTAACACAAGAAAATATAAGACTATTACAATTAAATCAAGAATAATAAAAGTAAATGAAAGAATAAGAGGAATAGAGTAAAAAAATCCGAGATATTCTTTATAATGGATTTTTCTATATAGGATAAAATGTAGATACATTGAATACATTTTCATATAAAGTAGGACATGTATTGTATAGAAGCTAAGAAAAGAGTATAATGTCCAGTAGAAAAGAATTATATTATACATGGTTCAAATACAATATTTAAAGCATAAGGAAATACGTAATAAGAGTTTTTTTTAAAAGAAATACAAGAAAAAGTTGTATTAAGAATATAATAAAATTGTGAAATAGAATCAAAATAAGTATTATAATAAAAAGTAAAAATTATGAAGAAGATGATATAAATGATAAAATATATAATAATATAGATAATATTAATTGATGTATAATTTATAAAAAAAAAAATATAAATAGTAAATGATTATAAAATTAAGAATTGTAAAAAGAATAAATAATAAATTGGGATTATAAAAATAAATAAACTAAACAAATATGAAGTTTCACAATAACTTTAAATGGTAATAAAATATATACTAACTAGCCATAAAAATCGGATATGTTGCTTCAATTGTTGAAAGAAATAAAAATTTATTAACTTAATCTTTAAAAATATATATATTTTAAATATAAAAAAAGGTGATTCACATTGAATATAATATAAAAATGTAATTGTTTTTTCATTCGTGAAGTCTTTTTTTTTTTTCTTACAATAATAATTGAAACATTTCTATATCTTCATAAGCTTAACTATATTTTTAATAATTCATTTTTTCCTATATTTTAATATTCTTATGTATCTATTCCTTAAAGATATCAATAATAATTTGCTATCTTTATACTATTTTTATGTTATTATTAATATTTTTATAGATATTCATTATAATATTTTTTAAAATATATTACAAATGATCTACGAGCATCTAATAATTTGTATAATACATTTTAATTAGATTCATCTATTGGAATTTATATATTGATATTATTCTGGATTAAAAGTTTTGTTATAATATCATAATTTAAATTACTAACTGCACTAAATAACGAATTACCTCCATATGGCATATAAAAAAATTTATTTTAATTTCCATTATTTAATATTTTATCTTATCTCTTTATTTGCTTGTTTTATTTATATCTACTTTATTATCTATTAAATATTTTGTTATTTGTAAATCATTTTATGATACAGCTTATTATATAATGTTGTTTCACCACATTAGTTATACTTATCTTTTTAATATAATATTTCTTTTTTCTTTTTATTGATCACCATTGTCTAAAGCTTATTTTAATTATTTATACATTTAACAATAATAATTATGATTTTTTATAATAATTATCTTTTATAAAATCTATAAATTCTTTTAAATTATTAAAAAAAAATGATAATTAAAAATAAAATAATATAATATAAAGAAAAATAATTAATATATATATATATATATATTATTAATAGTAAATAAATATAAAAAAAGTATAATTTATTTGTATATAAATAAAAAAAAATGGAAAATGTTTCATATAAATATATTGTAAATTATCTCAGAATACATTAGATTAGAAATAATTACAACAAAAAAAGGAATTTTAAAATTAGAAACAAAAAAATCATATAAAACAAATATCAATATATAGAACTAAATACTTAATCATAAAATCACAACTAATTGGTAAAAATTAAAAAACTAAGTATATAAGAAAATGTTATAATTGCTATAAAAATAGAAATAAAATAATTGACAAAGAAAAAACAATAATTGACAAAAAAAAATAAAAGAGAATTTATAATTGACAAAGAAAAAGAAAAGTAAATTGAAAAAAGAAAAGTAAATTTGAAAAGAAAGAAAAGTAAATTGATAAAGAAAAAGAAAAGTTAATTAATACTTTTTTTAATAAATATTTGATTAAATATCAAATAACAGTCAAGAAAAATAATCAGTTAATAATGATTAATAAATAGATTAAATATCAACTAATAGTAAAAAAGAATAATAAGTTAATAATGATTAATAAATAGATTAAATATCAAATAATAGTAAAAAAGAATAATCAGTTGATAATGATTAAAAAAGATAAAAAATAAAGATTTGCCAATAATGATTAGTACATAAAATCAAAAAAAATTAATATTTGCAAAATATTAATTTTAAAAAATCAATACGATTAAATCAAAAATTTTTTGATTAGAATAATTTACATATTATAACTTCTAAAGAAGAATATCTTAAAAATCCATATAATGAATTTCCAATTTTATATAGAACAGTATGTAATCACATAGAAATTACTACTTGGAATTAAATATAAAAAAATCAAATATATAATTTTGTGAATATTGTAAATATAGCTATATATCTATATAGTTTATAATATCAATGACTAAAAATTATTTTTCTAAACACAAAGTAAATCATGATAATTTTTTAGAAAATTAAGATAATAGATTCAAGTTTAAATTTATGGATCATATTTTGAAGTGACTTCAGATTATTCAAAACGAGTATTAGAGCTAATATTAGATTAAGAAGGTTAAATATATTAGTGACACTTAATAAATTATGATTGATCAATCATATTGGGTTATATTTAAGTAACAGGATAGTTATGCATAGTAATTTATGATTTAGTATTTTTGAATTATTTAGGGATAATTTCCTGATTCTATTTTTTTCTGATTTTTTTTTGAAATTAGCAATAAATTAAGATATTTCTTTGACTTTTTGTATTTCTTAATCAAAAAATTAGGAATTACGATAGATACGATTAGATTAATAATTATGTTTATATAATTTCCAATACTTAAAAATATAAGTATTTTAATAATTTTCTGATTATTATTAATATTAATTCAATCCTAAATCTTATAGATATATTGTTTTATCAAATATAAAATCTAAAAATTCTTCTAAAGTTGAAGGATTGATCTTAGAGTATAGATATTTTTTAAGATTATTATTTTATGTGTACTGTAATATAATTCCAAAGTAATAATTGCAAGAAGATATATCTTTTAATTTAAATTAAGGAGAACATTTCTAAAGATTAGAATTAGATTAATTAGAATTAGAATTAGAATCAGAATCAGATGAATATAAATCATAATCTTAATCTGAGATATATTCATAATAAATATCATCAATAAATTCTTCTTAATTATATAATATTTTTCAAATCTCGCTTCGATATAATCACATTCATTTAGATTACAGACATCGAGTTATCCTTATATCTGGTAATAATATTATGAAGGGAATTGATTGCTGAGTCGACGAGCATAAGGAGCTTTAATTTCGACCATAACACCTTATTGAGTAATACCATCGGGAGATGCACCAAAGAAGGGATATTTTTTGTGAACGAGAAAACAAAATCAATAATTTGGGTATTATTTATAATTTGATATATTTAGATCACAATCTGTTCGAACATAATACCCCAATCGACAGCAAAAGTTAGAATACAGATGGTTTAAAGTGAGGATCAATTTTTTTAAGAATAAAATCTTATTGAGTAGAATAATTACCACAGCCCATACAAGTACCTAATTCAGATGCAGTAATCATTTTTTTCACGAATTTAGTACCATTATTGTGTACGTTATTCAATAATAGGAGTAACAATATTTTTTTAAGATTTTTGAGATTGTATAATATTTATTATATACGATTTTTGTATATATCAATAGAATAATTAAAAGATTAATGTTATTTTGAAATGTGTTGAGCAATATTAATAATTTTATTTTTTTTGATAAATAATATTTAGAATTCTACAAATTTATATTATTCTTATCTTTCTTTAGGTAGATTATCGATAAATTTTTATAATTCTTCAAGTTTTCTCTTTTTTTTTGTTAATTTATTAGTATTATGATTTTGTGATAATATTTATTGAGAATTATTATATTATTATTATATATACATAATATATTATTGATCAATATTGATGATAATATCAGTATTAACAGAAGATCCATAATTAGAATTTGAATAAAATATAGTTTCAAATTTGAAATGTTTAGGATATGGATATGAAAAAATGTTCCAAAGATTAAATATCTTAATTAGTATTTTCGGATTTATGATATTTTTGAAATAGATTTATAAAATTTTAAATTTCATGTTAATAATCTTTATTACCGGGTGGTTTATTTTCTTTTTTGGTTTGGGTGATAATTCATCATTTTATTATTTCATATTTTTTTATGAATTATATGTCCTTATATACAGCTCCTTCGTATTAAAATTAGTAGAATTTTTCTGCTTCAGTCAATATTATTATTAGAGTTTTATTATCTATAGAACTGATATCAGAAAATGTCTGAATATATTTGATAATCTGATATAATATAGTGTAAACAGTATTTTAAGGTTTTAAATAAATAGAAGAAAGGCGTGTAATATCAAAAGTATATAATATATTGTGAAATTTTATTGAATAATTCATAATTTATTTATTTAATATACAAAATAAAAGCTTTAAATACTTTTTTATAAAAATTTTTTTTTTTGAAGTTGATATAAAATAAATACATAAATATTTTTTAAATTATATGTAAAAAAATAACAAAAATATTTATATTATATAATATAAATATGAATTAAGTTATTTAAAATAACTTTTTAATATCATAAAATGATTATTAAAATTTTATTTAAGATATATTAAGATTAATAACAATACAATTTTTAGCATAGATATTAAAATATATAAATGGATAGACTAATATATTATTATCACCATAATTTTTATTAATAATATTATATTTTATTATAGGAGTATAATTTTATTGGTTTATAGTAAGACAAGTGATAAAACCTGAATATACAAATAATAATGAAGAAACAAAAATTTCTCCAAATATATGAAAAAAATGCGATAAAATATACAAAAATAAAATAACAAAAATATTAAAAAATGTTTTTATTATTAGTAATTGTAGGAATGATGTTATCTATAATAATATTTAGTGTTTCTATAATATTAAAATAGAGAAAATAATTAAATATAAAAAATAGATAAATACAAGAATATAAGATTTATTTACAATAAAATAATTTACTAGATTAATAAATCAATTTAAATGAACAAGAAGAAGAAGAAAATATATCAATAATAAATCTAATAAATATGTTAAAAAATAAATTTGCATTTAGAATTAAATGTATAAGACTTATAATAGAAATCCACCGAAATATAGTACAATAGTTGAAGAAAAAGAAGAAAATATTGAAGATGAAAATAAATAAAAAAAATGAAAAAAATATATATTTTTAATATAAAATGAATACAAACTGTAAGATTTATAATAGAATGTAATAGGGAAGATTAACAGATTATAGATCACAATATGATATATTAAGAGATTATACAGGTGGATAGATCAAAAATGTGAGAGAATTAGATGATTATCTGTAAAAAAACGGTCCAGAAATAATAAAGTAAAATTTAATAAAAACTCAAAAGTAAATATGTAATTTAAATCCAAATATTACACCATAAAAATATTAATTGGGAATGAATGATTAAATCAGTATATCTACTCCAGAAAATTCTATAAAAGAAGCAATATTACCATTTTAAGAAAACGATTCCAAATATTGGAATATAAATGATGAATTATCTTATGTAGATGATAATAGTTTAATATTATAAAAAAAAAGCAATGATAAATGATCATTATTTAAATAATTTATATATGATTTTATTAACAAAATATATAATAATAATCAATAGAACAATAATAATAAATTAAATAAATATAAAGAAAAAAATAATAAAAAAAAAAAAAGTATTATTTTAAAATATCAACAAAATGTTGAATAAATGGTTAAAGTGATATTTTATTAAAATTTATTTTTATTTTGTTTTTATTAAAACCAATTATATAAGAATTCTTGAGCCTCGTCGATTAAACTATTTTCACAATTAATATCTTAATCATCCATTTTATGGTAAAACTAATATATTTTTTTTTTTTAAAATATCTTTATAAAATAAATGAACTAAAATTAAAGAATAATCATAAGTATAGTATTGATAGGTTTAGGAATAATATCAGGAATTACAATATTTTTAATAAAATATAAAGATGGAGAAATAATAAAAAAAAAATATTAAAATAAAAAGAGAAAAAATCAAAAAAATAAGATGAACATGTTGCCACAGAAAAATATACAGACTAACCTGCAAGTTTTATGCCAAAAAAAAATGATGATGATGAAGAATAATATGATCCAAATGACTTGAATCCATAATAATTATTACCAAAGAGTGTCACAGATTAATCAGAATAATGGGGAGATCTCTCAGTTCCTAACAAAGATACAGGTAATTTTTTATTGGGTGGTCCCCCTAGTAATGAAAATACATAAGGTGGTACTTTAAAAAAATCCTAATCTATAGATCAGACCTGATCCTATTATACCTAAACAAAGTATTAGTATATGGAATAATTCAGATATATAACCCGATCTTTACAGAAGACCATTAATGTGAAAAAAAATACGTTTAAAATTGTTGATATTAAATAATATAATAAAATGTAGTAGAGAAATGAAAAAAAAATATAAAAAAAGAATCATATGATATTTTTTACAAAAAATAAATAAAATAATGATATTTATGACTTCAAAAGTTTTACAATAAGTGAATAAAGGTATCTATAAAAAATTGAAAATTTTATTTAAAATATAACAATTTAATAATAGATGATATTTTTTGAATTTATAAAAGGTAATAAAGAATATACAGGAATATCTCTACGCTTACTAGATTTTTTTCTACTAATTACTGTAAAAGGTAAATAAAATAGTATTGAATGATGGAATATAAGATTTTGATGTATATGATAATTATAAATAATAATTAAAAAAATATTCAAAAAAATATTTTGATCCTTTTAAAAGAGGAAAAGAAAAAAAAATATTATATCTATAATTTAATAATCAAACAATAGAAACAACAATTGGTTAAATAAACTTTTTAAAATGGTTATTTTATAAAAAAATTATAAATTATATAATAGAAAAAAAAATAACATCTGAAATAAGAATTAAAAATTAGTAAAAAAAATGATTCGATATATTCATCAAAAAATTCATACTCAAAAGATCAATAAAGTATAGGTAAAAAATATAAAGTTTATTAAAAACTATAATTATTTTGAATAATTGTATTATTATAGATAAAATGGAAAATGTATAAGAAAGTTAAATATATTATAATTTTATTTATAATAATATTTAATTAATATTATGTTTTTTAATAATATACCTGATAATATTTTCTGATGATTTAAAATACTTAAATGATTAATCATATATTAAAATTATTTTAATAATAATAATAATATTTAGTTTTTATTAAAAACTATAACCCGAATTATTAATTTTATTAACAATATTATTTGGATGCTTAGTTAACAACTACTATATTAATAAGATAATTAACAAATAACAAAAAACTTGATCAGATATTATTTTTAAAAGTGAATAAACTGGTGACAAAATAAGTTAAAGTTAAATAATATACATTAACATTTTTTTTGGTTAATGGAAAATCAAAAACAGTAAAATTTAAAGGATTTTCTTACAAAAAATCTGCAAATTGATAATATTTTTATTATTCATAAAAATCTATCTACGATTGTCTAGACTTTAAAAGTTTACTTAATTTTATAGTGGTAGAATGAAGTTTTTCAGAATAATTTGATAGCATTCTAAAATACAAATATTCAATCAATGCTATCCATCCTAATTATATCCAATCAAAAATATTATAATTTTTAATTTATATAAAATATTATATTATATAAGTTGTTATTATTACTAATAATGTTATAAAGAAAAAGATATAGATGTAAGTAATTTTATTTATTAATTCAATTTAATAACTACATACCCAATTCCTATATTTATATTTTCTATATTTAAGAAATCTATCCCCGGAGTTTTATCATCTAACCAATCTATATATGCTTTCTGAAAAAAATCATCATATATTATATATATAATATAATGAGACCATACTATCAAAAATATCGGAAATATCATAACAGCTGATGCTAAAAAATGTATAAAAAATTAAAAGTATCTTAAAATAAATACTTATATCATTTATCTAATATCTTTTTGAAAACATACCATACCTACTGTCATATTTAATATAAAAGGAATCATTTATAATCCAAGAATTATATATGCGGGAATTATAAATTAGTAAGGACTTTAACATATTTTTTTTTTAATTTCATTATTTTTTAACATAATAAGTTAATATTAGCATAATTATTTACAAGAATTCATAAAAGTATCAAAAAATCTATCCAATTAAATATTACAAATTATAATAAAGATGCTAATCTCCAAGTAAATACTAACACATTAAGTTCAAATTATTTAGAATATAATAAATTAATAAATGAATCTATAAAAAAACTACTTAGTAATATCAATATTGTACAATATATTATATTTCTTATTATAAATACGTATAAATGATTTTTTTGGGATCTTCTATATTATATGTATAACTCTAATTTTCATTTATTGTCATCTCTTTAATTTTTTAAAATATATCTTGATGATATTATCGATATATATCATCATAAAAATTCAGTTTAGAACTAAACTATTATTAATTATTGTATATATTATGATTTTTTGAAAATTTTAAACCTAATGGGATTAAAACCCATCTCATCCAAATATTTCTCATTATAATAAACATATAATATCCATCTATTGATAATCTTGCATTTTCATCGCTAAAATATTCATCTAACTCATAATTTTTTTATTCATTAAATAAATCTTATTAATCATTTTTTGTATTTCTGACATCTTTTTCCACGCGTTATTTTGTTTTTATATTATACAATATTTCTTATGTCATTTTATTCTATAACACTAATATTTTTTAAATTAACTTATTAAAAAATGTAAATTTTTAGTTGTAATTGATAATATACTACTCAAAATGTAATTCATAATTATACATCCTAGAAATTATATTATTAGTGGGGTTTTTATATTACTATTAGAAATATATTGGCTAATTTATATATCTATATAATAAGATCTATGCGAAATATAAATTTTTAGATATATTATTATAATATTAACATTTTATGGATTTATGTATGGGTTTACTAAAATACTATATTAAATAGATTCTAATTGATAACAAAATGTATTTAAAAAAAATTTTTATGTACGTTTTTTTGTATAATTTTTTATTAAAATTAAAATTAAATGAATATTTATAAATTACAAGATTTTATAAATTAAAATAATATTAATACTCAACCATCCTTAGCAAATACAAATATTAATTATAATATCGATCCTACTAAGTATTTTCATCAATAATAATCTAAACTCATCTTAAATTAATCTTGGAATTAAAAAAAAACCATTATAAACAAATACATGGTATATCAATTGGTTTGTCGATGAAGGTAACCCTTGTACAGTTTATCCTTATTCATGTAAACTATGGAATAAAGGTTATTTTGAAATATCATATACAGATAGAATAGTCCAACCAAACGTAATATAATATCCTCATATACCAAATCTAGTTATCAGTGCATAATCTAAAGATATATAACCTTATAGATAACATTATACCGATTTTATGTCTACATCAATTTTTTGGTAATGTGATAATAACAGATAAATGATCGCTTCATTCATCCAAGGTTCTCCATATATTACATCTGTATTCACCAAAGGATTATAACCAAAAATTGATGTGGTGGGGGGTATATAGATCACAGATATTAAATCAGTCAATCAATATTAAACTATATTAAGTACAAATGATAGTAAAAAAATGGGTTATAACTTGTTCTAAAACAATTAATTGGACCCAGAAAAAAGATACATAGACTCTAATTCTATAGAATTATGATACTACAGATGATCTTATTGTTCGAATTGCATTGGCACCTAAATAAAATTATCAAGATCAATAGGTTGATATATTATTAAATAATGCCAATATATGGCCATTTGGTGGTAATGTGACTTTTTAAAATGGATACATTTATTATAATTACAAAGTTGTATATCTTGACTCTTAAAATATCTAATATAAATTATTAATGTTGAAATAAAGACATCACAAAGTAATCTTTCGACAATTAGAAGATAAGATATCTTATAATAGTAGTCGTGGACAAATGAATGGTGTCTATTCTTAATTAAATGATAAATAATAAGATAGTGGAGATAAAAATTTAGTTGGATTTTAGCTTTAGATAATATATATATTGGCGATTTTCATTTTGATGGAAAACCTATTAAAGAAAGGTTAAATCCATAATAATTAGATATAATATAGAATCAATTAAAAAAAGATACATAAACATTTACTAGTAAAGGATCTGATCTTTATTTTTTTCTCTAGCTCTGCAGTTTTTGCACGAATGGCTCTGTTAGCTGACGAGTTAGGAGATTTCTAATCCTTGAATATGTTGATCTTTAAAGCTAAATAAGCTGTTGAACTTTGGCTCAATCATAAATTTCCTTCTAATAGTTTGGCTTATGATTCTACATTTTGTGGGATTCTTACAAAAGGTGCAATGGATGATTTATAATCGCAATTTATGTCTGGGAAGTTTTCAGATATTGGATATCATGGGGGATATATATTATATATGGCTAGTGTTATAGCTAAATTTGATAAAATATGGGCCTTAAAATACAAAGACAAAATTGAATGTTTTATAAGAAATTATGCTAATCCATATAATAATGATAAATATTTTATTTAACTCAGATAGAAATAGATGTACAATTATTACTCATATACATAAGGTGTTGGTTTTGAATTTGGGGAAGGCTAAAATAAACAAGATACACGTAATACTGAGTCAATTTCTGAATTTTTAAATGCCTATTATTCAATTGTATTATGGGGTAAAGTGATGGATGACAAGGGTTTGGAAGATTATGGAAGAACTTTACTAAATCTTGAGCTTTAAGCTGCAAAAAACTATTGGTTTTTTGACAATGCAACTGATGATCTTTATCCTTAATCAACTGTTTAAGATAATACTACGGTAGGCATAATATGGCCACATTAAATAATTCTATAATAGTGCTGGTTTGGAAACTTGGATAATCCCATATATCTTATCGGAATATAATCTGTCCCATTTACTCCAATTACTAAAACATATTTAACTAAATAATCTGTTAATAGATTGTGGCCAATTCTGTAAAAATAAAAACAAAATGCTGTAAAAAACCACTAAGGGGAAATATTTAATAATTAAGAATGGGATGCTTTTGAATTAATGATTTATTCATTAATCAATCCATAAGATGCATTTAACAAAGTATAGTAAGTTAAATAATTTTAATAATAAATTTCAATTTCTAATTCTTTATATTTTATTGCATCTTGTTTTGAATGATCAATCAATTATATTTAAATTTGCAAATTCACCATATAATTCTATTGCTTTTTAATTATATGCTTTAGCTGCTTCTAGCTCTGTATTAAATTTACCAATTTAAAATGTTTAATAGTTTTTTTTATTGATACATACCATGTGTTATTTTTTTCTAACACCTAAATATTGACTTGTAGTATCTTACTTTTTCTATTTATTGTGTGCATTTCCAGAATAATCATTTTGTCTCAAATTACATAATCTATTATCTAATAAAATTTTTTATCCATTTTGTATGTGATCAATCACAATATTATTTTTAATAGGTCCATTTTCTAGTTGCCAAACATATCTATTTAATCTAACTTATTTTCTATTTACATTACCCACAACATAACTACCACTTAACTACCAATTGTATAATTATAATTCTTAATAAAATTTATCATCAATTAAGACTTCATAATATTTTCCTTTACAATGAGCATTAATGTATGCATTACCATCTTTATTTCTTTATATTTAAATATTTTTAGTTTAATCTTTCTTAATTTACATTTTCTTATTATAAGCTTCATCTTGTAAATTCTATTAAAATAACTATTAAGCATTTATAGCTTAATCCATATTATCAAATAAGTAATTTATTTGATATTTTTTTGATAAATATTATACATTAACTTAATATTTATCATGTATTTGTATAATATTTTTATATAAATATTAATCTTTATTTTTATATTGATCTAAAACTTCTTTATATTCTTATTCATCTAATGCATTGTTTGTATTTGCTTAATCTCCATACAATAATATAGCTTTCTTATCATATGCTTTTGCAGCTAATATTTCTTCTTAATATGATCCTAAATAATATCTTTAATCTTAATATCTAATTTCAGATCTAAAAGTGTTTTTTTTTTAATTTTTTTTAAAGTAACACCAATATACTGACTACTTTTATTTTATTATTTTTATCTATTATGAACATTTAAATTTTTAGATGCAAATCTTATATTTTCATCTCTATTATTTAATCCATTTCTATCTATATGATCTATTATCATATTTTCAGGTGGGTCTCCCATCAACATTTAATGCATCAATGTTATTTTATTTTTAATTGTCGTTTTTCCATAATTATTATAAAGACACCATCTATATTAATTAATATAATCATATTTACTTATTGATACATATGCCCATTCAACTATTTTATCATTATGTGTAAATAAAGGTATTTTTCCTTCGTTATTTAAATATAATTCTTTTTTATAATGTTTTATTATTCAATAATCTTTTTTTATAACTCAGTGCAAATTTTTTTATTAATTTTATATATTTAAACAATACATGCAGCTAATATAATATCATTGTAATTACCTAATTTTATTGTTTTATTTTTCTTACTTATTAATGCCTTATATGATTGTTTTTATTATTGATTTTTATTTGTATATACACCATAAGGTAAATAAGAATCATCTTTTCTAGTTGTCCATTGTAATTTTTATGATATAATATTTTTTATGTCTTCTTCAATATTTTGTTGTTCAATTGATTTTTATATATATTTTAAATACAATTTTTGATCTTAAGTAAATTAATCTTATTATTAATCTTGTTATTAGTATTCTTATTACTAAAGTAATTCATTTTTTTCTACAAGTAACATATACCTGCTTATATACTGTTATTAAAACTTCCTAAAAAAATTGATCTATCTTTTACTTTAATAGTTGCAACATATGGATAATTTTTTGTTTTATTTTTAATAAATAACACCTTATGGATATGTACCATTTTTTCTTTTAGTCCATACTAATTAACTTTCAAGATCTTTACTATATTAATTGTTTTATTTTTATTCTTTTTCTCTGTCTAATTGTTTTTTCTTATTTAAGTATGCAATTCCAGCTTCTTAAACTGTATTAAAATATCCAATAATTACTGTTTTACTTTCAATTTTAATTTATGATCTATATGGATTATTACTCTGTTATGATATATAAATTACACCTTCTGGTTATAAACTTTCATCTTTGCGTCTAGTCCATTTCAAATCTTTTTCGGTTATTTCCTATTCCATTTAACAGGAACAACCTTCTAATGAAGAATCCGAATTTTATATCTAACTCATTTTAATCAAATTAATTTTGTCTTTTTATTTTTAATTATCAAATTTTTTAAATGATTTTATTATACTATTCTATTTCCCCCTAATCCACTCATTCAAGTGTTTTTCTGTAAAATTGTTATAATTAATAAAAATTATCTATTTATCTTATTGCCATTCATTGTTTTCCATTTACACCAGTTACAAAAAACTTTTTAACAAAAGATGTTGTTAATAGATTATGGCCAATTTTACAAAAATAAAAATAAAATGCTATTAAAAATCATCAAGGTTAAATATTTAATGATCCTAAATGGGATAGTTTTGAATTAATGATATATTCATTAATCAATCCATAAGATGCTTTTTAAAAAGCATAATAAGTTAATGAATTTTAAGAATAAGCCTGTATCAGTAATTCTTTGTATTTTATTGCTTCTTGTATTGAATGATCAATTTATTCTATTTAAATTTGCTATATAATTTTATAGTTTTTTAATTATTTTTATAAAAAAATAATCACTATAATCATATATAACTTTATAAAATTTATTAATGTTGACTATTTTCATTTTAATATTTTAAAATATTAAGTTTATCCTTAAATTTTCTCCATTTGAGAGGTGAGAGTCTTGATCTATTATTGATTGAAACCTTTGTTATTGTCCAGTTCGGAAAAATAGACGAATCGTTTATCTTTGATCTCAACCAGATCTTAAGTAGCAGCAGATAATTGATCGATAAAGTTTAATAAAAATTTTTATATGTATAATTTTTCTATAAGTTTATACAGAGTGTGTTTTTTGTTCCTGATAACAGATAAAAAGTAAAATTATATATTAAAATTATATATGATTCTTCTATATTAGATTTTTTTATGATTTTATAACTATATTTTATAAAAATCTTAAACGACAATAAAAATAATAATAAACATTTAAAAATTCATATTTTTTTATAATATGGGTCCTACTTTCAATTTTGAAACTTGGACCTGGGACCAACTTTAATTTGAAACTTGGACCCAAGACCAACTTTCAATTTTGAAACTTGGACCTAAATTCATTCAGTATTTTTAATAGAAATATTAATAAATACGTCTTTTTTTTTAATATCTCCGTACTTCCAATCTTAATTAGATGGTTTTTTCTTTTTGTTAAATATACATTTGAATATCTATCAGGATTTTATTATAAGTACTATTCAAATTATTATCCAAATTATTATATACCTAAAACCATATCAATATCTTAGTCTGTAAGATATTAATTATATTAATCTACTAATTCTTTTTACGAATAAAACGATCCTTATCTATATTCTAAAAATTAATCACACCATTCATAGACACTCATTGGATATTATTGAAAGGTCTCATTACTTTCTTCTTATAATTCTATATTGTCGTCTTATATATAGATATCTTATGTTTCTTTTTGAATATTGAGAATTCTTATGATAATCTATCTATTAGTTCATCTTCTTATATTGCTTATTTACATTAGAATAATACATTAATAGTATTACAGACATAATTGACTAATAATTTTAGATATTCATAATCACATCTGTAGAACGAAGATTTTTTCTTATCATAATTCTATGCATCCAGAATAGTCTGTATGACAGTCTCACATAATTGAGCATTGATACATGGTTTTTTATAGACATCTTTGATATCGTCGTAATTATAGTTACTATGTTATTACAATCGATTTTTAATATGTATAGATTACCCGACATAAAATATATTTCGAGTTTCATTACCAGACCTATATATATAGACATGTTGATTATAATCTTCTGATATAAATGTCTCGACATATTTCTTGATCTTAGAATCTTTATCTTCCAGTTATCTTTAGTATTCTAATTCTCTTTATTCATATTCTAATTCTCTTTATTGATATTATTATTTAATTTAGTATTATCCAGTTATTCTGATTTCTTTTATTATATTTCTTACCCATTTCTTAAATGATTTAGCAATAGGTTTTCTCGATAAGAATAATAGTTCATAGAGACCATCTTCTGTCAGAAACCACTACTTCTAAAGCCCGCGGATACTATCCGCCCCCTTTAATATTTTCATATCATCATCAAAATCTCTTATACTATCCCTAATTCTTTCAATTCTTAATAATTTTCCAATCTGATTGGCATTAAATAAAGGTTCTTCTTATGTACCATAAACATTAATATTAATACTTTAAAATTACTTAGTAATAAGATCAAATGATTGATCATTATCTAAAAAAGATTGTGTAGATTTGTTACTAGACATAGATAACCTATCCATATTTGACTCGTAATCAGACATATATATATTTATATATATAAAAATATTTTTAAACCATCATTTTTTTTAATTATAAAAAATATATAAATGTGATTTCATCCAGTATTTTTAATAGAAATATTAATAAATACGTCTTTTTTTAATATCTCCGTACTTCCAATCTTAATTAGATGGTTTTTCTTTTTTGTTAAATATACATTTGAATATCTATCAGGATTTTATTATAAGTATTATTCAAACTATTATCCAAACTGTTATAAATTTTAATACTTCGAATATTATTATATTAATTAGTATTCTCATTATATTTATCATTTAATTCTTTTTGAGTATAATATGATCCTTCTTTATATTCAAAAAATCATCACACCAATTATGTATAGGAGATTTATTTAATTATGTTTTTTGATATAGTAATTATTAAACTTTAAAAGGTTATTCTATATGATCTTTATAATAGTAATTTAATAATAAATTCATAAATCCTTATTTCCATTTAATTGTTTTAATTTTGGTTAATAGATTTGAATTTTTTTACAATTAAAAGGAATGTTAAGGATTATCAACAAATTATCTTTTCAATTCAATTATCTTTAATCTATTCATAAAGCCTCCATCCAGAGTATTGATTACAGGTAATTGATTACATGAGACAAATACTCCAGCATAAGGTTCAAATTACTGATTCTTATCATATAATTCTCGACCTTTAACCTGATCTCCACCAGTTAATGTCTTGATTTATTACTGATTAAATGTCTTATTATTGTCTAACTCAGGAAAATAAACAAATCGTTTATCTTTTAATTCAACCAGATCTTATGTAGCGGCAGATAATTAATCGACAGATAACTATATCAGTTGAGATCGAGCATTACAACCATAACCTTCATTCTTAATATTCATTGTATAATTCATGAGATTAAATAAGAGAGTCTTACCGTTATTACCCTAACCTGTCAGTATTACGATCTACTTCTGTTCAAGAGTTCTGAAAGGCATAAGACAGAAACTGAGCTGTTGTAAGAACCATCGGTATTCATTATCTCCTATAATCTATCGGACGATAGGTTCGATAAAATCAAATCTAGCATATTTATTATAATCATAATTGATCTATTGTGTATTATACATATCGGGAGTCGTATCGATGAATGTATTCTCTTCGAGATCGAAGGTACCGTTCTGAAAATGTAATAGATGTACATTTTGATTAAATTCGAGATTAGAATCTTGGAATGTTTCCATAGCATACTGTTCGATCTTACCCTACTGATCGATAACATTCATAATTCTCTCAAAGGCAGTATTGAATTATTTGATGAATTTTTTATTTGATCTATTTTTTGAGACTATCGAAATATTTCTCTAGTGTAAATCTTATCCTCTTACGAATCTCTCTAGTACCGTCTATATAGGTCCAGTAACCCCCTTTGGTATATTTATTATTGATATAATTGGTAAAATAATAGATAGTTTTTCTTTTTTCTCGTTGGGTTTATAGATAAAATCTCTGGGTTATATAACATCATAGAGATATGTAATATAATTTAATCTTTTCTGGAACAATTTATCGACATAGAATTTTTGATCTTGAGTATCAAATTTTAAAAGATTGATTAAACTTTCGGAATCAATCTCGATTTCTTCATTATTATTGATCGTATTGAAACAATTGTTATAATTATATTAGTTAAATTAAACTCCCATCTATTATAATTCTTCTCGGGTATATCTAGTAGTAAGTTATTTAAAAGACTGGATTAATTCCTGAGCATATTTTTTTCTTCTATAATTCACCATTGATATCGTAATGATGATAATTATCTTTACCAAATTGAATTATTTTTAAACCAGATCCGAGTATAGTCTTGATAATTTAATTAGTCGGAGGTTTACCATAAGCACTATATTCCCCATTATCCATATATTCAATATCATCAATATTAAAACCAGATTTTAATGAATATCTTTATTGATATAGGAAACAACAGTCTGACATTATTTACTATTAGATTATTTATTATTAGATTATTTATTATTAGATTCAGTATTAATAATCTAAAATCCTTTCTTGATAAAAAGCCTGATATTTCGATCTCTCACAATCTTCATCCATACATTTGATTATGATATTGTTCTAGAACATCATAACAACAGAATTATTGGATCTGTGTTCTCTCTCCGTACATCTGTGTTCGGTAAGTATCAATCCCCAGAAATCTTCACCATCTCTCTTCTTGATATCCTGTAACTGATAGTCCTTGGTATAACCGTTGTCCCTGACAAAAGAGAGTATATACGATTTATCGATAAAATCTTGTATAGTAATATAGTTCTAGTTGACACAATATGAACAGAGAGACATGATATCTTGATCATCATCAAAATCACTCAATGAAGAATAGCGAAAACAACGATCGGTCCATGATCGAGTCTTAGAATCGTATTTATTACTGTATAACATACGGAAATTATAACCGGAATATAGATTGATATCGAAAGGTTTTTCTAATTATAATAATGAGAATAGAGCTTTCATCTAGTCTTTGTTTTAGATATATAAACTATATTTATCCTGATATATAAATATGTGCAACGATATGTATGGAAGTAACACTATCGGTAGAAGCATCTTTCACGAAGAATCGAATATATATATCGGGAAATAGTTTATAGAATCTCTTTTTGAGATCTAATAGGATCTCGGCTTTTTGATCTTGGGTGAGAGGGGTACCTTTACCATCGTAATCGAAGTAAGGATTTAATAATTTTGCGTTTATAGTACTCTCGGCAAAGCAATTGTTATGTCCGAATTCTCTGGAATCCCTGAGGACGAGTTTGAGATTAGCATTAGTCTGGACATACTTTGAGTAATTATGTCCGATAGTAGCGACAAACTACTTATCAGTGGCAGTGGTTTAATTCTACTGGCGTAACTTGTCGCCAAGTTTATCGATAAGATCTTGAGAAATCATATTGACGTAATATAATTAACATAAAAAAAATATTTTTAAATCATTTTTTTTTCATAAATATATCAAAAGAATATTTAGATATATATATAAATTTTAATATGAGATCAATCTAAACTATCGGGACATAATTTATGAATATCATAATATAGTTTAACAGAGGTAGTACCATAATTTTAAGGAGCTTTACCGAGAACAATAGGAGCAGTAATATCATCAAGATTATCGGTTTCTCCGTAAATAGCAGCTTCTTTTAATATTTTGGGAGTTTCTTCGAAAGCAGCTTTATGAAGTACTCCACTATTAACTTATTTATTAATTCCGTATCTATTAATAGGCATAAAAAAGCCTTCGTGAGTGGTCCAATCTGCCAATAATTAAACATGTGCAGGTAAAATAGATCCACCAAATTATTTGAATGATTAAGATATCTCAGAAATAAAGAGATTCTTAGCAAATTCTATTCCATATATAAGACATGCTTATCGTATATCATTAGAATATAAGTTTGTATGATCGACATCTTGATTTTATAATATATTTTAGATATCTGAGCCCTGAGTTTCAACTTGATAATAATCATCTTTTATAACAGTTCTTGTATCTGGATCATAACGCATAGATTTTTGGGGTGTCACGATAGCTTTTGTGATTTTTTAAATCCCTTTTTAAAATTGTTTTTTCTAATAAATTATCTTAATGAATCATTAATACTGCTAGATCATCATCTTCAGGATTTTTCTTTTATACTTTTATATTAAGTATAAGTGTATCATTATTATCATCACTTCCAAAAATTTATATATTGGGGGAAATTTTTGATAATTACATTTTTAACATCTACCATCTTTACATCATTTTAACTCATTAATATTCTATTGAATTTCAATATTAATACGAAAGGATTTTCAATTTTAGGTTCATTATCTTATATATTAAAAATATATTTAAAATCAGTTTATTATATACCAGGATTAGATTCAATTTAGTATTCTTCTACAATATCTTTTAGATATTTAATCTCAATTTTATTTTTAAGGCTCAAATTAGCTACATTATCTTTTCTTTTATCTCCTTTAATTATATTATACTATAAGGTAATTTAATTTCCTAAACTGAAGTATTTCATCTATACGTGGTAATCCGCCTGTGACCTATGTTGCACTAGATTATCCACTCATATGAAATGAATTTAAGACTAATTACGATGATGTTTCGCCAATAGATTATCCAGCTATAACACCGACATTTTCTTTTGGAGTGACAAGACTTTGGTAAAATCTCATAAGTATTTTTTTTAATACGATATCAAAAGCATCTTTTGTATAATTCTAGCTGAACCATTTAGGATTTATATAATATCTGAGTATTATTCCAAATATCTTATGATATTTCAACATACGCCCCTCTAAGAATTCTTAGTTGAGTTATTATTACATTTTCAATACATACATTGGATCTACTTAGTCTTTTTTTCTTTTTTATTTTTTTTGGTTTTGCTTAATTTATTATATATTTCATGTTTACTCCATATAATAATTCACCATTTGAACTATATTTTTCTCCTATAAATCTGGAATCTTCTTCTATTTATTGATAATATTATTTCAATTCTTATATATCGTTTTTCTTGAGATTAAATTATTTACTTATACTATCATTTTATTTTATAAGATAAGTTTATTCTAGTTCTTTTTTACTCATAGTTGTATACTTCAACTTATGGAATTCTAATTGAGTACAACCAAAGCCTGTATTCCCATAAGCAAATTACACTATTGTATTATTTGCAGTTGTCACACTGTAGTCAAATTCGGTCTTTAGATCTTCTAAAGCTTTGATTAAACGCCTTTAAATATATCCGGTTTGGGAGGTTTTGACCGCGGTATCACATAGACCTTCTCTACCAGCAGCAGAGTGAAAGAAGTATTCTACAGGATTAAGACCTGATACATAAGAGTTTTTGACATATCCACGTGCTTCTGGACTATAATCAAATTTTTTAAAATGAGGTAAGGTTCTGCCATTAGGACCTGATTATGCTCTTTTTCCTTATAATGATTATTGGTTTAATAGACCTTATATTGATAGAATATTTTATTTATTACCTTTTGATTTAGATACTACCATAACTGCCATCTTGTTATTATCAGTATCTATCGATTCCTTTAGTATTTTTTCTACTTCAGGATTCTATGAGAGAACACTATGCATATTATACTCAAATTCTTCGCTAGGAGTTTTTGTGGTTGTGTTCTTGAATGTACCATTAATCATCTGATGCACATATTCATTTGCTTTTTCTTCTTATTCTTATATTGCTTTGGAGATTTTTTTTCTCTATTCATCCTACAATAGTATATCATCTATTCCCATACTGAATCCTTCTTACAATATTGTTTAAGTAGCCAAAGTTGTTGTATTATTTATAAGATTAGCGGCAGCTTATGGACCAAGATGATTGAATGTCTGATGAATCAGACCATCTGTCATCTTAGTGTATACGTCTTTGGTGAATGTTCCCGATATTATCTATCCATCTTCTATTATAACTCTTTTATCTTGATTTTTTGAGAAACTTACATCTTATTCGAAATCAAGATTTGCTGTTTTTGGTAAGACAGTTGATAATATACTTCCGGTATAATAATCTCGATGAATACCATCTTCACCTTTTTATGTGATTTTTTCTGGTAATTCTAATTGAGTTTATTGGGTTGATGCTATCATATTCATTGTTTATAATTTATTATATTTTGCTTGATTTCTCGTCAAAAGATATGTTCCTATTACCGAATCTTATACCAGACCTATTATAGGTTTACTGACTTAGGGGATATTATCTGATTATTTACCCCTGATATCAGTCTGACCTCCGTTTCGGTCAGGGGGGAAATGGGGGCATGTAGATTCATCTCATCACCATCAAACATAGGTGAACTCACACATTTCTGTGCAAGACTGACTATATCTTAGACAGGATCACAGCGCCCTAACTGATCATATCCTACCCACACCCGTAGCTACTATAAAATGAGATGAAAAATTTATATAGTAACATAGTCGATGCGGAGCTTATCATATCTAGGCTTAAATAAAAATACAACGACTTAGATAAGCTTCCTCGGATAACCTAATCTGAAGTGTTATTACCATTGGGTACGGCTATTAACCGTGTTCCTCTTTAAGAGTTTCCAAATAAGAGTGGTAACTTCAGCTATCAAGGTGTCCCCGTACAATAAAATGTAAGAAGACACTTTATCATATTTGTTATAAGGTGTGTCGCTATTGAAATATTTCAATAACTAGGGGTACATATATCACCTTTTCAGTGCCCCTCTTGCAGACCTTGATATTACTGTCAATACTACAGTAAATTACAACAAAGTCGATCTGCATTATAAGGAATGGTGCTAGATACAGGAGGACAAAACTGTTACCAGGGACCATGTATATTTAATGGGTCATAAGACTCAATTTATGTAGACTGGGTTATCTATTAAATACTACATAATCTCCATTTTTCAAATGTCTATAGACAAAATCCCCCACCTATAATATTATAGAAGTTCGTTTTTTCTGATTATTTTCTAATCTTTATAATTTATTTCCTTATTCTGAATAATAGACTATCCCTGGAAATTAATCTCGTGTGATCATATCTGATAATTCTTCTATATTAAACTTATTCACTTATACTGGTATTGTTATTTTCTACATTATCTGTTGTGGTACTCCCAACCAATCTATATTATCATTTGCTCCCGGTGTTATTGGAGCTCGAGCCGAAAAGTCTACCCCTCTTACCCATCAAACTATCTCGAACTAAACCTCTTTTTGATCCAATCTCTCTTATACCGATTTTAATATCTTTCCACTCTTTTACTTTGCTTTTGTCATCTTTGGTATATTGTTATCTATCAATGTTGCTAGATGATGTTACAATGATTAGATCTATACCGGCAATTCAACTTTTTCTTATCCTGGTCTTGGTTAATTATATAGATTATTTATTACTTCAAGATTTTTCTCATTTTTTTAAATATTGTTCTACCTTTTTATTATCATTAATTATATCTGCTAGTTTATGAGTCAGATCATCTTATGATCTTGCTCCATTATCTGCTAATATTGAAGGTCTTATATGAGGTGATTATACAAAAATCTTACATGCTATGTAAAATCTTTTGGATGTGTTGTGCTTGGATCTAATCCTAGATCTTTACCCTACATCTTCTTTTGATAATCGTAGAAAAATATTTCTTACATTATGTCCATTTAGATATACTTATTGATTATCTTTATATGTCAATACTATATGAAATATGATTTCTCTCTATACTTTTTAAGGTTTTTCTTATCCACAATTACTACATATCTTTATTTCACTACTACTGCATATAGATAATATATCTTTTACTACTTTTTTTCTTTTTTTCTGTATTTAAATTTTTATACTCTTTCTAATTATTACTCTTTTTCTTTCTTCTGGACGATTTCTATGTAGATAAGGTTTACTACATCCTGGACATATACATGTCATTATAATTTTGAGTCGTATCCATAAATTACCATAAGAATAATGGAAAAGATAGATTGATCTTTCCCGGATGTCCTGGGCATTGATAATCATTCTCACATATTACACACTCCTTTTCAAAACTTACTACTCCCATTCTTTTATCAAATAACCCATTGTTCTTGGTATTCCCCCTTTGATATGAATTCTTTTTATGTTACATCTACTACTTGTAAATAATCTATACTTTCTTGAGATAATACTCCATATTTTATTTTTGTTAGATCCGTTTACATCATAAATCAAAATTTTTAAATACAAATGACATTTTATATCTATTTATAGTTTTATTTTATTCTTTTTAACCAATATATATTTACATTTTTTTTTATAATCTTTTTTTTTTTTAAACCAATATATGCTTTTGTTTTATTTTAATAAATATTTTATTTTTAAACCTATATATATATTTTTAAACTATTTTTTTTAACCAATATATATTTTTAAAACTAATATATATATTTTACTAAAAAATAATCTAATTATTTAAAATATGATTGAAAATTATAAAAAAATTGTCAAAAAGTTTTAATGATAATGAATTCTAGTATGTTGATAAGCTTTAAAATTAATAAAAATTTTGATATAATATAGAATGAAATTAATTTTACAGGGAATAATTAAAAATAGATTCCTCTTCGTTTTCTAAATTCATTAATCATAATTGCCTTTATAAATCAAGATTAACTTTATTTAAAAATTAAATAATTATGAAGAAAACTCTACTGATTCTGAAATCATTAAATTTAAATAATATATTGAAGATAGTTTAAAATTACCTTTAAATTAATATTAATAATTTAATAAAAAAATAGATTAAAATTTTAAAAATAAATATTATAAACACTAAATAATAATAAAATATTATATAACAATTTAATAACATTATATTGTAACAAAAAAAGAGTAAAAATAATAAACATAAAAGAAATTTAAATTTTTTTTAAAAAAATCATAAATTTATAAAAAACATATTTTTTCTTTTAAAAAAATTACATCTATAGTAAAATCACTTATTATAAATTTATCCCTGTATAATAACTGAATTTTAATATCAATAAAATATTTTATTACAATTAATATTAATTATCTTCTAATAAAATTTAAATACTGATATAAATATTATATAAAAAGTCTCTTCTATATTAGATAGTGAAATATATGCATAAGATAATGCTTAAAAATAAATTACCGCAAAATTATTGCAAAATGGTGAATAAAATCCACACTCCAAAAGGATTAGTTTTGACTTTTTAAAGCCCGGTCCTAATAAAATGGGACTTCTCTTGTTAAAAACGGTCGTAGCTCAGCTAAGCTCTTTGATCTTCCTATTAATTTTTATCGTTCTCGGTGGTATGAAAAGATTATTCTGTACTTAAAGTTTATCATAAGTTATAGGTTTATATTGGATTCAAAAATGCATCCTTTGATACTTTATAAGCTCTTATGGTATAGCTAATTTATGAATCCTATTATTGGTTTTTGATGAACTTGATAAAAATTGATAAATCTGTAGATCTCAAATAGAGTCTTTTCTTTATCCACATTACTCGATTAGACTTAAAAATGAAACTTTTATCGATGATTACTTCTATGATATTCCTTTAGATTTATCTCGATGTTGCTAATGATTATTTATTACATAATTGCGATTCACATCATAAATTAACAGTATATTACTTTAATTGATTTTAGGAAATCTAAATGATGATTATGATATCAACATAAAAATATATATCCTCCAAAAAATTTTGTTATTCCTAAAATATAAATAAATCTTATAACTTTAATAATTAATAAATCATATTTGATAATGATATTATTTCTGTATATTGTTAATAATTATTCTTAAAATTCTACTGGTATTAGAAGTCTTTGGAACATTCTATTGAATAAATTATCGGATAAATAAATCTTGATTTATTTAAAAATAAATTAAAACATTGTAATCAACCTATTAATATTACTCAAGATATAGTTGTTAAATGTTTAAAATAAAAAAGTAAATCAAAATAATCATTATAAAGCGATGTATATTTGAATATTCTTTATCTTGTTTCACTTCATCTATTATATTTTTACTTATTGCTTTAAAAAATATTGTTATGTCTCATATTTATTAGATTTTTTATCTTTATTACTTATAATTATATTAAATAAAACCATTTTTTATGCTATAATATCTATTTAATATATTATATTTACTTATCACATCTATCTAATTTATCTTGGATAAATAATTTTAACTTTTATTATTTACTGAAAACCAAACTAAAAGATAGGCATTTTTTATGCGAATTTTTTTTCATATTTTTCTTTACATTTATAAATAATTTATTAATTTTTTTCTTTCTTATTATTATTCTTTTATTTTTAATTTTATTTATTATTATTCTTTTAAATTATGCTATTAATTTTATTATTATTAATTTTTAAATTATTATTAATTTTATTATTATTTATTATTTTATTTATTATTATTATTATTATTTTATTTGCTTATTATTATTATTATTGTTATTGTTATAATTAATTATCGCTGTTTTGTATCTATCTATTATTGTTTTTATGCAAGCGATTATTGTTTTATGGTAATTACTATTTAGAAATTTACTATTGCATCTATAGGATTTTTCTTGATAATTTATTTTATTTACTTGTAAATTTTTATGTTGACAGTTATTGATCTATTTATTATTATTATTTTATCTAATGTATCATTAATTTATTCTTTATAATCTCTAAAAGGATTCGCATTTTATGGTATTTTTTAATATATATTATAAATAAAATAATATATGATGTCAAAAAGTTGTTAGGAAGCAATTTTTTATTATTTAATTTTCATTTTTTATAATCAATGTGATAAAAACTAATTCAAAATTTTAAATTTAAGTTTATGAACATTTTATTATTATTATAGTTATTATATATCATATTTATAAATTTATTATTGTCTATTAATTTAGTTCTATATCTGCCTTTATTTCTTTTGTATGATAAGATATCTTGAATATTGCAATCACATATTATTTTTCTTTACAGATTAATTCATATATATCGTAAGATATCTATCCATATTTTTCACTTTTTTTTTCATTATAGAATAATCTTATTTTGGTAATAACTTATTATAATATAGACTTATATTTTTCTTGTATCATTATCTATATCTTATTATGTTGATCTCATATTTTATTATCATATATGCTTTTATAATTAGTTAAATGCTGTCTTTAATAAAAAATCATAAGTCATTTTAAAATGGATATCTAGTCACTATTATTTCTAAATATTTTGTAATTCAAATTGTATTTATTGGTCTTAAATACTTTAATATCTAGTTAAAATGCATCTTAATTTGTTAATTAAATATTTTTATCTGATATTTTATTATCTACATATTCTTTAAGCGTCGAATAATCTCATTGTTCCACTTATTCCCGTATTTTTTCGGGAATTTATTTCTTATCTTGAATATGTTGGTATTATTATATTTTATTAATCTATTATGTTGGGCTTATTATTGATAGTTTATATTCCCGCTTAAAAGGCTTTTACTATGCGATATATTTATAATATGAGCATATTGTTCATTCTATTATCATCTACACTTACTCATAAATAAATTTGATAAATCTATTTTTGAGTTATGATTGTGCTTTAAGGTTTGTTTTATTGTTATCCCATGTTTATTATTATTATGCTATTTGGTTTTTTTTTGGTTAAAATTGCAGGAAAATAGTTTAAAAAAATAATTAAAAAAGAAATAATAAATATATTTTAAAAAATATTATAAAATATATAAATAATTCCAAACTTTTTCTTATCAAATGGTAGCACTAAAAAAAGTTTAATGACAGATACAAAAATTTTTAGAGTAATAAAACTCAGCAGATTTTTGACATCTGAAGGGTGCAAATAAAGTTCCAGCAAACTATAATATGATAATAAACATTTTATCAAAACCCCATGGCTGAAAGTTTCGTGTTCTTTCAGTGAGTAATGACAAGAAAAATGCATCCTGATTCTACTCACCCTATGAAAGATGAAACATGATTTTGCTTATCTCTTGAAATAATATCCTGGCCAAAATAACTAAAAAAAACGCTAGGATTCACTAATATGTTGAAATAAAATATAAGATTATGCTGTATAATACTGTCAAGAAAATCGAAAATGTTCCTGGTTATGGATCCTGATTAACCTGATCCTACTGGAAAAGGTTTCAGTTAAGAAACCTAAAAACCTGATTTAGTTCCGACACGGCAGAAAAAGAATATTATCCTTAATGTTTAAAAGTCAAAGTATTCCAAATATGATGGAAAATTACAGCCATTGAATCCCAAGATTTTAATACTGAACGATGATAATGAAGGAACAAAAATTCCTATCAATGATTAAACTGGAAGAGAAAAAATATTTCCGGTCATTGAAAGGATAACGTATTCATTAATATATTGTAAGTATAACGATCAGTTATTTATAAAGTAAAGTATATATATCATTAATGATCTATAATATATACGCAAAGAATTTCAAAAAGTACTGATGATTCTCAAGCTAACTTGAGTGATGATGATGATGATGATAATGAATCTTTTTAAGATCAAAATTAATTCAATTATAAAGTAAATTAAAAAGATGATAATGATAATGATGATGCTGATAATGATGATGATGATGATGATGATGATAATAGATAAATATAGACAAGAATCTAGTGAAGAAAAATATAAGAAATACCAAAAAACAACAGGTAAAAAACGAGAAACGAAAATCATCAAAAAAAAACTACAAAAAATTCTACTTTTGAATATAAAAATATATAATTTTATTTTTATTTGAATAATAAAGGTGTTTATTTATATTAAATCATTTTAAAAAAAATTTCAGGTATAAAAATATATAATTTTGATTTACTTGAATAATAACAGTATTCAATTATTATTAAATCATTTAAAAAACAGTAAAATAAAAAAGACTTTGACAAGAAATACAAAAATTCAAAAAATTTTTCAATATGAAATTAACCATTGTTGTTTGACAAGATATAAAGAAATATGTTCGTGTTATATCTTTAATAACATGGGGCTAGTTTTTAATATAAATGTCGATATAAAGCTATAATATGAAGTAAAGATAATTAGAAGAAGTTATTAATGGATTTAACTCCTATTGTAGAAAAACTTAAATATGAAGTTAAAGTTGTTTCAAGATTATGAAATTAGTTGGCTGAAATTAACACATAAAAACTGAAATTTTATAACTCAATCTTAGATCGATGATGGAAACTTAATTCGTATTTTGAGCATACCTTAGACTTCTGTTTGATTTCAAGAGTAATGTAAATAGTTTAAACTTAGATGAAATGTGATATCGAAATTTCTGAAACAACAAAATAGAATAAAAAACAATTTAGAATCTCGATGACGTAATAGATAATAAATATGATAATATTGGATTATGATAATCTCCAATGAAGATTAAAATTATTTACGTATTAAACAATTAATAGAAAAAGTAAAGGAAAATTTTTCAAGAACAATAAGATTTCTTAAAATTCCTGGTATAATTGATCTGATCATTTGTGGTTCTACAATAGATGACCCCATTGATTATAATGAATGTGTAGATTTGATCTTGGTGGATATTTCTCGAATAGGTAAGGTAATGAAAGCATTACTGCAAAGATAGAATAGGTAAAACAAAATTTGCTTATAAAACAGCAAAATCCATACAATAAGCGCAGTTAGTAAAGCTTGAAGTTCAGATTCAATAATCAAAGATTTTATTCTTCTCGTTAAATTATTCAAAATGTAAAATTTCTGCAAGAAAAAGATGATGGTCATTATTGAGATTCGATGTGGCATACTAGCAAATATCAAAGTTGAAATTCTCATTTGTTTCTATTCGAAAGTATTAGGTATAGAAAAACGATTGCAAATTATTTAATTATGTGGAGAAAAATATAAAAATGAATTGCAAGCGGATGTGGATGAAGATCGTACATAAAAATCTCAATGATGAAGACTTCTATGTCTATGCATTCAAATCTACTGCCAAAAATTTCTTCAAAATCTAAATATTCGCGTATACAGTAAAATTTTATGGACCAATGTTAGCTGAATAAAATAACGAAAATATTCCGTAGATTGGCCATATCTCGATGATATACTTAAATCTGAATTTTATGTCATATTTAGCGTATAATTCTAGATAAAGTTGTCTTTCTTCTTTAGAAACATGGTTTGAAGCTCTCATTTACTTACTAAAAATGATTATCAACGATTATGCAAGACGATCGTGACTCATATGCTAATAAACGTATCTGAACCCTCAGTTAGGTATACTTATGTTAAAATTATTCAGATAATAATTTTAATCAAATTTCTAAAATAAATCAAAAGTGGTATTTAAAAGAAGTTAAATTAATATGTAATCCTATTTAAACTCTTATCAATCGATTAGAATAAAATTTATAGATTTAAAAATTAAAACATGAGAATTAGGTCTCAGATAAGCCTCTCATCTACCTGGATATTGGGGTGAAAAATAATAAACCTAAAACTGGTGTTGCTTAAGTTCTTAGTCGTAAGCGAATTATTAAAGCTACTTGCTCTTATCTTCTGTCGAATTAATACTCATATGGATAAAAGTGATAAAAGTATTGCTGGGCCTCAGAAATATTGCATATAACCTTCATAATATACGATGTAAACTCAATGAACCTCTGAAGGACCTCTAAGTATTTGTCTATTGAAAATCTTTCACTTAGTAGTCAAATTAAGGCAATATGAAGTAGTGATCCAGTTAACTTCCTCTTGATCGATACTATTCGATAACTACCTAGTCTCACGGCGAGAATTCAATATCGAGGTAACACAAAGTTTCCTCCTACTTTCCTTGGCACCGTAAATTAGAAATCAATAGCTCAACCCATCTACGGATTTATCGAGAATGAAGGTAGTTCCTATCTCAAGTATACTAAAAACTCCTGATCTCGTAGAGAAACTTTTTATCGATTATCAGATATTCTATCTGTCTTCGATACTGATGAAACATTATCCGACAACGAATAATGAACCCGGTCGTATTACCAGGACCTCTGTTAAGTTGTCAACAATTAGCTTGGCGAAAGTGACTTCTTTGATCAAGATGATACCTTCTAGGGCTATTTAAATTACTCGATGACAGCTGATTACAGGTCTGATCTAAGAATTCCGCCATCATCGATGGTTCGAATGCGTTACGTCAAAAGCATAAAATTCACTTTTTTTTTGAACTATTATATAATTCGATATTTTCTCCTAATCGAATTGTTTGATATTGAATACAATCTAGAAAAAGGCATACTTAGTTGCCTCTGATGATTAATCAATTCAATTTCAATCAATCCTAATATACTGAAATCTGATCCATTAGTTAATGCTCTCAGTATTATGAGTGCCCTATGCCTTTTCAATCATAATCAATCTCTCTGTAATGTATATTATAATTTTATTATGGTCCAAATAAGGCTATAGGTATATACGCTACTAACTATCGATAACGATTTTGATAATACCAAGTGTTTGCATTTAACTACATAAAAACCTCTCATAAAAACTCATCCTCAAGTGATTATACATATGGATGATATGCTCATCGGATAAAACGTTACCATCGCCTATGTGTTACACCGGATATAATCAAGAAGATTCTATTATTATCAACAGAAGTAGTATTGATCGAGGATTATTCAGATAGTGTTACTTGCATAAAACAATAAGAACGAATATTTGGTAATCAAGGTATCAAGTTTAAATATGATGTATTGTGTAAACAAGATAACCCCAAAATTATCTAATTACGATAAAATCAATAATCATGGATTAGTAAATTTAAAATTTATAATATGTATGTTATTATATCTTAAATCTCTATATAAAAACTATAGATAACAAGATGAAAATACACTGATAGTGTTTCTAAATAATGAAGATGGCTTTCTATTAGAATAATAATTATTTTGATACTGTGAATCTATGATGAGCTTAATTTATTAAAGTCCGAAATACTTGATTACTCAAATCCTGTTGTCGGAGATAAATTCTCTTCTATTCATGCACAAAAAGGTGCCATTGGTTAAATTCTCAAGACAGATATGGCTTTATAAGTACCGACGGTACTATTCCCGATCTTCTCACTCAACGCCAACTGCCTTTCCATCCAGAATGATCATATCGGATAACTTATCGAAATTTTGCATGGGTAATATCTCCCTTGCATGTTGGATAAACAGTTTTGGTGATACTTTTCACACATTGGGAGGAGACCTATGTTCCCATGTAACATATTCTTACTCAATTAGGACTCAATAGTGGAAGGTAAAAAATTTTCTATAATGGATTCTTCTGGTTAACTGAATTAAATGTCGATTTTTACCGGATCTTCTTATATGCTCCAGGACTCTAAACAATTCCATCTCGATCATAAAACTCATGCTCCAGGCGTTAGGGTGGACTGTTACTGCTTGTAATTTTGATAGCCTTCTGAAGGTCGTGAAATCTGGTAGTCGTAAAATTCGGATATATGGAAATTGATTGTCAGGGTTGCCCATGGATTAATAATAACTTTCTAAGAGAAAATTTACTTTTTGCTTCTGTTGATTTCATTCCTTGATTGCTATCTGTAATGAATCATCCTTAATTAGTAATTTATAATTATGGATTCTGATAATTTACTTGTAAATTATGTTCACATTAACATGATTATACTATTACTTATCATAACTATTCTATTACTAGTATTCTTATGAAATAATTATTGATAGATGAATTATTAATCTTAAATATTATACCGAATGATTAATATTCATTTAAAACTAATTATTTATTTTTTATATTAAATATGATTATCCAAAGTAAAATTATTATATTTTTTTTATCTATTTTTTATTTATAACATTAATATATTTTTTATAAAAAAATCCTTATAATATATATTGTGCTATGATATATCTAATAAATAAAAATATGTTGCATATTAATCTTGATCTTTTATCTTTTATTACCTTTTCTTAATAATAAAAATCCTTTAATCTTAATTTAAACTTCTGATGCATTCTAATGATATATTCTGTTTTTTATGTTTAATTATTAAGAATTTATAATTATGATTGAATCTACTGAATAAATTTATTTGATTTATCAATAAAAACATATCTCTAATTTATAGTAAAATTTTAATTATATTTTAGCTATCATTCTTAATAATTAATATGATCTTACTGATTTTTTTAAAAAAACTAATCTTATATATAGCTTTTAAAAAGATAATTCTATTTCTCTCAATAATTTACTCTACTTTTATTAATTGAAAAGATTATTCCACCTAACTATATTCAATAAGATAATAATAATAATAATATCACTTTTATTGATCAAAAATTTATCTGAAAAAATATTCTCTCTGATAATTAAATTATTATTATTTGAATTTATCTAAAAAATTATATAATTATTATATTAAAAAATTTATCTAATTATTTTTATTTACTTTTTATTATTTTTTCATTATAATAATGTTAATTGATATTATCTTTTATATATTATATTTTTTATCTTATTATATTACTTTGTTTATATACACATAACACCATATTGTAAAACCTCTTCTATTTTACTTGTTTCTTCTGAAAACCATATATTATTTACTTTTACTATATCTCCTTACCCTTTTTAATATTAACTATCTCTAAACTATTAACATATATTGTCTATTTCTACTACAAAATCATATAATGTTGCTGTTCTATTTACATTTAAATATAATTTTCCATCTACCTATCCTGTTATTAAATTTAAATTTATTGCTACCAATAATCTCATATCTTTATTTATTTTTTTTTATTTCAAATCATCTACTGTTATCAAATTTATATCCTTAAACTTACTCACTGATTTTTTTAATGCATCGTAACCTCCTGTTAAATCCGTCTCTTACTTCAATTTCACTTATATCCAATTATTTTTATTTTTAAATTCTGTTTACATTTTATTATTATCTTTTATTTTTTTTTCACATTTTTTTACTATTTTATTTTTCTTATTATGTAAATTTTTATCTTATTCTTTTATACAATATATATATTACTATCATTATACCTATCACTCACTATTATTATTAATAATAATAAATTCTTAAATAAATCTTATTTTATTTCCATCTTTTATATATATTTATAAACTTTTTTTTTATTAGGGATCTAGAAATATATGGATAAAAAATGTAGTAAAAGTTTAAATCAGAACACACACCTTTTTATTAAGGTACAAGTATAGCTATTATTTATCAAAAATAATCAATGATATTGTATCATTTAAGGTAGCAAAAGATCCAATATCATTATTGTCAATATACAAGTGAATTTTAATTAATAAATTAAATATTAAAATTAAATAGATTTAAAAGAATTATATATACATATTATATATATATATATACACATAATAACAATAAGAAAGATATAGTAAATTAAAAAAAAAAAAAATGACTAATATTTAAGAAAATTAATAAATATATAATTTTTGTAACATATTAGAATAAAGATAATTTTTTACAGGTTATTGCAGAATGTCTTAAGATAGAAATTATAATGATTAAAGATAAACTAATAATTTATCAGATAATTTAGTAAATGGTATTGGTACTGATCGATCATTTTTATAGAGAATCAGATAAGAACGTGATGAATTAAGATAAGAACGTGATGAATTAAGATAAGAACGTGATGAATTAAGATAGTTTTTGATTTAAATGAATTAAACAATAAATTAACTCAGATAATAAAGAACTATAGATTAATAATAAATAGCCTAGTAGCAAGAACAAATAGCCTAGTAGCAAGAACAGATATCACAATTATAAAACTCAGTAGCATAATTATAATAAAGAAGAGTAAGAAATAGAAGACGAAATACGAGAACGAGATCAAGATCTCGATGACCAAAAGATTAATATAAAATCAAAACAGATTTATTTTTTATCAAAAAAATTTAATTTTATCTTTTTTTGTTCTTGATTACAAATAAAATTATATATTAAATTTATTATAAGTATGTATATATTTTAATTTTATGTTTATAATAATAAAAAAAATACCTGAATTACAATAAAAAGAATTATAAATATTGATAAATTTCTTGATTATTAGGTGGTATTTTATCTTCGTAAATGTTTTTAAAAATAAATGTGTGTTCAAATTATACTCTAGTAGTTTTTATTATTTTTTTTTAAAAATTAATATTAATATTTTATTTTTATTTTTTTTTATAAAATATATTTTTATTTTTTTTATAAAATTTTTAATTGATTCATTTTAATTATATAATAATCCAAAATCTAGTTTAAATTAAAGTATAATATTTAAAATACATTTATATTGTGCTCCTCGATGCTCTTTTTTTGGGAGTTTTTTGCTCCTCGATGCTCTTTTTTGGGAGTTTTTTGCTCCTTGATGCTCTTTTTTAATCATTCTAATTTTTAATATTATAAAAACAATTATCAAATCCTTATTATTATATTTAATACATCTTTTTTAATTTATAGATATCCATTTTAATATTCATTTAGGTATTGATAATTTTTAAAAAGTTTAATAAAATTTTATATATATTTTTTCTATAAGTTTATACAGAGTGCTTTTTTGTTCCTGATTACAAATAAAAAGTAATTTATATATATTTAATTTGATTATAATTCTTATATTTAGCTTTTTTTGATTTTTTATGTAAAATTTTATAAAAAAAATCAAATCATAATGATAATTATAATAGACTTTGATAAATTGTATTGTTGGGTAGAACTTTTATTTTTTTTGGTAGATCTTTCAGATCATTCGGTAGAATTTTTAAATTTCAAACTGTACAGATAGAAATTTAAAAAATCAAAAAACTTCTACCTCATATATCACAATCTTATGAGGAATTATCATTATTATTTTTAATATTAATATTCATAAATACATCTTTATTTTTTATTTTTCCATATTTCCATTCTCCATTAGCAGGTTTTTTCTTATTTTGTTATAAATATACATTAGAATATCTATCAGGATTTTATTATAAATATTATTCAAACTATATTCCAAAAGTTTAAACACCAATATTTTTCAAATTACCATATTATGATGTATTTTCGTTAAATAAATCATTTAGTTCTTTTATGAATAATAAGATCCTTCTTTATATTCTAAAAAATCATTAACGCACCAATTATGTATGGGTGATTTATTGATAGACATTTTTTGGTTTAATTATTAATTAATTAATTATGGTTATTATATACAATTTTATAATAATAATTAATTAATAGATTCATAAATCCTTATTTCCATTTGAGGGTTTTAATCTTAGTTAATAACTTGGGATCTTTTAAAAGTTAAAAATTATGTGAAGGTTTATCTACAAATTATCTTTTCAATTCGATTATCTTTAATCTATTCATAAAGCCTCCATCCAGAGTATTGATGACAGGCAACTGATTACATGACACAAAAAAACTCCGGCATAAGGTTCAAATTACTGATTCTTATCGTATAATTCTCTAGCTTTGATCTGATCTCCACCAGTTAATGTCTTGATCTATTACTGATTGAATGTTTTATTATTATCCAGTTCTGGAAAATATACGAATCGTTTATCTTTTAATTCAACCAGATCTTATGTAGCGGCAGATAATTGATCGACAGATAACTATATCAGTTGAGATCGAGCATTACAACCGTAACCCTTCATTCTTAATACTCATAGTATAATTCATGAGATTAAATAAGAGAGTCTTACCGTTATTACCCTAACCTGTCAGTATAATGATCTGTTTCTGTTCAAGAGTCTTAAAGGGCATAAGACAGAAACTGAGCTATTATAAGAACCATCGATATTAATTATCCCCAATAATCTACTGTACGATAGGTTCGATAAAATCAAATCTAGCATATTTATTATAATCATAATTGATCTGTTGTGTATTATACATATCGGGAGTAGTATCGATGAATGTATTCTCTTCAAGATCGAAGGTACCATTCTGAAAATGTAATAGATGTACATTTTGATTAAATTCGATATTAGAATCCTGGAATGTTTCCATAGCATACTATTCGATCTTACCCTACTGATCAATAACATTCATAACTCTTTTGAACATAGTATTAAACTATTGTAGATTTTTCTTTTATTTGATCTATAATGATAATCTATCAAAATAACTCTCTAACTTGAATCTTATTCTCTTACGGATCTCTTTGTTACCATCGATATAAGTCCAATGACCACCTTTAGTATATTTATTATTGATAAAATTAGTAAAATAATAGATTGTTTTATCTTTCTTTTCATTGGGTTTATATATAAAATCTCTGGGTTAAAGAACGTCATAGAGATATGTAATATAATTCATTCGATCTTTTAATAATTTTTCGACATAAATTTTTTCATTATCATTATCGAATTATAAAATATTAATTATAGTATTAGAATCAATCTCAATTTCTTCAGCATTTTTATTAATGATTAATTATTGTATATTAATAAGATTATTAGTCTATATATTTAATTATTTTATATCTTTTTTATTATATTTTTAATCGATAGATTATAATGCTTTGAATAATTCAACTTCCATATCTTCTTCGAATATGGTACCATTGATATCATAATGAATTTTACCATCATTACCTTTAAATTTTCTGACTTTGTTACCAAGTGTAGTAGACATAGGTTTACCCCTGACAGGAGTACCGAGAGCCAAAAATTATCCTTTATTAAGAGTTTCAATCTCGGTAAGATCATGACCAAATTAATGTAGATTTTTCTACATAGAATTACTGACTAATTACACAGATGATTTTTTATCTGGGGAAGTATATTTCTATTGAGTATTGATAATCTATAGATCTTTCTTGATAAAAGCCTGATATTTCGATCTCTCACATTCTTTATCCATACATTTGATGATGATATTATTCTCGAACATCATGACAACAGAATTATTGGACCTGTGTTCTCTCTCAGTACATCTGTGCTCGGTCAGTATCAATCCCCAGAAATCTTCATCAGGTCTCTTCTTGATATCCTGTAACTGATAATGTTTGGTATAACCGTTGGCCCTGACAAAGGATAGTATATACGATTTATCGATATAATCTTGGATGGTGATACGATCGGGGTTCTGACAATAGGAGCACAGAGACATAATATCGTCATCTTCATCGAAATCACCGAGCGGAGAGTAACGGAAACAACGATCGGTCCATGATCGAGTCTTAGAATCGTATTTATTACTGTATAACATACGGAAATTATAGCCAGAATAGAGGTTTATATCAAAAGGTTTTTCTAATTGTAAGAGTGAGAATAATGCTTTCATCTGATCCTTATTCTGGACGACCAAGGTGTATCTTGCCTGGATGAGAATATGTGCGACGATATGCATGGAGGTAATCTTATCATCGGAGGCATCTTTGACGAAGAATCGGATATATAGATCGGGAAATAGATCATGAAACTTCTTTCTGAGAGTCTATAGAACCTGAGATTTCTGTTCTTAGGAGAGAGTGATACCCTTACCGTCGTAATCAAAGTAAGGGTGAAGGACGGGAGCATTGATAGTACTCTCGGCAAAACAATTATTATGCCCGAATTACTTACAATCCCTGAGGACAAGCTTGAGATTAGCATCGGTCTGGACATACTTTGAGTAATTATGTCCGATGGTAGCGACAAATTACTTGTCGGCAGTAGAAGGATTCTGGCGTAACTTGTCGCCGAGTTTGTCTAATAGATCTTGAGAAATCATATTAAAAAAAATATATATAATTAACATAAAAAAATATTTTTAAATCATTTTTTTCATAAACAATATTAACATGCTAAAAGGACATATTTAGAATTTTTATGAATAAAAATAGGTTAATCGATTTGTTGATTCTACAATAATTTACAGACAGTATATGGAAAAAATGATTATTATTATTATTTTTATCCTAATCCAGGAATATCAGAAGAGGATATAAGATCACCATTTTAATAAAAGAATGATTAAATGTATAAAAGACTGATATATCCATTACCGGAAGCATTGATTTTTAGTTTAGGATTTTCATTTTTCTACGACTTTACATTTTCATATGACCAATATGAAATAAATATCCTTTTTTACTATTATACTAACATATTTCATTAACAATACCAAAAACTCGAGTATCATTTTGTTTTGTGGAAAGTTCACAGACGGGTAATGCTTCGGATATATCTTTAACTTTAGATTAATAATAATAAGGTTTTTTATCGAATAGATTTTATATTAAACCAGTAGATATAACGATAAATCCTCTTTTATATTGATTAGTATGACCAATAAAAGAGACTTAATGTTATCCAGTAAAACTGAGAACACCTGGAGCAAATTAATCGGAGAAAGAAAATTATGCTCCGGAAGCGGATGATAACAATAGATCAGTTCTGGTAGAATCAGTGACTTATTGATGTCCAAAAAACCCAATAATTTTAATTATTATTAGGATATGCATATGGATAAAGAAAATTCGACCCTAAAATTTAGGATCATATAATTATGCATTTGAGCAGACTAGATTAGTAGAATTAATATTAGAGAAGGTTCCGGTATCAATAGATGCATTATTGATAGTAGCATTAGAGAGAGTGGCATTACATATAGTAGCATTATTAGAAACATTTAAAGTGTTAGTATTAATATCATTATCATAAGTTGCAGATCCATGAACTTTTAAATTACTTAATGAAGCACTCTATGTAACAATAATATTGTTAAAAGCTTAATTACTAGTAGTAGTACCGACATTATATGATGGAACATATAAGTTTCCGGTAATAACAACATCTTAGAATTATGCTTGATTTGAGAAATAAGATAATCCTTCAGATTTGAGATTAGATACAATATCTAATGTAGTGGTTCTAATATTACTGGTTTATAGATTACAAGATTATAGATTAGAAATAACACCATTAGAGACATATAAATTAGAGATGTTCATCATCTGAGTATTGATATTAGAAGTGAACAATTATTTACCATGTAATTGATCAAATTCACCGTTTGACGAGTATACATTAGAAGTATATAGATTACAACCGTGTATATTACTGGTATACATGTTACTAGCATAAAGATTAGAAGTACTTTAATTTACAGAGATAATATCGGAAATATTAGCATTTTAAATAGATGCATATACAGGGACTGTTAAATTTGATATAGTAGAGTTCTATGATATAATATTAGAAATAGTTGCATTAGACGATATAATATTAGATGAAGTTAAT
This sequence comes from Syzygium aromaticum, assembly GCA_024500025.1. Classification (NCBI taxonomy): domain Eukaryota; kingdom Viridiplantae; phylum Streptophyta; class Magnoliopsida; order Myrtales; family Myrtaceae; genus Syzygium; species Syzygium aromaticum. The sequence goes on along the minus strand of JACTMA010000013.1, from coordinate 148,417 downwards.
TGATTTAATATCTGAATATTACTAGTAATAATATTAGAAGTATATAGTTATACCTTAACATTTAAGTTACCATTGATAATTGCATCCCCGGTATTACTTATAGAAGTAGTATTGATAGATGTGAATGTCGAAGGTCCTGAAACTTTGAGTTATCCATTAAGATATGTATTACCAGTGGCATTAAGATCACCTAGACTATATATTTCATTATTAAATGTACCGGTATTAGCGACAATATTTTGTATATTACCAGTATTTGCATTAAGAGTAGCAAATAAAGCGTTATTACCGGTAATATAAGATGTAGTAATATTTGATTAAACGGTAAGATTACTTAATATATTAACATTGCTTTAAAATGTGACATTTTATCCGAATGTCACATTACTAGTGAATGAAAAGTTCCCGGCAAAAGTATATTGATTGGTGAATAAATTTCCATATATAATATTTTGTATGTTGATATAATAATCTTAAATATTAGAATAATATTATTTAGTATTAATATTAGAACTTCCTTTTTGTATTTAATCAATTTGATTATCCATGATTAATAAAACATTAGATCCAGTATTATATACATAATTTCCGAATACAATACTACTATTTTTAGTATTATTTGAAATATTATTACCTAATGATATAGAAGCCAATCCAGATGTTTATGTACTAGCTCCAATAGCAATACAATTGCAATTATTAGAACCTATAATATTAGTATAAGCACCTAATGTAGTATTAAAAAACCCAGTAATATTAGAAATACCAGCTTAATATCCGATAATAGTATTATAATCCCCAGTAGTTTAGTATCTGATAGTATTAAATCCGAGAGCAAGATTACCACTACCATATCCATTGGAATATGCATTAAATCCTATAGAAAGATTACAAGAGCCAGAAATATTTTAATACATAGTATCACTACCTAAACATACATTATAAAATCCATTGGTCAACTAATAACCGGCTCTATTGCCGATTAATATGTTAGAAGAAGATTATATAGATTAATACCCGGCATAATTACCAAAATATATGTTTTCAGAACCATTTGAAATATTATATCCACAGTAGGCACCAAAATAAAAATTATCTTATCCATATATCTTAGTTTTAGCAGCAGCATATCCATATATTTGATTTCTGTAATCTTGATTACTTTGTCCGCAATATAACCAACTAATGTAGATTCAAAATTACGAGTAGAAAGATCATATTAAGTAGAAGTTGAATTAAATCCTTAGAGTGTTAATTGAGTAGGTTAATTTGACATTATTTTATCTAATATCATATTTTATCAAATATAAAATATGCAACAAATATCTTAAAAAAATAGTTGCATATTATTACAATTATTTAAGGAATCTGATACAAAAGATATTTCTTGTGATTGAAATAAAAAATATTTAATCAAATCATTACTAAATTTACAAATTATTAACATTTTGTTTACAATTTATTAACATTAAATTGACTTTTATTTACAATGTATTTACATTTAATTTACTTTTATTATACTTTTTATAAACATTTATTTTACAAAAAAAAAATTAAATTCATTTTTGAATTATTATATTTAAAGTTATAATTGAAAGTTTTAACATATAATAAAAAATCATATTATATAAATGGAAAAAATATTAAATAATCTAGATGAAATCAATAAAAAATAAGCAAAATATATATCTATAACATAGATATGTAAAGACTTAAATGTATCTAGATAGACATATTATAATGTATGTAATATATTAAAAAGATAATAGTAACCTAAATACAATTGTAAAAGTTTTTAAATACAAAAAAATTTTAATATGGATAATAATAATAAAAAATAATAGGTATAAATAAATGAGACAAAATAGTAGTAGGATAGTAACATTGGATTAAATATAGAATAAAAATCACAATTAGAATAGTACTAAAAAAATGAATTAGATAACTTAAGAAAATTAGGGATAAAAAATAGTAACATTGAATGATATATAATTTAATAATCAAGAAGTCGATTATTTTAGGAAAGAAGCTATGCGTTTATAATAAGAACTAGTAAACAGATAGAATATAATGATATATTAAGCATAAGTAAAAAAGATAGATAATCAAACAAAGAAATTATTAGCAGGATAGATATAAAAGTTGAATGAAGAATTAGGACATGTGTATAAATAATTATCAAAATATCAAGATGTAGAAAAAGAATAAAAAGAAAAAAAAAATAAAATAATATGAATAATTCTAATAATAATTAGAAAAAAATAATAAAAATGAATTATAAAGTGGAGATTTTGAAAAGTATGCAACATAAGAACTAAACAAATTATTACCAAAAGATTTATAAAATTTATATGATTGATTATATAAAATGATAGATAAAATATCATAGTAAAAAATACTTTATGATGAAGCGATTAATATAAATAAATCGATAGAATATTTAAAAGATTATATAAGTGTAATATAAAAAAAAAAACGAAAAATAATATAGATATATATTATTAATCAATTGTCTAGTATCATTAATAATATCATTAATCACATTTTTTACTATAAATTATTTAAATGACACAAAAATAGAGAAATTTTAAGATTAAACAGATAATATGATATATATAGAGACAAATTTTTAATATATATGTAGAATAAGTTTTTACATAAGTTTAATAAGTATAATTTTTGTATTTTATAATTGGAATGATATTAAAAAAATATTTTGATCAAGAATACATAATGAACCAATCTTTAATAATTGGTCCATCATTAAATTTAAAAAGTTTAATTTCAGTACCATTTAAAGATTAAACAATCAAATATTTGAATAGAAGATCAATCCATTTATCATCTTATAAAATATTTTTTTAGGTTGATTTATATTTATAATATTATTTTTATAGATCATTATAAAAATACATCATATAAACTTTATAATAATCTTATTTTAAACAAATATTTTAAATTAAATATTTATATTAATTCCATGTAAAAATATTAAATTTTATATAATCTAAACCATGATAGAATAAAAGTATATCTTTTAAAGGAATAACAAAAAGTGTTTCTAGATGTATATTTTTTGGTAAAATTTACCCAACAGATAGTTTTAAATATTATAATTTTTTATCAAAAACTAAAATATATTTTTCTGCCATCTTTATAAGTTTTTATAGAATTTTTAATTTATATAAAAATAAAATATTTAAATAAAAAATATTTAAATAAAAAAATATAAATAAAAATAAATAAAAATGTTATCATAGAAGATATAGAATTTAACAAAAAAACTTTACGAAAATTGTCCAGGTTAATTAAATATGATAGGATAAGTATGTTTAAAAGGTTAAATAGATAATTGTTATGCATAAAAACATTTGAAAGATAAAGAAAAATGCAAATATTGTAAAATATGTAAATAATGTGGATATTGTGGATATGAATAAGTAAATTATCGAATCAAAGATTATGTAATGATACCATATTCATTTTAGTTTTTAAAAAATATAAAAAAAAAAAAAGATTCTTGATATTTTTATTTTTATATTTTATCAATTTTAATAAAATGATATTTACTTTTATAATATTTTCTATAGCAATTATAATATTAATCTTTTATTCTCTGTATTAGAAAGGGACAATTGATTTTTTTATACTTAATTCGTATGCAGTATAAATTTTTGGAAAAAAAAAATGGTAGATGAAGTATAAAAATATATATTAAACCCTCTGATATAATTGATATTAAAGATTAAGGAATATATAATAACATTATATTCATAATTATTTCCTATTGTGACTGGGTTTTTTATATAATAATTCTAATTTCCAGTATTTTTTATATGGATAGCAGTAATATTAGTGTGTGTAATATTTTATAATATATTTCCAAGGTTACCTCATATGTTTATATTTTTTAAGAGATTGAATAAAGACTCTTTAGATGCAAAAATTGATTTAGATATTTAAAATAAGATAAAAGAAAACTAATAATATCAAAAACAGATAGAAAAAATAATAAATAATTCTTTATTAAATTCAAAAGAAAAATAATAAATTAAAGATCTATAGAACAATATATTAAGTGGAATAAAATATGAATTGATAGAATAATTTTATGATATGGCTCAAATATATAGTAAATATATAAAAATTGAAAATGAAGGAGTTGGTTATTTAGTAGAACCATAGAATAATGGAACAGAATTTTAATCAACATAAGTAACATTCCCTAGAATGAGTAAAAATATATATAAAAAGTATACAAAATAAATGTATGAGTTGTATAATAATTTTTTAGATTTTAATGATAATAATAAAATAGGATATATACCTGATGATATTACTCATTATATTTATTTTTTATATACTTTAAATCTTTCAGAAAATGAAAAATAAGATATAACTTAGACAATTGATAATTTGATTGATTCTTATAAAAATATTAACTAAGATTACATATAGAATCTGACAAATATATTATAATTAGCAAATTAAACTAAAAACAATTATGATTATGAAAGTTTAATATAGTAAATATTCTAATAATTTGGAAACGAAAATTATTAAGAAATATTATAATTATTAAATAAAAAATCAAATTTTTTAAAAAATGTTGATGAATATGTAGATAGAATAAATTAAACTGATTTATATCTAATAGATTTTGATGTAACATAATATTAATATAATTTACTATAGAACATAAAAAATAAAAGACAATAAAAGATATGGAATATATAATAATCATATAATAATGTTAATATTATATATGAACTTAATAAAGATTGGTTATAGAGTATATATAGTAATGAAGAATCATTGAAAGATGATTAATTAATAGACTTTTAATGGTAATTAATATATTAATGTTTACAAAAAAGCATATTAAAAAATCAGGGATTATCTTAAAAAAAATATCTTTAAGCTCTTAAAAAATTATTATATTGTTGTTATACAAGTAAAGGAATATTGAATACCAAAATCTAACATTTACGTAAGATAGATACTGTTATAGATAATTTAATGAATGCTTTTATAGATAAAACACTGAAATAAAAATATCTATAATTATTTAAAGTGATAATAATATTAGAGATGTTAGGAATAGATGGTGATAAAATAATAAGATGTCTAAAAGATTCTTATTCAAATATAAATCATATAATAAATATAGATATATTAGAAGAAAAAGCAATATTAATATAATATTATGATAGTGAATATTATGATTAAAATGTCTAAAGAATATAATTCTTAACATCAATATAAAATAGATTTAAGAAATGGTATTATAACACTTAAGCTCGTTTAAATTTCAAAGATATGAATGGAACATAAAAAACTATAAATGGATCAAGAAGTTTTATTAATAAATTAAAAAATATATTAACAAATTAATAATTCTGGTTTGGAAATCTTCAAGTAAATATGTAAGATTTATTTAGTCCGATAGATTTTGGTTTCAGTTCATTACTTCAATCATTAGAACCTTATGAAGAAAATAATTAAAAATAATGGGAGATATTAACAGATATAGTAAAATACGATGAAACTTAATCAGATGTTAATATTTTTAATGTACCAACATCATCTTCTTAATCTAATTAAGTAATTACTGGAGACGGATAATTATCATAATAAAATTAAACAAATACCTTCTAAGATAATACCTAATAATTTTAAGTTTAAAAATAATAGTTATTAGATTTAGTAAGATCAAATTCAGCATTATCGATAAATGACAGTTAAAAATTGATAAATTTAATAAATCAATAAAAATTTCCGATATAATAAGGTTTTATCGATAGAATCAATAATACTTTAAATCTAGTTAGTGGTACTCTTTCATCTCAAGAAGTAATAAAATTAGTAGTAAAAGAAATGTAAATAGCTATATAAAAATATCGAAAAAGTGATATAAAATATTATAATAATGGATAATTGATAACTCTAAATTTTAATGATGGTATCAATCTCTTGTAATCCAGCCCTTTTGCCGATATACCAGCATAAGGTCTATAATAATGGAGAGATAATCTCAGACCTATAATCGATCCTTTTGTATGGAAAGGATTCAATTCTTTAGTATAGAATCTATAGGGATCGGGAAAGATATTATCCACAGATCCCAATAAAGATGGTTCAGGTCCTGGTAGTGGATTTAATTTAGTAGCAGTATTATAACTTTTTGGTTAATTATTAATATAATTACCATAGTTAGTGGCAAATTTAATTAAAACTGTACTTTTTGTGGTTAAAAATGTCATTAATACATTAGAGTAACAAGGATTAGTGGCTTCTTTATTTGTATTATTTAAAGGTGTATTATATGTTTTTTTTTACTCTATTGTTTGGATTTCCATTAATGGATGGAATAATAATAGGAATAATAGTAGTCTTATCTTTTTTCCTCAGAATTTTTTTTAGTGCAGTTCATCTTATTATAATAGGCGCTATCGGTTTATTAGGAGGTCTGTATTATCTTTTTGCTTATATTTTGCCAACTGCACCCTTATTTAAAAATCTTAATAAATATGTAATGTACAGTTAAGTAGCTTGTCAAGAAGATCCATAATAGTGGTATCTATAGAATAATTATTAGAATGGAAATAAAACCGAAAAAATCAATGGTATATGTTACGCTCCATGTATCGGAGGATACACCCCTGGTGCTAAGTTATTCTGTGTAAGAAATTAAGAATCTATAGAGCTTCCACAATATTCTAATCGTGCATTAATTATGTAATCTTATTTAAAAAATAAAAAATTCAGTGATTCATTTCTTTCATTCAATTAGTTCTATAACAGTGGAGCAGTACCATAGTTTTCAACTTAAAAATTAAGAAATATGATGAATTAAGATAAGAATTAGCTTTTAATAACAAATTATATCTCAGGATTATAATAGAAATATAATGAGATTTAAATACAGAATGATGCACCATATAAAGATAATTAAAATGTACACTTGAGAGATGTATTACATGATATTTAAACAAAAAACATATGTAGTGTGACTACGGATCCAACACTATAGCGAATTTGTCATTAAAATTATTGCTTATAAAATAATTATGAGAATTTTTGTCATAGATTTACCTCAGTAAATGATATACAAAAATAAAATAATACCAATAATTACTCATTGGGAACATTAGAAAAAATTTCTTTATCTATCATAGCTTTATATATAGGTTATCAAGTTATTCCATAAATATAGATAGCATAAAAATGATTTTTTAGTTTTGATTTTTTATATAATGAAAGTCATATTTTAGTGCAATGTCATGTATCAGATTTTAATTAAATTATTATAAATTAATTAAAGTAATTTAAAAATATTTTTATTTTATATAATATATAATTTATATATTTCTTTCCTTCAATATGGATAATATTTCTTCAAATTTTATCAATTAATATTAAAATAACATTAAATTTTCTAGTAAATAGGTCAATTCATAAATTATCCTATCTGCTGGAAACTTTAATCGTTATCTTGAACTATAATCTTATCAATAACTCATCGATATCTCACACAAATATGGTCATGATAATTGTTTCTGCGAATCTCGCTAGAATTCTTCTATGATCAACCTATTCTTTGATTATGATTGTAAAGATGATATATAAACTCATGATCAAGCTAGATAAACCATCTAATCTCTCAGATCCAAGATACAATCTATTCTTCCTGATATCGATATCAGATTTTACGTCAAAGAATCTAATAATGATGATCTCATTAATTCTATGCATATTATCTGCCATCTCGAGACTTCTGATGGATATTCTATATACTTCGATTATTCTAATGGTTGTTCATAAGTCAAATATTTCGTTTCTAAACTCGATCTATCACATCCTTTCGATCACAGACAGGCTTATAGTGGACATCTCTTGAGACTCATCTATTCTAATAAATTTAATAAAGATAAAACACTTTCTAATCGAATTTTTCTTCCTTCTACTTTATTTTCATAATTTGATGACCCTTTAAGATCATTATCTAGTTATTGTCCCAATCCTAATTTTATGCTCTTATCCGATTATATCAACAGACATTTTATCTTATAATATATCAGAAGTCACAATTATCTTAAGACCTATCTCTTCAGAGATATCATCCGACGTCCTGACGAATCACATCTCAGTCTTACCCTGACCGAACAACACACTCCTGTATGTTCACATAAGTCGAATAATGCTGTGTGTATGCTCTATAATTATTCTACCAATCATAATATCATCATCAAATGTCAAGATTCTGAATGTGGTAAGTTCTTTTAGACTTTCTTTAACTACGATGATAATACTCATCGATGCCAAATTATTACTACTGGTGATAATTCTTCTGATAAGGAGACTTCTTCTAATACTAGTTCTAATTTCTAGAAAGACAAGAATATGATTTAAGATATTAGTTTCAGTCTTAATAAGGTTTTCCTAGACAAATTTGGTCTCTAGCTCCATGAGATTCAAGCTATAGATAATAACTATTTTTTTGCTGTTGCTAAGAGTCCAATACATGCTTCTGCTCAGGAATCTCGTGAACTCACTGGTTAAGAAAAAAATACTTTTTCGTAAAAATCTTTAAGGTCGTATAGAAACTATCAATCAACCTAAAGAACTCTAGAAAGCACTCAGTAAAATCTCTCGTTAATTTAATTCTTAAGAAATTTCTCAATACAATGTTTAATACAATTAATTTGATAATTCTGTTCACTATCACTATCATAATACTATTCCTAGAGATGAAAAAGATGATGTTGTTTATGATAACGAATTTGAAAATATCTAGTTCAAATCTGATAGACATAGATAGTTTTTTATCAACATTTTTAATAATGAGATCTAATTTATCGCTAAACTTTATAATTTAGATTTTCCTAATGAATTCCTCTATGTTTATGATGATAAAGATTGTGGTTAAGTTATGTTCTTTGATAACTACGATGAGGAAACATAAACAGAAAGTAATGGTGGTTTTTGGAATATGTAAGGAGGTTTTTAAAAAGCTAAATAAAAAATACGAAATTATACCATTGGGTTTTTTAATTAAATTATTAACTAACTTAATCCAAAAGATAAAAAAAAAAAAAAAATTAATATAATTTAGATTAAATAATATTAGAAATGATATTTATAACAACAACCGTTTTGATTAATATCTTATGGAGACTTATCTTAACAGAAAGATCAAATTTAATAATAGTCCTAATTATTTACATTTTTAGAATGGTACTTTTGATCTTGATAAAAACTAGTTTATAAAAACTACTCCTGACATGTACAATACATTTGAGATAGATTACGATTATGATTCTAATGCAAAGTATGATGATGTTTATTAATAATTATCTCAGATTATGTAAAAAAATGAATTTGAATGGTTTTTAAAATAATTGTCTAATTGTTTAAATCCTAATAAAATTATTTAAAGTAAATAAATTATTGTCTTAATAGGTTTTGGTGATAATGGAAAAACTATTTTGTGTAAGTTGATGACTCATGTACTTGGTACCTAAGCTTACGCTTATAATGGTAGATCGGTTATGATATAAACTCCTAATACTTCTTCAAGTAATGCTACTCCTGATTTTGCCAAGCTTCTTAACAAAAGGTTTTGTTATATTGCAGAATTAGATAAAAATATTGCTTTTAATTAATAACAAGTAAAAATACTTACTGGAGGTGAAGAAATACAGGCAAGAGATTTGTATAAATCTTTGATTACATTTTAACCAAGTTCTGGTATTTTTATCAGTTGTAACTAAATTCCTTATATTGATACTACAGATGGTGGTTTCTTAAATCGTTTAAAAATTATAGATTTAAAATATAAATTTGTTGAAAATCCTATTCATCGATTTTAAAACCTATTAATGAAGAACTACCTAATTTAGTTAAAACTGTTAAATGGAAACAAAGTTTTATGAATTTATTAATTTATTATTATTATAAACCTAAAATTTAACTTCCAAAAAGTATTTAAAAATCTATTGATTTGAGAGTTAACTTATAAAAAAATCCAATACATGATTGGGCATAAGATAATATCAAATATTATTAAGGTAATTATATTTTGGCAGAAACACTTTTAGAAAAGTATTTATAAGATACTAATAATCAAATTAAAATTACTTCATTTAGTAAGTAATTAACTGAGTATTTTTAATCATAACCTGAAAATTTTTCTGATATTGTTTATGATAAAATTGATAAAAGAAAAATAAATATAATGAAATTATTAGAGGTAGAGGATTTACTAATTTAGATTTAATCTAAAATGAATGAATCATAAAAAGTTTTCCACTTTTTAAAATAAATAATTATAAAAAGTGGAAAACTTTTTAAAAAAAGGGGAAAAAATTATAAAAAAGGGGAAAAAAATTATAAAAAAGTGGAAAAAAGTGGAAAAAAGATGGATTTTTTTACTATTTTTATTTATTATCATTATATATTATACAAATTTATGTATATTTTTTTATCATATCTATATATTTGATAAATTTTTTCTCAAATATTTGACAAAAAAAATTCTAAATCTTAAAAAAAATAATATTTAGTAATTTATTAAATCAACAATATAATAATATTGTTTAAAAGAAAAAAATACTATTTTTTAAAAGAAATTTTTGACGTATAGAAACTATTAATCAACCTAAAGAACTATAGAAAGCTCTCGGCAAAGTGTCGAGATAATTTAATTCTTAAGAAATATCTCAATATAATCAATTTGATAATTCAGTTCATTACCATTATCATGCTGCTCCAGATAAAGAAGATGAGACTATTTACGATGATGAATTTAATGATATTGAATTCAAATCCGATAAACATCGTTAATATTTTACTAATATTATCAATGGTGAACTTTAATTTGTTACCGAAATTTACAATTTAGAATATCCTAAATAATTCCTCTATGTTTATGACGAAAAAGATAACGGCTGCCATATTTTTGATTATTTTTTTTATCTGATGTGTGCTACAACCATACTCGATATGTGTATGCTAACTGGCAATATTTATATATATCAGTGGACGTTTATGAATATTTGTTAAGGTTTGATGTAGCAGAGACCTAGACCAGAAGAATGAGATAAGATTTTTAAGATAAAGAAATCTTATGTTAATTTTATGTAGCTTGTAATACCATTCCAATTTTTGGAAGCATAGATATAGCGATTGCCAATAGATTGCTAGCAATTGAGTTTGAGACTGAGTTTACCGAATCACCTGTGTTACCTCACCAAAAATAAATAGATTATAATATCAGTGAAAAAATCAAAGAAAATAGATATAAATAAGCTTTTGCTTTAATATTGATAGAATATAGTAAAATAATTCCAGAAAAAATAAAAGTATTTACATAAGAAGTTTAAACAGAAGCAGATCCATATATAGAATTCTTTGAAGAAAAAATTGAAATTACTAATAATAAGAATGATTTTATAAAAAAAGAATAATTATGTGAGATCTATAGTAATCCAACAAACAGAAATATTTATTGTAGATAATCTAGTGGGAAATAACTTCTTAATAGTTTTGAAAATTTTTTAAAAAAAATAAAAAATCAGTATAATATTTCAATTTTATTAATGGAAAAAAAGTAAGATGTTATATAAATTGTAAAATTAAATAAGAAAATTTTGTTGATGATTGAAAATATATTATGCTTTTTTTTAATAAAGGTCCATTTTATACCTTTTTACATTTATTTTCAAGTGTTTCACGTCCGTTCCACGTCCGTTCTACGTCCGTTCCCGTCCGTTCCACGTCCGTTCCACGTCCGTTCTACGTCCGTTCCCGTCCGTTCCACGTCCGTTCCACATAAAGACTCATACTTCGATATATATTTGCAATAAAATATAAACATTAGATTACAATAAGATCTTATATATATTGTAAAATCAAAAATGAGAATGAATGAGATCTACGATTGTGATAGATGTAATTTTAGTTAAGATAGAGATCTAAATTTAGCATTGGGAATATTACTGAGAATAGTCTAATGAAAAAAATAATAGCGGAGAGCTAGAATTTGTGTATTCAAAGTAAAATCTACGTGAATTGAAATGTTCATAAGTTATTAAAATATTTTATAAGAAAATATCTAGCGGCATTATATAATTTAGAATATTCTTAGAATTTTTTTTATCATAAGATGCAAACAGTATTATATTTTTAGTATAATCTAGATAATGCGAATAACAATTTTTAGTTAATCATTTAAATTTAATAATTTTTTATAAAAATATAATACAATTTGGATTTTATATTTTTTTTTAATTTGTACTATTTTATTCTTTTTTAATGTATATAATTAATTTATTATTAATTTTAAGTATACTTTTAGATTTATTTTAATAAATATCTTTTATTTTTAGGTAAGATATATTATTATAATTCTGAATTATACTATTATATAAAATTTTAAAATAAATTTTTATTTAATATAGTTTATGCTTATTATTTATTGATTTTTTGATAACATATATTATATGTCATACAATCTTTACAAACTTTAATTGATATTATATTTAATTATTATAAATCATTTTTTGAATTGCAATGTATACATTTGTTTTTATATTAACTGATCAAACATTATAATGGATTAGTTTATATATAATCTAAAAAATTAATATTTTTTTAATATAATAACCTTATATATATATTAACTAAACTATAAAATTTATTATTAACAAATGCAATATTAGGTAAATAATTATTTGGTATTTTTTTAAAAATATTGAAAATAATGTCATTATTTAAATATTGCATTTTTAAATTTGTAGCTTTAAAATTCTATTATACAATATATATTATATTTACTAATATAATTTTTATGTTTATATTTTGTAATAATATTATTTTTTAAATAATTTTAACAAAAAAATATATACTAAAATAAAAAAATTGAATAAAAAAATATTTAAAAAAATATATAGTTAAAATTAATATTAATAGAAATAAATATTAATTTTTATATAAATTAAATTAATAATAATATCGACAAAAAATGTATTGTCAACATTTAATTTGTAAAAATTAAAAAACTTTCAGAGCAATGTCTTGTTCTTTGATTTATTAACATTTATTTTTTTTTATTATGGTTTAAAGATTTTACCAGATTAATAAAATAAATAAAAAAAAATGATATAATATCATGAAATAATAAAACTAATTTGTTTCTAGTCGAATTGCTTCTTAAGCTCTCGATCTTCATCCTAATACTCTACGGAAATTACATCAGGAACAGAAGATCGAAGTCATTATCACCGAGTCTGGTCAGAGAAAATATAATATCAATAGATATATATAGGATCATCAGTAATATACATCTAAATAGAATATATGTTATTGTCGGGTCTCATCTAGATAATAGAAAGATGATCTCGATAGATAGATCGATTTTATGAGATAGTAATACCCATAATATCGTATTATCAGTGATGTCGGTAGTGGATTAAACTTTAAACGAAAAGGGTTACAGGAAATTCTGGAACTCGCAATGTAGAGAAATATCGGACAGCTTGTGGTTGCCTTCAGGGATAGATTGTGTCGATTTGGATTCGAACTTATAGAATCAATTATAAACATATAGAACGGATAGATCGTGGTTCTCAAATAGGTACATATGTCCCCTCAGGAAGAATTAGTCGATGATCTAATCACAATAATACATGTCTTCAGTAGTAGAATATACGGATTAAGAAAATACAAATAGAACATAAAGACAGAGAAAAAGTCCATTATCCAAGAATAAAAAGATCTGTAAAAATGAAGGTTGTAATAATGAAGTATTATAAGAACATAATCGATATTATTGTGGATAGCATTATAATGAGATCAGAGATATTCAAGATAAATGTCAATCACCCAAAGATTGTCAGAATAGACCCAAGAAGAATGGATTCTGTGGTCATCATATAGATCTCGATCCAGATAGACAGAAGATGGAATTAGATTCCTGTCTGAGGACCAGATTGATCCTGACTCAGAGATAATAAAGACTATTAAAATAATGGTTTGGTGTGGCAAGAAAAGCTTATAATGATACTATATATGCTCTAGATAAAAATGAAGTAGTGAATGACTTCTCACGATGTCGAGATCTGGTAAATACCAGATTAAACGAGATCGATTACTGTAGGATAGTACCCGATAAGATAAGATAAGAAGCCATAAAAGATGCCAATAAAGCAAAGAAGAATGCTGTTTTAAAATATAAAAAAGAAGGAAAAATATCAAAATTTAAATTTAGAACAAGATGGTAATCTTCATAGAGTATTAATATTGCCCAAGAATCTATAAAGATAGATGATGGATAACTCACCATATACAGTCGTACATTAGGAGATGTAAAAACAAGAGAGAATCTGTCAGATGTCACTATATAGAGCGCATGTAGGATAAGTATGAAACATAACAGATATTTTTATCTTATAATACCGACATAATAATAGTAGAGATAACATAGACAGTATGATGATATAGTAGCATTAGATCCGGGTATAAGAACATTCTAAGCATTCTATAACAGGAATATATGTGGTGAGATAGGAAGATACTGTGATGAAAAGCTCAAGAAATCACAATAGATGTTCAAGAAATTAAAATCAAAGTATGATAGATTACGTTATCCAAAGAGTCAGAATGTACCGACAAAAAGATAGGCAAGCCATAAGAGAAGAAGGATGAATAAATTACGGAGATAGTACCTGAGTAATATAACCAAATCCCAGAGATATGTCAGAGATCTACATTATAAGACCAGCAAATTCTTATGCTAGAACTTTAAGATAATAATGTTACCGGATTTCTCTTCGAAAGATATAATCGAAAATCTCTAGAAAGAAGGAAAACATAAGTAGTACATAAGAGAGACCAACAGAAAACTGATGAATCTGAGTCACTATAGTTTCAGGTAGAGATTGATGGATAAAGCCAGATAATACGGGAGAAAAATCTTATTGGTGAATGAATCATATACATCTCGAACATGTACGCACTGTGGGTTTCTGCATGATAAGAGCAAGAAGAAAGAATTATAGTGCGTACACTGTAGAATCAAGATAGATAGAGATCTATAAGGTTGTAGAAACATCCTTATAAAAAATACTCAGAGAGTATTTTCGAAGCTGTACTAGTAGCTACCCCACTAGTACGGTAAAATCAGTGTATGATCGTGGTCATATACTGGTTTGCCATATAACAAACGGAAGCATCTGTGAAAGGATGTGAACGTTTAGGGTAGCAGGAAGAAGGAGAATTAACTGATTTTTAAAAAATATCTTTATTAATTAATTAATAAAATAATCATTTTAATCAAAAATATTTAATATAATAATCAATTTTTGAAAATTACAGATCTAATTATAATTAATTATTAGAATAATAAAAATAATATTAATAAATCATATAATAATTGTAAGATAGTTAATAATAATAAAACGAGAAAATAAAAGATTTATATTCTAATATTTAAAAATATGATTCATCAAAAAAAGAAAAAAATGAGATAATATTTCAAAATATGTTATTTTTTTAAATATTTTACATATTATAAATTTGAGGAAAAAGCCCGCATTAATTCATATCTTGATTTATGATATTTTTATTAAGTTCTTATTCTAGTTATTATTATGTAACTAATATTTATTCATTTAATTTATAATTAAATAATATATATATGTTTTATACAAATTAATCACTTTTTTATAGAATACATAAAATATAATTTATATTTTTATTTAAATATGTTTATAGATTAATTATCTAATTAATTAACATTTTTTTTTTAATATAAAAAAACTATTTATAAATATACGCAAATAAAAAAAAATATTAGATAAAAAATATGAAAGATTGTAGATAATTGTATGATTTGTTGTTATAATAATAAATATAAAAAGAAAAATGGAACAAAGATATGAAAAAACCATTTGAAAATTTATAATTTACTTATTCATGTAGATTAGACGATTTAAAAAAAGAAATAAAATACTTACAATGAGATATGATAATAAATATATAAAATGAAATTAATAAAATATATATTTTTAGATGAAAAAAAAATGGTCATCGAAAAGTTTTGATAAGTAGAATTATAAGTAATTATTTTTTCTAAACATAAGTAAAATATTATATTCAAGTCATGGTATTAAGGAATAATTTCCATGGTAATTAATAGGATAATTAGGTACATAATATTGGTTTTATTTTAAAGCTACATGTGATAGTTGTGGGTTTGATTGTGAATATAAATTACGATTTGAAAAAGTTACTTTTGTGTGGCATAAATGATAAAGAATCAAATAAAATAAAAAAAAAACCATAGAATAAATAAATTTATAATAATAAATAAAATATGAAAATTACTAATGATATATGCGATTATAAAATAGTACAAAAGAGAAAATAAAGTACGATCTATTGAGTTTATAAAAGATAATATGTGTATCACTCTTTGTCAAAGATAAGAGTTAATTTTTATAAAAATATTATGAAAAATGTGTATTTTTTTTTCGAAAATTATAAAACAATATTCCCAGACTTTTAATTAGTTGTTTTTGCTGACAACAGTTATTAATCAATAAGTAAAATTAAAAAAGTGATATAACAAAATGATATATTATTAATAAAATATAATTGTAAAGATTTGTTAAATAAGGATACAAATTTTCATAGAGGATTGATAGGTACAACAATGCGATATTATCCTTTATTTGGTCAATAATTTAAGAATTGTAATTAAATAATAATTACAGATATTGATGTAGATGAATATATATTTAAAAATATTAAAAAATACTAAAATTTTTTAAATAAAAATTAAAAAATGTAACTATTTTTTAAATCAAGTGGTATTGCATATAGAAATGAATGGATCCATAATGATTATCCTTAAATTATATCAAATATGATGATAAGTAAAAGGTAATATCCAATATAAATATTTAATAAATTTTTATAGTAATTTTCACAATAGAATATTTAGAATGTAAATGTATCTAATTAAAACAGATTTTTAAATGGAAGTTATGGAATTGATGAATATTTTTTAAATCTTTATTTAATGAATTGGATCATATAGAATAAAATTATATATGGTTGTCATATCATATGGATACCAAAATTTATATTGAGATCAATAGGTATATATTAAGAAGAATGCTGGAGCAATGTAGATACAGTAATAACAAATTTACGTATGTAAGATATAAAAAATACATAATTTATTGGATAAATTAGATATACCATATTCAGAAAACATTGTTGAAAGATGTAGTTTATTAGGAAAAAAGAAAAACTTAATAATAAATAAAGATATTTAATCGGTTAATTTATTAGATCATTAAAAAATGATAAATAATAAAAAATCTTAACAAACTGGTAATTAAAATTTAGTTTGTATAATCTTAATAGAAAATAAAAAGATTCATCAATGTATTTGACTATGATAAAATCTCAAATATTACATGAAGTGAGAGTTCCAATTTAACATAATTATAATTATTGAACAAAATATATTTTTGTAACAGATATCTTATTATTTTTTTTGTAATATATAGTTTAAAAATAATAAAAATAAAAAAAATGATAAATTATTTCAAATAATAGTAACAAGATGTAGATTTTTAATTTATAATAAGATATATTAATTTAAATATGTTTTAAATTAGATATAAAAACAATAAAAAGCTTTATATTAACATGTAAAGCTTTTACAAACATATTTTTTTTATGACAAAAAAATACATTTATAATTCTGATTTTTATAAATTTTCTAATTTGAATATAGTTTCTTTATCAAAAAATTGCAATATTAATAATTTTTATAATTTTATAAGACTATAAAATTAGATTATAGAATATATTAATAACTAAGTAAATAATTTATAAATAGATGAGAGAAAAAAAATCAAATATTTATATATATTATGAAATGTAAAGATTTATCTTATTATAAAACTAAGAAAAAACCATCTATTAAATTTTAAAATTGTTAAAAATTAGTAAAACCTTTAATAATTATAATTGATACTGTAAATTTTTTATAGAATATTTATTAATATAATTTTAATATAGAATAAATTTTTTAGTTATATTTTTCACTTGCTAATTATTATAATAGTTTTATTGATATAATTAGGTATCTTGATACAGGTAGTTGTATAAAAGAAAGTTATAATTAACAATCTGATTATTACACATGTGTAATCAATATATTATTTAATGGGTAGCTTAAATATAAGAATTTATAATAAAAAATTGATATTTTAATAAGTAACTTAAAGATGTATACATAAAAATAAGAATTTAGTGTACGACCTTTTAACATATAAGAATCAATATCAATATGATGTCGATATATATTTTTTTCACCATTAAAGTGCTTTTGCAATATCAGGATAATATTTACATAATATTTCTTTGCATTTTTAAGCAATATCCATATGTTCTTTTTATGTTCCTTCTTAGGTTCTTAATTGGATATAATGAATCCAATTACGAATATTACCGGTCATATATATTTTAGTCTATGTATTTAATGGTAATAAAAAATCTAGCACATTCTTTTGCAATTCCTTTTTATATAGCTTCATCATATTTTTATTTTCCAATATTCCATATTTATTATTATGTCTATTAAAACCATTATTAATCTTATTATTCAGTATTATCAATTGAATTTTAACGATTTTTAAAATCTTATTAACGTGCATTATATTATATAAAATTATCGATTTTTGAATAACGTTAACTAAATTCTTAAAAACAAATGATCTATGACGTAATATTTATTATGCTATAGCTCTTGAAGTTGAGATTTCAACTGTCATTGATGACTATTCAAATATAGACCAATGTGAATTTTTAATACAATAATCTAATAATCTTGATGATGTTTCTTAATTGTTTTAATTTTGCGGATTTGATACTCTAGCTATATATGTAATTAATTATTATTAATCTTTATTTTGGTATTCTTCGACACCCTTTGTAATTGAGATAATTTTAACTTCTTACATTGTGATGATTGTTTATTATTATTAATCTTTATTTTAGTATTCTTTGACACTAATTGAGATAATTTTAACTTCTTACATTGTGATGATTGTTTATTATTTTAAAAAATATAATTATCATTTTTTTTTATTTTTTTGATGATCATTTATTCATTATTTACATATTTTCTTTTGTCATATTGAACATATCATTATCATTAAATTTGATATCATAACTATCTTAATTATATTTTTTGGATTAGAAATCTTGATGATAATAAAAGTAACCTAATACTTTCTTTAAACTATTATTTGAATCTATCGATAGACGAATATGTAAATCTTTCTTCTGACTTATACACCATTTTGTGACAAAATATGATGCTTATTTTGATATTTTTATAAAGGAAATTCTTGAATCTTAACTGAGATTATTAAAGTAACTTTTGTATTCATCTATATATTGTTTATATTCGTTTTCTTATTTTTTTTTAATATTCTATATCAAATTTTTAGATACCGCCTAGTCAAAAGCTAAACATCCTGAACATTATGCACAAGATTGTCACTTTATTTTTTTACTGCATCACAGTCATGCACCTGAGTTTCACCTCAGGAGGAGCTAGGTCTCAACGTCGACCTCTCTCTCGGAGAGGACTCTGTCAGGTATTTTATCAATATGTTCCTCGATCCATTTATATCTCGATCCACCTTATAATTACATCTGCTACAATTATAGATCTTATCTCCACCCAGATCATGTTTGATATTTCCACAGATCGTACATGTCTTCGATGTATAATCTTCTCGACATATTATCACCTTACTATGGGGATATTCTCTTGATTTGTTCAATAATCGACATTTGAATTGATAATTTCTCCATGATAACATATTTCTGGTTGTCTTATTCTTGATCTTTCTATTCCCACGTCTTACCATCTAGGATGTATTGTATTCTGGATATAATATGATCTCGTAGTTTTACAATAACCACTTGGTGAATTTCTTATGTAGATCTGAGGTCAAGTTCTGTATCTTTGTATTTATCTTGAAATTGGCTCTTCTCAATCTATAACGTTTTCTATGATTCACCTTGGTCAATTGACTACAGATCTTATCATGTGCTTTTCCTAGTCTGAATATCCTATGATAACAATCCGTACCCCATTATGTGACCTTACCTTGATTATCGAAACATGTCGCAAATGTTCTTATACCTGGATCTATACTGACGATCTTATCGGATCTCAGTCCTTGGTTCTCGGACTCTAATCCATCTGGTTTGATCAGACACAGGTAGAAATCTCCAAATTTGGTCCTCTACAATCGACAATCATGATCTAATTATTAAGGTACTGATTATGTACATGATTTTATCCTCTATCTTCCGAATAACCTTGGATGAAATATACCATTCTCATAATGTTTCTTATGGATAACTAGAGATTCACTTGTTAATGTTTTCTTGGCTTTGAATGTCACATCAAAGGTAAATCTTGGATTGATTTTTCTCTTGGCAAAATTCGATCTGAATGCTTTTATCAGATCCTTGGCAGCCTCATCCCTGATATCATAGGGTGTATTCAAGACCCATTGATTATCGTTCTTATAGTTCTTGACATTGATTATATCTTATCTGAATGATGCTATATTTAATAATCTGTTATTACGATAGTGCTGGAGACATTGATTATAAGTCCATCTGAATGTATCGAACCATTCATTCAGTATCTTTCTCTGATTCTTAGTGGGTTATATCTTTATCTTCTTTACCTTTAGATCTTCTTTCTTTTTTTGTGATATTGGATCTCGATCCATTATTCTTTGCTACATAGTAGGTTATAATGGATAGAAGGTCTTCAGATAATTATCGGGACTCCGAGGGGTCATCTTCTACCGTACTACATACCACTAGTCTGACGCCTGTCTTCTCAAGGATCTGTTCCATTAGTTCTATTCCAAATCGACATAATCTGTCCCGATATGTGACGACAACCTAGTCGATATCACCCTGGAGACATCCGTCCAGAATGGTCTGGATATTCTTGAAGTTGAGTCCAGAACCAATATCTGATATAACCTCATGATCTGGGTATTTTTCCCTAAGAAAGACAATCTATCTCTCGAGATCTTCTTTTTACTTCTCAGAGCTTACCCGAGCATAACATATCTTCTTCTTTATCTTGGATTTCTGATTGAAAATTGCCTGGATGTCTGATAGAAGATATAATCTTGAACCACCCGGTGTACGTATGGTCTGTATCTTACCTACCCACCGATGTAGTGATTGGGTAGATATCTTAAATTACTTCTTGATCTGATTACCTGTTACATATTGAACGTTTTGCATAATGTTAATGGTCTGTCATTTTTTTTTTTAAATTTTATATCCTGTACTTCTTAAGAAGATTAACAGCAGATTTCTCTAAATGCTTTTATAAAAAATAAAAAAATAAATATAAATGTTGAAGATAATAAAAAATTTTAAGATATTGCCATCGGATTTTTTAAAATCACTAGTTTTATTATATTGTCATCTTTAAATATGTTGATATTTTAGATATCATTATGACCTTGATATTGTAATTAAGATGTATCAACTTATTCTTCATACAATCTATCAATTATTTTAAAATAATTTTAAAGGTTTGAAATTCCCAATGTTTCATCTTTCAATTATTGTTAAGATTTTCTTTTGATCAATTGGTTTATTTATATTTTCATCAATTGCATCTTATAATAATCTTTTTGGTTTCGAGTTAAATACTGGCATCATTGTAGCTTTTATATGATCCTAGATATACATTGCAATATGTGATTTTGAATCGATTTCCATCTTATTATATACATTGAGCTTTTTATGTATTAGCTGCATTCAAAAAATGATATGTTTTCTTTAGATTATTTCTTAGATAGTTTAATGTGTTATTATTAATATGATCAACTATTATTTCTCTTGATTCTTCAGATGATTTTTGAAATCGTAATTATATTCGATATACCTATGTAATAGCCACCTGTTAACAGATTCTCTTATGTTTTATACATAAAAATGAATGTTCCCATCTTTATGTTTTGATGGTGAAATACTCCATTTTTAAGTCATAAATTTGTCTAGATCTGAAAAATCTATTAATATTGGGACATAATAATATTATTTTGTTGTATATATTTTTGGTTTTTTTATAAAATTTTCATAATTTTGGATAAATATATTGTCATCGTTTGAATACTATTGTTTTTCATAACAAGTATTTTATAAAGCAGTATTATTACTTTATATTTTTTATTTTATAATTACTTGCGCAAATAAATAATGAGAATACTAATTATACTATACAACTTTGTAGATTTTGTGTATATTATAAGGGATATTATCCATATTATTCTCTCATATTTAATTCTTTGAATTGAGAACTAGAAATTACGACTATCTTTTTAATAGTCTAAAACTATTCGGCAAATCCATTACTGATTTAATTTTACTTTTTTTTCCATTATCGCGTTAATACTAAAGTATCAATAACTTCTCAAAAATAATTTTATATTGCTTTATATTGTATTTTATAAACGATAAAAATATCATATTTGTTCAAATTTTTTTTATATTTTTATTAAGCTTTAATTTTTAAAAATACAAACTTTTAAAAATCCATATAGTACATCCCCGCCAAGGGATCAGGAGCTATAAGCCAATCCCCCCATACCAGAGGTGATTCAGAAATATATTATAATTGACGGCAAATACCTTCAAAGAGAGACAGTTCTAGAACTAGCCACAGAAGCGGGGTAAGGCTGGAGTACAAGGTTAACACTGTCAAGACGAGAAAAAGTTACATGTTTTCCTGATGGTTGATGGTGCTTCTGGTAATAATGCAAAAGAATATACATTGATTCCTGTTCTTGGAGTATTAGTATGGTGTTAATATGGCTAAATCAGATTAAAATACATTCCCTCTCTCTCCGAGAACCTATCAGCTCTGATAATCTACAATTTGGCGGATTTTATAGGGGTTAGACCCACCATATGGTTTTGTTGCACTTTAATGCATCACATCAATGTTGTAGTTAAATTTTTTTTAATTAAGGGGTCTATGTTAAATAATCTACACTTTCCTACCCACACTAATTCTTTGACTGGATGATTGAATCCTAATTTTAATCTCCCATTAGTACCAGTAAGAGTCTCATCTCCGGTAAATGGTGCAATTCATTCTATGAGATATTCATGGCTAGAACTGGCAAATCTGGTTCGTTCATCAACTTTATCAAGAAGATATAATCTACCCACAATGAAGCATTTGCCATTGATAAAGTTCCAGTCACACCATGGAGTACCGGTATATAGACTAGTGACTGATTTAAATTCAACATATATTCTGACCTCGTGATATTATAATGCTATTATTGGAATAGATAAACCATATTTTTATTCAAGAAGAATGCCAATGGTACATGCATCCACAACTATTGACTAATGCAGTCGGCGGGGTAAAGTTACCGATAAACTTTTAATATCCGGGTTTATTACCTCCATCTTATGCTAATTCATACCAGATCTACAACCAATCCCCATAATGTTTGTATCGATCTTGGATCCCTCTCTTCTATTTAACAGTGCTCACAGAGCATTACCAACGAATTCTGCACATTAAGCAGATCCAGTAGTAGGATTCCCAGATGAGTCCTAATGGATACATTAAGTGCGGGTAATACTACCCTGAGATACATCTTAGAAATCAGATCCCCTACACGTGAGATGACACATGTGACTTTTCTACCAAAATCTGAGGGGTACCATTAAGGTCTATTCTATAAGATTCCATCGTGAAATTAGTATATCTACGATATGCAGTTCTAAAAAAGAAGTTATTTATGGTTGAGACGTAAGATACGCTATCTTACGCACCTTGAGCTTACTAATTACATTAATCCACCTCCTGAAGACATATTGTTATTTATTTAATATAAGAAAAAAAAAATTTTTTTATTTTAAAAGTTTTGTAGCTTATTTTTAAAATGATCAATAGACGTCGTAAACCTTTTTAAAATAAAATTATCAACTAATAGATTAGAATTGATTAGTTTAATGTTTAAAAAATTGATGAATTTAATGAAAATATAAATAAACATTAATAAAATTCTCCTGATTATATTCATTAATAAAATTTAAAAAGATAATTTTTTTCTTGACTACTCTTGCTTACTTTTTGATTATTTGTAAACTTTTGATCATGATTAAAACTAATTTAGAAGCTAACAATTTTTCGTATTTAAATACGAAAAATATTTTTAGCAGATCTCTAAAATTATATTGAAAATGAACAGACGGTTTCCTTAATGTTCTGAATGTGGAGCTATGGATTCGTTTATTTTAGAAGTTAACGAATATTAAAAATATTGTGATTAATGTTATACTGTTTTTTCTATTATAAGTGATATTGAAAAACCAGCATATAAAGAACCTCCAAAGAACCTAGTTATTTTTCATAGAGAAAATCGTTTTCTTGAATCTTTTGAATCAAACTCAAGGTAAATAATCAATAGAAATGCCGGAGTTTGTATTTAATAGAATAAAATAAACTTTATTTAATTAACATACTTTCAACTTCTAATCTGTATCTAAATAATAAATTCGTCATATACTAAAATAATAAAAAGATTTATCTAAATATTAAGAACATATATCTATTATTCATTATCGTATTACTGGCAAGATTAACGATATTTTACCTGCAGATATTATAGAATAACTTAGGTAATTATTTAGAAAACAGAAACAGCTTTTTCTATAACATGTCTAATGATCGTAGAAATTTTATCAACTATAATTATTTAATTCATAAATTATTAGAACTATTAGGTTTACATTAATATAAAAAAAAATATAAACTTTTGTCTTCTACTGAAAAATTAAATCAATAAGATTAGATGTGGAAAAATATTTATAACAATTGGTTTTTTATACCTTCTATGTGATTTATTTTCAAAATTATATAATTTGATTTTATATATTCTAAATTGGATAATAAAATGATTGAGATTTACTATTATAATAAATTGATTTTTAAAGATAATAATTTTTTCAAAAATCTACATTTTGTATCTATTTATTGATTTTATGGATTAGTTTACCTTACATATTTATGATAAGAACTTACTCTAGTCTCAAAAAAATTTGCTTTTATATTGGCTCCTATCTTTTCCATAAATTTAAATGGATTTTTTGCATCTGGATATAAAGGATTCAAATTTATTGATTTTAATTAATAATTGCACATATATCTCATATTATATCATCTACTCTGAACTCATACCTATCAATTAAGTTTCTATAACTTCTTTTACAAATTCTTCTTCTATATCTGTTGCTTCTTTATATATTTTATATATGTATGAGTCACTGACTTTATATTTTATGTAGTTGTTATAAATATGATTAGCAAACATCTAATGAATTGTTTCATCTCATGATATAAATTCATTTGCTGAACATAATTACTTGACATTAATCCTTGAATTTCAGCCAAAATATAGAACAAAAACTACTGGCAAAACTCACTCCTTCCATATAACCTTATACTATTAAACGTATACCTATTGGTACTTTTTAATCATTAGTATATTTTCTATACCGATCCTTTTTTTATATTGATGGGGTGTATACACTCCATTAAAGAGATATTCTTTTCTTCTTTGATCTTTAATTAATCCATCTATCATAAATGAATATATTTCTGAATTACCGGTTAATATATTATTGAAAGTTCCTTTACCTCTTTTTTATTCGGTAAAACAATAAGTTGGATGAAGATTCTTGTCTTTTTATTTTACAGATACTACTCTGATATTATTATACATTTCATCTCTATTAAAATAATATTGAAATATATCTTTGTCGAAAATAATTTTATATGGATAAAACATTTTTAACATTAATACTCTTAAATAATTGATCCATTTTTAACATATTATTTTCATCTAGAAATAATTTTAATCCATTTGATCCAAAAAGGATTCTATCCTTAATGTTTTTAATATGTAATTATAATTAGTTTAATAATATATGATTATTTTATAATACATATATATACATCTGACTTGCATCATTATAATAAACAAAATTATTGACATCACCTAATAGTATAAATAAAGCCATATGATTTTACTATTATTTTTTTATTATTAGTGTATGGTACATTTTAAAGTTTTTAATAATTAAATTTTAATAATGATTATTTAAAACTTTAGTATTTATTAAATCCTAATATAAATCTATATCATTATTTAATTCACCATTATCAATTGTATCATATTATTTTTATAGAATATATTATATTTATGTTTTACATCTTTACATTTATTCATATTTATCCTACATTTATTCATATTTATCTTATGTATAAAACTCTTCTAGTAAATAATTTTAATCTTGGGATTTATTGTAATATGTAGGTAGTTCAAAATTATTATATTTCTGAATTTTTAGTCAGATTTGTTAATACTAATCTTCAAATTTTTAATTATTATTTTTATCGTAACCATTAATATACCATTTATGATTGCCCAGTAACTGAATTTCCATACCATTAGATAATTTAACTTTATATAATTGTTATTATCAGTATATTTTATAACAGTTTAAGTAAATTCTTAACCATTCCATACTTAAACTGATTTATCCTATAAATTACTGATCTTTATATTTCCTTAATCTGTCAATATACCTTATTTTCACCA
The DNA here is from genome assembly GCA_024500025.1 of Syzygium aromaticum. Taxonomy (NCBI): domain Eukaryota; kingdom Viridiplantae; phylum Streptophyta; class Magnoliopsida; order Myrtales; family Myrtaceae; genus Syzygium; species Syzygium aromaticum. Next base: position 121,658 of record JACTMA010000013.1, on the reverse strand, counting down.
CAACAATGGATTGTTTCAACTGCAATCTACATAGTATAATAATGTTTTGCTTCTAGATTTATATCTTATCAAAAGAAATTCATAACTAGATTATCATTAATTATAGCATCAGCCGAAGCAAAAAAAAGGCCAGGACTTTTTCTATAAAATTTCTCTGATCGGAAGATAATTTAGTTTCCCAATCTGTTACGCATTTTTTATATCTACTTCTTCTGTATCCAATAACATCCTTGTTATTTTTTATAATATTCGTATATATCTGGATATTATATAGGAAAAAGACATGGTGCTCTTTTCTGATCATCTTTGAATATATTTTCTTCTTTATCAGTTTAGTTTCCATATTTATCAATATGATCTTGTTGATTTTTATAAGTTTTCCATGTTTATTTATTTATATATATTATTATTTTTATAAATTATCATATATTTTTTTTGATTTTATGTAAGTAAAAATATGAAGTAATTTTAAATCATAAAAAAATTCAGATAAAATACTAATAAAAATATAATTGTAATTTGATCATTTTAATCTAGAAGAATTCTAATTATCTGGTAATCATACTTTTGCGATTCTATTTAATAAAAATGGGTTTGTTATTTATTTTTAAAAATATAAATAAAAAATTTATGTTGGTCTAATCATCAACTTTTATATATTGATGAATAAAATCAATTAAAGAAGTAAGATAATATTTCAAAATTTACTAATAAAAAAATTATTATCCCTAAATTAATATTATCTTATCCTCTTCCAATAAACTAATATTGATCCTTATATATTAGGACTTTATTTGGAGTAATTATTAAAATTTTAAGACAAAACGTATATATATAAATAATGGTCTTTAAAAAAATTCTCATATTTTAGATTTACTTTAAAATAAGTCATGTGAGATTAAATTCCTGTAGAAACCTATATGTTTAAATTTTAATATTTATAGATAATAGATTAATCTATCTTATATAATTAATTGTAATTCCTTAGAACTATTTAAAGATTATAAAATACCAAATTTAGTATATTTAAATGATATATAATTTAAATTTAAATTTATTGAGGTATTTTAGATTTTAAAAATTTATAAATCTTGATAAAAAATTTAGTTACAAAAAATAATTCTTTAATAATTTTTAATCATAATTTATTGAACTAACTAATTAATCTGGTTTATTCGTATATCAAAACTCTAAATATATATAATTATTTGGCTAAGCAACTTAATATATACCTTGCTTATGGAATTAAGATTTGTTTACCTAAGAAAATAATTAACAAAATGAATTTTTAAATATATTCAGATAAGATAATTAATAATAATAATAATAATAATAATTTAATCTGAAATATTCAGGTAATACAAGCATATTATTAAATATTATAAAGGTAAAATAAAATATTAATACAACTTCAAATAATTTAACAACTTATGATAATATAATAATTTGATACTAATAAATAAATATGATTTATAATTAAATATAATAAATAGATTAAAATCTTTATAATTAATATCTCAACATTATTAAACAAATCGATATTGATTTTTTTGATTGGAAATTTTATCTAATATATAATCCTGAACTAGTTTTTATCGGTATTGATACAGAAGATTTAGCTTTTTTAACATTATCAAACATCAAAAATATAATTTTGTGTTATTAATTAGAATATATTTTTATAAAAATATTTAAATTAAAATATAGATTAAAATATACATCTTAAAAAAACTTAATCATTTATTTTATAAATAATATTATCAGATATCTTAATATAATCATCCTTGTGATATTGCATGTTATTGGGTATCTTAAGGTTATTATAAATAATAAAAATATTATTAATTAATAATCTTTAATTTATTATTAATAAATGGATATTAATCATATTGTTCATAATGTTTAAACTCCTACAAACGATTATCTTATGGAATAAGTTAAATAATAATCATAATAATAATAAACATAATAATTTATAGATGATCTTATTAGTAATGATAAAAATAATATTAACTCATAAAATGATTAAAATATTGTAGTATTTACATAAGATTTAATATAAAAAAAACTTTATAAATAAAATTTGAATTAGAAAAATTTTTCAAATAATATTTATAAGATTTTTTTAAGATCATAAAAATTATTCTTAAAAATTTTTATAAGATTTTTAAAATAAACCTATTAAAATTTTTAATTAAATAATTATTAGATTAAAAAAAAAAACTATACATTGATATTAATTAATATAATAACCAGTAGATTTCTTTAATTTAAAATATATAATAATAATTCCATAATATATAATAATAACAATTTTTATTAGAACAAAATATAAAAATAATCTAGTCCTGATTAATAAAAATCTACTAATGTATTATTACATATAAAAAATAATAAGAATTAAAAAAATTATAATAAAAAAATATTTGACAATTATTTTAATAATTTTTTTATTAAAAATAAATCAATAAATATTAAAAAAAATATAATGTTTTGCTACTTTAAACATAAGTAGTATTTCTAAATAAATTACTAATTTGTTTTTTAGTCAAATAGCCTTCACTTGATATTCTTTGTAAATTGTATAAAAAAAATAAACTTCTTATTACTGAGTCGATATATAACAATGTTATCTGATAAAATATCAGAAATTTCATCATATTAAAAAATGATAATTATCTTAAATTAGATCGTTAATTTTTTAAATAGTAATATTAAAATGAATAAAAAATTATTATCCCTCTTTAATATATTAAGTTTTAAAAATTTACTGAAGTTTTAGTATATTTTGACTGATATATAAATATATGTTATAATATATATATATATATATATTCATAAAAATCATATTCTTATCATTAATAAATTATAATAAGAAATTAGTATTATGACTTAGTTTTTACCTAATAATAAATTTGCTCAAAATATTATTAATAATAATTGTCTTTATATTATGATAGCTTATATTATGATGGGATCACATATTGATTCTTATAAAATCTCATGATTTCATTTATCATTGTAAAATATTTCATATAAGTTTACAAATGTTGTATATATATCTTCTTTATTTTATTATTTCTTCATATTATAATTATTTATATAATTATTATAATGTTTATTTTTATAGATTTTAATAAAAATTTTTAACTATATCACAAATTTTTTATTTTTATAAAAATATAAAATATTTACATAAAAATTATTATTATTCTATTATTTTTTTTTTTTTTTTAAATTCTATATATATATATCATATTATTCTTTATATTATTCAAATATTGATTTATTACACATATTTATATTATTATTTAATAAATTTTTTTTTTATTATCATAATATATCATATTTAGTAAATTATTCTTATAATTTTGGTTAATATATTTCTTAATCTACATACATCATTATATTTATATTACAATATTAATATTAATTTATATAAAGTTCCAAATAATGTATCTTATTATTCTTCTAATAATTATTACATATTTATATCATTATCATATTTATGTGGTAATTATAACTGTATTTCTTGGATAATTTTTATTTAATATAATAAAGGTATCATATTATTACATATATTTTTATAATATTCTTTTTTAATTCATCGATTTATAATAATACATCATAAATATATTGGATCTTGATAATAATTCCATATATGAAGATATATTATATTTTTATAATTTTCTTAAACTATAATATATATTTGTATTAAGTTTTTTGATCTTTTTAAATATTTTAGATCTATATTTACATTATAATCTATATTATCTATATTCAATATATTTTGTTTTATTCTAATAAATTTTGTAAATATGCTTCTTGATTTATCTTCTTTATGTGTCTAAATGATGTATTATAAAATACAGTATACAAAAGCATAAAAATATATTATAATGATGTTTTTTATAGAATTCCAAATAAAAATGTTCCTATTATTATATATATTATACATTTTTATACATCTATCTACTTATAATTATTTTCATTCATTTTTATAATTGATTAATTAAAAAAATCTTTTATTATTATTATTATAATGTAAGAACAAAATATACCTATTCATTATACTGGTAACAGTTTAATTTTATACAATATACAAAATTCTATTTAATTACAATAAAATTCTGACTAATTTATTATTTCTTAACATAATTCTAATTGTACTTCATATAATTCTATATAAAAAATTGAAATAACCATTACTCATAATAACTCCTTAGTCTAAATTTTTCTAAAAAATTCTATTAATTATTTATATGATAATCAGAATAATGATTTGATTACTCTTGATATTTACAATATTACTTCATAATTATATATATAATTTTAATTGTTAGATTATAATCTTTAAATTTTACAAAGTTTTAATCCCTCCTGTTAAATAAATATCACTATAATAAATATCATTATAAAACAATCTGTAATATTAATTTATTTTTAGTATTGTTTACAATTATAATTAAATTAATTCTCTTCAAATTGATACTGATTATTTATATTTATAATAATAATAAGATATTACATAATTTTAATATAAATAATTATTTAATTTTAATAAAATATTATTTAATGTTAAAATCTAGATCAAATATTAATTTAAATTGATTAAATAAAGTTTAATAAAAATATTAAATATCATATGTATTTTAAAATTATATCTAAAATCGTGTATTAAACAATATTTAATTTGATTAATTGACTTTGATCAAAAAATATATATTCCATATATACCCAATTGTATAATTATCACTTATAAGATTCTAAATTTTATAATAATATTTATTTTAATGTTTACATCCTTCTTTAAACTTACTATTATATATTATTGGTTGTGGTCATCAAGTTATCTGTGATCAATGTGCTTATTTAACTAATATATGTCCTATATGTCATAAGTATTTTGACTTATTTTTTGATAATGTGATATATCTTTTTACACATATTTTTATATATTTATTTATAATAATGATATATAAAACATTAAAACACATCGAAGAAAATATATTTTAGGGCTGACAACGTTATCTTATTTAATCACAAAAACCTATATTAAGTATGCTAAAATTAAATAAAAATAATACTATTCATACCGAAAATAATAATATATGTTATGCACTTATCAATATTGGTTATTTCGGTATTATATTTGAAAATTTATAAGATATCCCTATTTTGATCAGAATACATTTTTAAGAGACTTTATTCATATATTGTTCTTTTACAAAATTAACATCATAATGCCGATCATGCAATGAATTAACAAATTTTTTTATAGTTTTAAAAAAATAATTCCTAAACTTCCTTTCCTTAATAATTAAATTTCTGTTACTTTTAAATATAAAATTTTCTTAAAAATGATTTTTTATTATTTTATAAAGAAAAACTTATTATCCCTTAATCATAAATTGTAATATATTTATTTCTGATTAAAATTAATAAGATCTTATCTATGCTCATTTTATATAAGCATCAAATACAAAACTATCTTAAAATTGGGTGACCTAGCTATGAAATCTTCTAAAAATAATAAATGAAATCTTTAACTTATTTTCTGAAAATAAAGATAAAACATTTATTCCTATTTTAAATAATGATTTATTTAAATCTAATGGTGTCTATCATTAGATTCTGTTATCTGATAGCGATATTATTTTTTATAATAAATATAATAACCTTAAAAGTATATATTAATTAAGAATTTGAAAGATTACAATTAATCTAAAATAAACTTGATTCTTAATCTTAATTTCAACAAGATCTCAATATTTTTAAATCATTTTCCTACTTTTTAACAAAGTTTATATTATATTGCTTTATCTCCTGATCGATTTTCTAAAATTATAAAAAATCAAGCTTAAATGTTTGACTTTTCTGATTAATTTGTCTTGATCTCATATTTGATTTTTTTTGATCAACAAAATGCTATTATTAAATATATTAACTTTATTACCGATAATAAAAATAATATCTAACCTATATTTTTTAGATTTATCTTAAACATTTAAAACTTACAATATCCAACTGATTTCTTTTTGTCCATTTTTACTTTTTTCTTTATTTATATTATCGTATGATTATCCTATCATCATAAATGATTCAATGGTTACAGATAAAAAAAAATATCCTAATAATAATATAAAAAATCCTGCTAAAATAAACGGTATTATTATATTTATTATTTTCGTATTTATGGATGTTATATAAATATATTCTAACTAAATATCTCTTATTATTAATTATATTGAATTTACATCTTCACTACTATTATTTTTATTATGTTATTGTACTCTTCTAATTTATTTATTATATTTGTTTGTCTTTATTTAATTTATATAAATAACTTATATTTTATATACTCTCTTTTGCTACATTATTTAAATATTCATCAATGTTTTATTTTATATAATTTTTATAATGTTCTTATTATCTATTGTATTTATTAATTCAATTTATGTTCAGATTTAATAATCCATTGATTTTGTTATTATTTATTTATATTAATATGGTTTATTTGGTTAACATATAGGATCTTATTTTAATTTAATAATTTAGCACAATATTTTTTACATTATATGATGCCATCAACTATATATTTATAATTTTTTAATGTATTTACTATATATGATAGATATTTCTATTGTTATCATATATATCTTAGTACTTACATAAATTTATATATATTCTATTCAGTATCTTCTATATATTTAAATTATCCTGTATTAAATATTATTGCTAATTTGTCACACATATCCATATAATTATATGGATGTAAATAAGCAATCGAATTTTTGTAATATCTGATAATTCAATACTTTTTGTAAAGAATAATTCATTATCTGACTTATAATTTCTTTATAATAATTTTTTATATACTAATGATGTCGCTTTATCTATCGTATTATTCTCCCTAATTCTTGATCTGTCAAAATTTATAATTAATCCATATCTATATCTACTGATTTATTGCACAATTTTATACTAAATAATATCTTAAATAAAAATTATCTTAATCTATCTTATGAAAATTCATTTAGATTTATACTTTATTTTTAATTTATTTTATTAATTTATATTCATCATTAAATTCATTGAATATATCTTTATATTAATCTGCTGTTTAAATATATTATATACTCTTTATTATAAATATCCTGTTAAGTTTTATAAATCTTAATCTTAGATAAGATATTATTTGTATTTGTTTTTACTGTTACTTTATTTATTTTCAATTATTTAAAATATACATAAACTTGTTTTAATCCTAACGTTAATCCAAATAATATTAATACTCCTATTAATATTAAAAATTTATAACTTTATTTTTTTAAATAGTCTTTATTATTTACTATTATTATTATTATTAATATTATTAAAAATATTATCTATATTATTACTACAACAATAATAATATTTGATTTTAATTTATATTGTTATTATTCATCATCTATATTTTTTATTTTGTCATATTTCCTATTAAAATTTTTAATATTCCATTATTATTATTCTCATATAACTATTATCTTATTAAATCTAACACTTTTTATAAATCATTTACATAATCATCTATTATATTTTATAATTAATATTCATCTATGTCGTTTTGATTTTATATATGTTTCTAACCATTTTATTGTTTCTGCTATCTTCTAATCTAAATTTTATTTATTTTAGCCATCTGTAATATCTTTATTATATATTCCTGCATTTATTAAATTATTTAGATATATGATGATATTGTATTATATTCTTTCTTATAAGATGTATATAAATCTACATTTTTCTATACATAATAACTATATACACATAATAATATTACTATCTATGTATCTATTAATAACAATGTTAATATTTGATTTTTCATTAATTGTTCTAAAATATATATACACATCTACTCCTAAAAATATTATAAATATTAAAAATAAGTTAATCATTGTAAAACATAGACTTAATATACTTGTCACCTTTGCATACGTATTTGATTTTTTTTTCTGATAATTTCTTTATTAATTATTACAATTAAATTTATAAGTTTCTTAACCTTAATTATATTCTTATAATGCATCATTCAAATTTTTCGGAATATCCAAAAAACATTTTATATATCTCCATAATTTAAAATGAAAACTGATTTTGATATTTAAAATTTATCCGATGATCAACAAATGGTCCAGGTTTTTAGTGTTTCATTTTTCTAATTTTTTATATGGATTATTCTCTCTATTATATGTATTTCTTTTCATTCGTAATGCATTACTATTTTAAATTTATAATTATTTTAAAAATAATCGATTTATTAATTAATAATTGCTTCCCTCCTGATTCTTGAAATGATAATCAAATTAATTCTGTTGTATCTGGTAACGTTAATATTCCTACTACTTCTTAACAAGATTCAAATTTTGAAAAATCAGTATAAGAATTTATTTCTATTAAATTTAAATGAGTCAGTCTTCTTCTTATTCATTACATATTTCTAATAATAATTCTTCTCCTAATTTAAATCATTCTTCATCTACTCATTCTCCTTCTTAGTAATCTGTTATGAATAATCAAAATTCTTTATTTCCTGAAAATTCAAATTATGATTTATAATTCAATAATTTAAACTAATATAATCATAATTATATGAATTTAATTTAATAATCTGAATTCTGGATTTTAATCCCTTTAATACTTAACTTCGTAATTCTTATAATATTAATCAATAAAACAATATTCCTTTCAAATGTTCCATTTATAATAATATCAGCTCTGTTATTTTAGCTAATATTGTCATTGACGATTAAAATTTTTATATATAACTATTTAAAGATACACGTATTTAATATATTTAATTTAAGTTCTTGTAATGATTTCAAAATGAATTTGGATCCTAATGAACTCAAAATTTTATTTGTTATATATTATCAAAAAAATGATTTTCGTATTTAATCTTTATTTAAATATATTAAAAATCTTCTTTGGATCTTATAAAATTTTTTGTGATATTAATCTCAGAGATATTCTTGTATTGAATAAAAAACTTACTAATAATTTAGATTCACAGCATTCTCTTGAGCTTAATGATGTATTCTGTTATTATTATTAAAATATTGATGTCCACTTTTAAGAAAATACTTAATTTTTCATATAATTGTAAATGTTTTATCAAAGAAACTAATATTGACTTATCTTAAAGAATCTTGTCCTTATCATCTTATCTATTATTATTATCATATTAAAAATTCAAATTATATTTTCTGATATATAATCATGCTTTTTCTATTATATCTAATATTGTTTCTATGTAAAATTTATATATTATTATTATTATTATTATTATTATTAATATTAATAATATTATTATTAATATAATATATTATTATATAACAATAACAATAATAATAATAATATTATTAATATTATTAATATTAATATATATTAATAATTATTATTATTAATATTATTATTAATATTATTAATATTATTAATAATAATAATAATATACATATTATTATATATATCATAATATAACTTCTTATCAATATTTATAATTACTTAATTGTAATTTTATTATAATATTTACATTTTATCTATAATTTATTATTTTCTTAATTAAATAAAATATAACAAATGATAATATAAAGTATATTATTTATGTGATATATTTTGTTCTTGAAGTTTTTTGCAATACATATATAATATAATTGTATAATAACAATCTATCTTCATTTATAATAAAAATTATATATATTCTTTATTTTTTATATTCCTTATTTCTATAAAAAAAAATGATGAACATATTATTAATAAACCATGCTAAAATAGCCACAACATGCCTCCTTCAAAAAAAATATAAAGTAACTATCTCCACCAAAATCTGATTCAGAATCAGATGATGATGGAAACTAAATTAATAATTAATCTAATATTTAATTAAATAATAAAAAAAATTAATGTTATAAATCAATCTTATCTGTGACTGAAGAATAAGCTGACAAAAATTATTGATTTATATTCTAAAGGTGATAGTATTGCTAGTATTTCTCCAGTAGTATTTGATTACTTAGAATACTATCTCTACATATATGTCATAAAATTATCGTTAAAAACGAGAAGATAATATTAAAAAAAATAAAAGATATTGAACAATAAAAAAAGATTGAAACTTATTACTTAGAATTTGGAAATATATCAATTAATGAAGCTTAATAAGTATTAAATAATAATAAAAAAAAAATATCTAAAAATCACACTGAATTTTATTATATTGTATTTTTTATTATTACCATTTTATATATTAGTCTTCTGGCCTGTTATGTAATTATTTTTATTTTTAATATTTTATATTAAATTTTTGATTTTTTTTTATCACAAAATCTACTATTCATAAATCAAAAAAATAAATAAATGTAAAATGATAATAAGAACAAGACATTACAGGACATAACACTATAATCCTTCAATTTTTTTAAATTTTATAGTAATGTTAGATTATAAAAATCTATTTTTGAATTATATATTTGATTTTATAATATAAAAGTCAATTAATACTAAAAAAATCATTAATATAAATTAAAATAATATAAAAAAAAAATAAAAATGATAAAAATAAATAAAAATAAAAATGATAAATAATATTAAAAATAAAAATGAATAAAAATTAAATGACAATAATAAGTTGGAATGTAAATGGAATAAGGTCAAGAGCCAATTAACTAAAAGTAACCAATTGATTAATATAATCAACAAATAATATGTTTATAAGAGATAAAAGCAAATGAAAGAATAAACATTAAAAGCATTATAATAATATAATGAAAAATATAAATATATTTATGTGAATCCAGTAAGAATCGTAAAGGATATTCAGGAACAGCATTGTTAGCATAAATATCTCCTAAAAAAATATGAAGAAAGCTTATTAGATGATGAAGGAAGATTACAAATATTTAATTTTGGAAGTTTTATTCTTTATAATGTTTATGTTTTTAACGCTCAAGAACAGATACGCAGATTTAGTGTAAAAAAATAATTTTTACGACGATTTATCAAAACATATATTGTCTTATAAAAAAAAAAATATCATAATTTTAGGAGATTTTAATTGTGCATTATAATAAGAAATAGACCTGATAAATGCCGAGTAAAAAAGAAAGAGATAGAGCTACAGGTTATACACCGGAAGAGAGAAATGCAATGAAAAAAGAGTTTATGAATGAGACAAAATTAATAGATGTGTTCAGAGATTTTAATCCGAATTGATACGAAAATATACGTACAAAGGATATAGATATACCTTCGTTCTTTATGGAGAATTGATATGATATTAACAAAATAAACTGTAATAAATAATGAATTAAATATTGTGATATATTAGAAGATTTATATTTAGGCAGTGATCATTTGTCCTATTATATTATATTTCCTAATGATCAAAAAAGAATTAAGTCAAAATCATTTTTAGCTAATATTATAATTAAAATTAAATTTTTATTTTCTATTAAATAAGAAAGATTACTAGAAATCAAGATTGGTCTCAAGTTTTTCGAATAATAATATCAAGTTGAGACTAAATTTAATAAAATTAAATTTAAAGTTTTAAAGGTTAAAGATCTAATATAAAACAACTTTAAATATGTCCATTATCGAAAAACAGAATAGGAATGGGTTAATCAGAATTTTAAGATTTAAGACAGTCTATTTAACACTATCTTGAAATTTATTTTCATAAATTTCAATATCTTTATATATTTAAGGATAAATTTAAATATTAATAAGATTTGAGATTTACTAAATAAAATGTTAATAAGTTTTTTATTAAGATTAACTAGAAAAAGAATATATATAAAGAATATTCTTTAAAATATGTAGGATTATAAATATTTTTATTATTATTATAAGCATTATTAATTTAATTTTAAAGAAACAATTAATAATTATTTTTGTAGTTTAAAGAAAAAGTGAATTTTAAAATAGTAAGATAAGCTTCCACCAATAGCAAAGAGAAGAGATAGATAAAATAATATGTTGTTCTATCTTCATTTATATTTTTTTAATTATAAAAAAAAATAGATATCAAGATTTTAATTAATGTTAAATATTTTGACTAAAAATAGTTAAAAAATTTTCAATAAATTGAAAAGAATCATCAAAAATGTTAGTAAATTAATTAAAAATTTCATCAGTCTATTTAATATTTTCTAAAATATTATGATTATCAGGTGATTTTTATATAAAATTATGAATAATTTAAAATTATTTAGAATATTCATCCTTGAGGTTTTAAATTTTATTTTAAGAATCAACAGAATTTATAAAATTATGATATATAACATAAGAGCTTTATATATAGAATTATAATAATTAATTTAATCAACAAGATTCATAATAAGAATATGAGAATAATGAATGAAGAAGATTAAAAAAAAAAGTCATACAATTTTAAGATTTTTTATTCATTTTTATATATTAATATAAATAAATAATGAGTAATTTATTTATATCTGTAGAATTGATAGTATCTTTCATAGGAGGAGCAAGTATACCATAAATAATGTAATATATCTAGAAGAATCAATTATTAAATAATTTATAACCGAGACATTAGGGAAAAAATATGAATTAAATATAAAATATAGATCAATAAATAAATTAGGATATATAAAAAAATTAAAAAGAAAAATAAAATTATTTAGCAAAAAATGCAATGTATTAAGAAGCAATATAAGAAAATAAAGAAAAAAATTTTAGAGATTTAATACATAATCTATCTTAACTTTAAAAAAAGTTATATATATATATCTAAAATAGGAAACTTATTAATAATTAATAAATTTAATTTATAATTAAATATATTAGATAGATACTAATTAATCTTAATATATATTTATATATAGATTTGATATTAAAAAAATCTGTGAATGTATAAATAATTCATAATAAAATATAAAAAAAAAAATTTATACTTTTTTTAAAAAATTTCAAATAATGATTATAATAAAGCAGTGGATGAATACACATAACGTTTATTAGAAACTCAAGTAGATATATAAAATGAATATAAATATTATGAAAATTTTGAGAAGTATTTGAAAAAGAAAGAATAAATTATGACGATATAGAAGATTCTTTAAAATAAAAGAAGAATAAAATTTAAATAAAATAAAAAATTACTAAATAAATACTAAACCATTTTATGAATTAATAGAAAATTTATGTAAATATTAAAAAATAAACATATTAGAAGAGTTAGAATCTTTGGAATAAGAAAAGAAAGATTTTTTATCTTTAAAAAATAATTAAATTTTAGAATTAGATCTAAATAATTTTGATTATTAATCTATTAAAAAAATAATGGAATAATAAAGGGGAGATTCGGATGGTTACATTTTAAAAGGATAAATAACACTACCTGAAAACAATTATCTCCCATTTGGTATTAAATTAAATTAATAATCATAAGGTATAAAATCAGAAAATAAAACTTGTTATATTACCAGGTGCAATAATATCAAAAAATTTTAGTAATTTACCATAAGAGTCAATAATATCAAATAAAAATGATTAGAATACTTGAGTTCAAGGAAAAAAAATGTTAATGTTAATAAATAACAACTTGAAAAAAATAGCTTAAATAATATATTTTAATTCTAGTCTATTTTTACCTAAAATTTTAATATTCCAGAAGATTAAAAAAATAAAATATGAAAATTCAAAAATAAATATACCAAAGGGTAGTATTATAATAGGTAATATAAATTTGTAATAGTATAAAATATGTGATAAAAATAATAATATATTAAATGAAAATGATATATATGAAAGTGATAAAAATAATTAAAAGAAATAAATAATACAAATAAATTATTGAAAATATTAATTTTAAATTATGGATTAAAATATATAGATATTTATGAAGATAAATATAAAATCAAATCAATAGCAAAATAATCTTATAAATATATATAATAAGAAATAGAAAATTTTTTATAGTATTTTGAATTTAACAAAAAATATCATAGAAGATTTAAAAATAGAAAATTATTTTTGAGAAAGATTAAAATGATTTTAATAAGCTTGACAAAATATAATTTTATTATTATTTAATTAAAATTTAAAATAACAAAGATTTAAAAAATTATATAAAATACTAAAACTCAAATATAGATTAATAAAATATTGACTATTTAATTTAATTATATTAAAATACATAAGAGGATAATTTTGTAAAATTTAATAAGAATATTGTAAATTTTAATAATAAAAAAAATAATCTTAAAATCTTAGATTTTAGAATATAATAATTATATGAATAAATCGACACAGAGTTATAATTAAATGATGATTAATAAAAAGAAAAAGAAAAATTATTGAATGTTTATGCAAAAACTATTAATAAAAGAATATATCTAAATAAATTCAAAATTATTTTGAAAGAAAATTATATAATGAAGATTTAGGATAAAATAATATTGATTAAATACTAAATAATTTTTTATTAAATTATAATAATATAGAAGGATAAAATTTATAAGAAAAATGTCAGATATATTCAGAAAAATATCTATATTAAGATATAGTTGAAGTATTAATTAATAATATTCAAATTTAAAAAATTAGTGAATTTTATAAAGTAAGAAAAGATATATTTAATAAAATAATAAAACTTTTATCATGTTAATATATTGATTTAGATAATAAATTAATATTATAATATTTAAATTTTAATTAATAATATGATAATTTTAAAAATTAAGAAATAAATTATAAAACATTATATTAATTAGCAGAAATATTAAAGACTTAATATTTAGATTAAGTAAAGAGAATAACTAAAAAAAAATATAAAATATGATATAGATATAAATATATAAGAACCATCAATAATAAACACTTTTAATTAAAATGAATAATAATTATAGAGAGTAATTAGAATATAATAATTAAAAACTATAATAAAAATAATATAATTATTAATACATTATATATATAAATGTGAATGAAAGAATAATAACGAATGCACAATATATAAAATAATATAGTAAAGAGTTTGATAAAATAATGTTTCTTTTAAAAACAAAATCAAATTATTATTAAACAATATATATAATAAAAGAAATGATATATTAAAAAATATATAAAATATTTAAAAAAATTTATAAAATATCTAAAACTTATAAAATAATGTATATAGACATTATGTAGATTTTGTAGAAAATAGTCTCACAGGAGAAAAAGATGTCAAAAATTTTTTGAATGAATAGAGTGATATAATTAATAATTTAAATATGAAATATCCTAATAAAGATTTTAATCAATTTGAAAATAGTAAATATATTACTGAGAGTGATTTAAATTAGATGTTAAATGATTTAAATGATAATAATAATTATAACAGAACTAATATAATGTATTTAAAAAAATTAAAAAGACATCAATAACAAATATTATTATAAGAGAATAAGTGAAAATTTTAAGAATTTATTATTAATTAATTTTGATTAGAATAAACAATAAAATAAAGATATAAATAATTATAATTAATAATAAAATAAATAATAAGAATATGATTTTTAAAATCACTTAGATTTAAAACATATAAAAAATACTAATATATTTTTTTTATTAAAATATATAATTGCAATAGATGAATTAAATAAAAAATAAAATTTATTTTAATTCTAAATTAAAAGCAATAATAAGAATTAGATAAATATATTTTAGAATTATATGCATTAGATGATAATTAAACTGATTTAGAAAAATATATTGAAGAAAGTGTTAATGATCCAGAAGAAATAACTACTAGTTATAAATAGTTTTATTAAGAATATCTTAGTAAAGATCTGTAGAAATAATTAGATAATCTTAAAGAATATAAAATATATTTTGAAAAATTTCCAAGAAGAATTATGGGACTCTTAAAAGATAAAGATTACATATAAGATGAAATATTGGAATAATATGACAAATAAATAGTAATACAAAATTAAATATGATTAATTAAAATAATTAAAAATACATATAAATAAATAAAGAATATAATAAATAATATAAAATAATAGATGTATATAGTAAAAAAATATTTTAAAATAAAATAAATATATTATTAAATGAATGATAGTGAATAAAAAAAAAGATTATAAATAATTGACGACAGAAAAAAGTAGTGAATACAATTAACTAACAACATTTGATTTAACAGACGTTACAGAATCTAATATAAGAACAATAGATCAAGATTATATAATTAATCAAAATAATGAAAAAATGCAATTTGGAATACATAGAACATATGATGATTTAACGGATTATATATAAAAAAATGAAAATTAGATATAAAAAAGTATAGAATTAAATAAAAAATTAGAAAAAATTAAATAGATAAAATAATCAAACAAAAAATTTACTATAGATGCTTTAAATAAAGTAGATAGTGTAATATCTATACCTAAGAAATAATAATTTTAGCCAAATAATATAGATTTTAGATTAAATGATAGAATAAATAATTATGATAAACCAAAATGTAGAATTTAAAAATATAATCAAGATCTGTAAGGTTAAAAAAAAGTTATAAATTAAAATATGTAATCTATAAGACCAATAACCCCAATATAAGAAAAAAAAATATTACCTTCAAATAATACACCATTGAAATAAAAAAATTTAGATAGATCTCAAATAATAATACCAAAAATAATAAATTAAGTTAAATAATAAAAAGAATATTAATATAAAGAAGAATAAATATTAAAAAATCTTTCAATAAATTTTATAAATACTATATCCTAAAAAAATACAGACAATAAATTTTTTTGGTATATTTTAGTAGAGAATAAAAATGGAATATAATAGAAAAAGCATTAAAAAATCGGAAAGATGAAAAATTAGTAAAATTCATATTATCTGACTCATTAGATGAAGAAAATAAAAGTGCATTATTTTATGCAGTATATTATAATAAAACTGATATAGTAAAAAAATTATTGTAAATACCATAGACAAAAAAAACTATAAACATATAAACAAAAAATAATTAATGTTCATTTAAATAATCATTATTGAATAAAAATAAAACAATATCAAATATGTTGTATTAACACGGAGCAAATTAGAATATGATATCAGATACAACGGGAAATACATTATTGATGGAATTAATAAATAATGGAGATTATAGTATATTAAAAAATTTTGTAAATGAATATAAACCAGATTTTTAATAGAAGAACTAAAAAGGATTTTTACCAATATAATATTTTTGTAATATACGTTCAAATATTTATTATTTAAACTAATAATACAATATTGAATTAATTTCATAAATTGATAATATGTATCCTTTAATAGCTTTTCATTAATAAGTAGCAGATATTAATAAACTTTATAAATCATGATTTAAAAAATATAATATATTATATATTGAATAATATTTAAAAATGGTTTATACATATCCGTGTAGCTTTATCCCTATAAAGCATAAACATTATAGTATCCAACCTATAAACATGTATATCTTTGATATAGTGAGTAAATATGAATGGTTTATAAATGATTGTGGATTTATATATAATCCATATTTGAAGTAGTTTTTAGAAGATTTTATATAAAAAATTAAAAAGAAAGATTATAACTAAAAGATCTTAAAAAAGTTCGTAGAAACCTATATCATGATTTTGTAAAATCAGAAAAAAATTTAAAACAATATAGAATAGTAGTTATGTGATTTAAAACTAAACAAAGATCAATCAAATAAGTTTTTTTATTACCATCTAACTCAAATCGAACTTGAATATTCATTTGATTTAAATATTATATAAATTGCTTAAATGTGTAAGTAGCATTGATTTTTCTAATATTATTACCATTACAGATAGAACATCTTTATTGATATTAACATATATGACCACAATCATCACAAATTTAGATATAAAATTAATCAGATCTATCCATAATACTCTCTTGAATAAAATTGTTAACTCCATGAGCATTTAGAGCATCAAGTTCCATATTACCTAATCTTATACCACCTTCTTATGATCGACCTCCAACAGGTTATCTAGTCATTTTATTAACTTTATTAAATGGTCCTCTTGAATTTATTTTGTCAATAAAGCTTATTATTTTATTCTCATGTAATATATAGGAGCATAAAGAACATTACTAGATATTTAACTTCCACAAAATCCATTGTAAAATACTTTTTAACATTTAGAATTTTATCCCATTTAAGTGAGACTTTAGGAAATACTAGATAAACTATAATCATTTTAAGAAAAGCTGTTGCATCAATAAAACACCCAGCTTTGAGACCAATAGTACTGAGACCGGCTTCATAGAAAAAAGATGTAGTCATTCTAGAAGGGATTCCGTTTGGATTAAATATTAAATCTGGTATATCACCATCTTAACTATAAGGCATATCCCATTGATCTAGAATAGCACCCACACATCCTTTTTACGAACATCTAATACCAAATTTGTCACCTACTGCTACTGGTCTATTCTGACGAAGACGAACCTTAACAGTATTTATACCATTTTTTTAGAAAACAAAGACTTTATCTATAGTAAATCCTAAATATTTATTTTTTACTTTAGTATTTTGACTTTTTTAATTTACTATTTCTTTAGTCTATATAATCATCTAACCTTTTTGTAATGTCTTCTCAATCGTTTTTTAAACTTTAGAAAGAATAACATCATCCTTACTAGAAAGATAAGTACCTGTTATAGGTAATCCATTCTAATCGGTTTTATTAAAATCAAGTTCAATAGAATTATCTCTTTAAAAAACAACAAAAGATAATTACTCTTTTTATTCAGAATCACTGAAAGATTTGAAATAAGTACTATCAAAGAGGCCTAGTTGAACTGCACTTTTATTAAATATCAATGCATCTTCTTGATTTTATCCAGTATAAGACATTACAACAATTAATGCATTAAAACCATAACTAAGAATATTTGTATTATAATATTTTTAATAGATTGATGAACATATAGATCTTTGAGGATTATTAAGAAAATAACATTAAGTATCCATTCTATGTTGAAAATTTGTATAAGATAAACCTATAGAATGTTTTGCCTACTAACAAAACAAGAGATTACGCTATGAAGGATTATGATTCATAAAAGGCGCATGATTTTAAACAGGACTGAGAATAACCGTCGGATCAATTTCTAAATGAGTATACTAGTAATATTACTATTCTAAAATACCCGTATTTTTTTTGATTTTTTTGTTATTTTTTAGAAATTCTTCATTTTATTATAATTTGTTTTCATCTATAGCTATTAATGTATTTTATTATCCTTCATAATCGAGATACTCTATAGAACAAGAACCTTATTCCATATATTTTACTAATTTATTAATATTATCTGTTTTAAATATATCTTTTGGAGAATAATAATATGATTAATATTATCTTTCATAAGGATTAAAATCAGATATTAATTGATATGTTATACCAAATAAAAGATCAATCCATTTTATATCATTCTTATTAATTTATTTTATTATATCATAATTAAATACATGCTCATTGTTCTTCAATATAATCAATGGTCTTATAGGTCTACCAGATTCCGTAAGAACATTAATCTCATTAAATTAATAATTACATGCAATAGATGTATATATGTTTATCAATCCATTTCTTTTTATTAATATTAAATAATAATACAATTATTAGATATTCATTTCACCATTATATGTACCATAAAACAAAGAATTTATATATATATTAATTCCATTATTTATCTCATCAAAACTCGAATCTTTTATTGATTTTATACCTATATCTTCGTACAGTTATAATATTGAATTACTTTTAATATTTACACTCACTTTTGCTAATGAACTTAGATATCTATGTACACCTATATTCATACCATCTGGAGTTTCACTCGGACAGAAAAAACCAAATTGACTATTGTGAAGAAGATGAGGTTCTACTAATTTTATTGTCTCTGCTGATTATTAAAAATTAATTACTTTACGTAACATCGATATATAAAGTAAATAAGATGTTCGAGTTAACTCTTAAATTACTCCTTCCCTTAGTGTTCCACTTATTTATTTATTTTTTTCTTTTTGATCACTCTATATTATTATACCATATTTACCTTTCATTTAATAATCAATACTTGGTTATATAATACTATCTGGAAATATATCTCTTATACTATTACGATTTACTATTTAAATTATCTTCTCAAATGGTAATGATTATGTCGATTTAGTCAGATAATTATCTAATTATTATCTAGATTTATCACGATATGCATTTAATATATTTCTTATCATATTCTCATACAACTATCCACCACTATCGACTCTCTTAAATAATAATGAGTCTTTATCTGTCTATTATATATAACCTAATTATGTTTGAAAAAATTTATTCACAATCTTACCTAAAAATATAGCTTTATTATCAAAAGATGAATCAAGATTCGGAAATAATTCTTATATCAAAGTATTTATTATTTCTTCATTACTTAAACTTTTATAATTATCAATTATATACCTAAAAGCTTGGTCTTAATCATATACATTCTTATTATCCAATCTATTAAAGTATAATAACTCATCTATCATATCATCATTTTTTGGGATTTATTAATTACTATATTTATTCATCTGATTCTTTACCTAGTAATCTAAATAAAACATATAGAGGTATCTCTATATCTTTACTAGAACTAATACCTCCTTTAAATGTTATATATATCACAAACGCATTTGGTCTCTATGATTCTTTTTTATACATTTAAAAATATATCGTTTTTGGAAAAATTCATCCTAGAATGATGTTGATCTAATTTAACCTACATATGAATATTTTTTATCGTTTTTTTTCTATATAAATAGTTTATTCAGAGCAAATCTTTCTTATGCTATTATTATTTTTTCTTATCCTGATATTATAAAATATCCTCCTTAATCATATGGACATTCACCTACTTATTTTAAAAATTCAGCATTTTTATCTTTTAATATACATAATATAGATTTTAACATTATTGGTAATGATCCTAACTTATGTTTGTTAAATTATACTTCTTAACTCTATTCCAATTGACCTTCAGATTCTTTATTAACTTAATAGTAATCATACTTGATCACTAGATCTGCATATAATTCTGATTCGTAAGACATATTTTTTAATCTCGCTTCATTAGGAAATAAATATCTATATTTATCTTTTTATTAATCTTTTTCTTATTTAAAAGTTTATTTCCCACCTATTATATCATGAAAATTTTTTTAATATTCTTATTATTCTTAATCTTATTTATTTACATTTTCGACTTTTTTTTGTATTTTTTACATTACATCTTTTGATGTATACATTTTCTCTTCTGATTATGATCTATCATCTTCACATAAACTTGATTATTAATCTTCATCTGATTCAAAATCAAATTGATCTTAAAATTTATTTATATTTCTTAATATATCATCTGTATATTATTATTATATTTCTTTTATAGTTTAATTCCCTCCTCCTATTTATTATTGTGATTATTATTACTATTAATCTTTTATCAGAGGTGGTGTTAGATAAATCCTATCAACATCTTATCCTCCAATAAATGTTTGGATCTCTAACCTATGGTTTTTAAAATTTTTTATAATTTTTGTATTTTAATTTAATTGATTTATCAAAGGTATAAAATTATTCTAAAAAAAATAGTTATATGATTATATGTTTATATCTGAGATACAATCAGGATTATTTTGATAATAACAATTCAAAATAGGATTTGCTGCCATTTATATATAAAAATAATAATTTTATTTAAACAGATTTTTTTCTAAAGTTACACTCTGAGTTACACTGCTACTCTTCGGAAATTATACTTAACTTTTCGGAAATTATATTTTAAATTTTATATTTTTCATTTAATGCTATATTAATAAAAGCTAATCCGGATATTCTTTCATTTTTCATGATTTAAATTTACAAATGCCAACCCTGATATTCTTTCACCATTTTCATTCTTTTTTCTATTTTTTATATTTCTATGTTTTAATATAAATTTACTTATTGTTTTATAAAATCAATTATTTGTTTATTATTTTTCCTACGTTTTAATATTTATTATCTTACAAATATTGTTATCTTAAATCTTCACACAATATATAATTATTTTTTGATTATTCTGTCTTTTTTAACAACCAAGTTATCACTGGATTATTGTAATTATCCGCATATATTTTAGATTATTATTCTTGTTAACTTACTTAATCTATTTCATTTAATATTTTTTCATGTATCTCTTTAATATAGTCTTATTGAGATATTTCTTCTTGACTACAAAATATTATATTAAAGCCTTTAACAATATAATCACATATCCTTTTTAAATGTTATATTTAACAATCATAATATTCATTGTTTCTATTATTTTAATTTTTAAAAATTTTAATAAAGTCAGCAAAGTTATAAATTTTTGGGCAAAAATAAATTAAATACGCAATAAAAAGAAATATAAAAGTAGGAAAAAAAACAAAAAGTGGGTAAGAAGTGGGAGAAACACAAAAAAGTGGGGTAAGAAGTGGTGTACAAAATTTAAAAAGTGGGAAAAAGTGGGGTCTGAACAAAAATGTTTCATTAAAATTTTAATTTGCAATTTGTAAAAATTGTACCACGAATTCTATTTCCTTCTTCATTTTTTCTATCAATTTTTTTGAATTCTACATCATAAAATATTTATGGGTTTTATTAAATGTAGTCGTTAATTTATTTATTAAATGAAATTTTTCCAATTTTATTATTGCTTTCATCAATATATAATTACCTTAATTCATCAGCAAATATATAACTTTCTTAATTAAATTCTATATTATCTTATGCCCAGTCATGTATTGGATTTTATTGTAATTTAACTCTTAGATTTATAGATTTTTTTATACTTTCAGGTATATTAATTTAATCTTAATAATAATAATCAATTAATAAATTCATAAATCCTTATCTCCATTCTATATTATAATCTATTTCATCTTGCAGATTTTTATTAATTTTTTCTAAAATTAATGTTCTGGATTATCAACAAATTAATATTTTAAATCTATTATTTTAAATCTATTTAAAAAACCTCCATCTTATGTATCAATATAAGGTAATTGATTACAAGATACAAAAATACCTGCACATGCTTTAAAACTGATAAATTATTTATATAAATCTCGAGTTTAAATTTCTTCACCACCAGTAAGAACTTTAATTTATTATTAGTTAAAGGGTTAATTTTTATCAAGTTCAGAAATATAACAAAATCTTTTATTTTAAAGACCAGAAGTATCGGGTGTAGCATTAGTTGATTATGTATTTGCACCTTAAATCATTTAAGATCTTCCGTTCAAAGCATAAGCTTTTAAACAAAGACTCTAGTTCATTAAGTTAAATAAAATAGTTTTTCCATTATTTCCAAAACCAATAAGAATAATAATTTGTTTTTCTTTTATTATTTTTCTAGGATTTAGTGAGTTTGATAATTATTTTAAAAACCAATTAAATTCTTATTCACTCATGATTTAACATAATTATTAGTAAATATAATTATATTAGACTGATTTATCATAATTATAATCAATTTAAAATGTATTATACATTTTTGGTGTTGTTTTTATAAATTTTTATAAATTTAAATCAAATGTACCATTTTTAAAATGTAAATAATGAGGATTGTTATTAAATTTAATAATTTTATTAAAGTATGTTTCCATAAGATATTAATCTAAACGATTATTATTATAAATATCATTTCGGATAACATTTAATTTTTATTAAATAAATTTTCTACGTTTATCTTTAATATCAATATATTTAATAATGTTATTAAAAAAGTGACAAATATAATCTCTAATTTTTTTAGAAATTTTACTAAATTTATATATTTTTTTCTTGTAATATTAATTATTTATTGTATTTAGACAAGTATAATTATATTATAAAGTAAATAATTATTTTTTTTTCCAAAAGTTTTCTAAAACTTTTATAAATTTTCCCTAAACGTTTACATTCTTTTACAAATGTATACGTTTGTTATCAGTAAACCCATACATTTGACATAATCAAATGCAGATTTAACCATATTAGTGATGTAGCTACTAATATGACCTATAAAAATACTCTTTCAAGTATTTATGATATTATAAATAACCCTATCTAATTTTATTGTACATATATAGAATGTTCTAATATTAATATTAGATGAAATATAATGTCATGGTATGACATATCATCAACACATTCTATTTTTTATATTATTTTATCAACTTTTTTTATTAAAAAAAAATAAATTAATTAAAGAACAGGACATTACTCTAATTATTTTAATTATATAATATTGTTTGTTATCAAAAGAATTAGTATTTAAGTTTTTTTTAATTTTAAAACCCTCCTCACTCCCTCTTTTTTAATTTTAACTCCCTTCTCACTCCCTCTTTTTAATTTCAACTCCCTTCTCACTCCCTCTTTTTCAATTTTAAGTCTATATTTTTCTTTTTAATTATAATATAAATCATTATTTTAGTAAACAATTAAAAAATCCAGTACCTTAAAATCTATTACCATCTATAATTTTATCTATCTTTTTCTTAAATAAAACATCATTATATATGTGAATATATTATTAAAAATATTCGTTTATTTAATTATTAAAAGTTTTATTTTTAATTTTGTTACTTGTATCATCAAAATATTTAGTATTTGCATCTTCTGATAAAAAAAAGAATTCTAAGAATATTATAAATTATCTAATGCCCATTAATGTAAAGGATTTAATTATAAATTAATTCTAGTATCTATAGAATTTTAGATAGTTTTTGGAACATGAAATCTTTCTTTGTAATAATATACTAATAATAAATTAAAAAATCCTTATTTCCATTTAACAGATTTGACATTATTTTGTAGTTATCTATTTATTTATTTTTAAAATTGATGAGAAGGATTTTCAACAAATTAATACTTAAGATCTATTATTTTAAATCTATTTATAAAACCTCCATCAGTAGTATCAATATATGGAATTTAATTTGCACTGATAAAGATGCCAGCACTTGGTTAAAATGTTATAAAAGACTTATACAAATCTCTAGCTTGTATGTCCTCTCCACCAGTGAGTATTTTTATTTATTATTAGTTAAAAATTTAATTTTTATCTAATTCTGCAATATAACAAAATCTTTTATTTTATAACTTTACTAGATCTGGTGTAGCATTACTTGTTGTTGTATTTGGTGCTTATATCATAACAGATCTTCCGTTTGTAGCATAAGCTTATAATCCTAAAGTATGGTTCATTAGATTATATAAAATAGTTTTACCATTATTTCCAAACCCAACTAAAATAACAATCTGTTTTTCTTCAATAACTTTATTAGGATTTAAACAATTAGAAAGCTGTTTTAAAAACCAATTGAATTCATCTATTTACATTATTTCGGATAATTATTAATATATTTCATTATAAGAAACTTTTTCATCAAAATCATAATCAATTTAAAATGTATTATACATATCTGGTGTAGTCTTAATTAACTTGCGTTAGTCTAAGTCAAAAGTCCCATTTTTGAAATGTAGATAATGAGAATTATTGTTAAATTTGATTCGTTTGTTAAAATAAGTTTCCATCAAGTATTAATCAAATTCATTATTATTTTTGATGACATTTCTAATTTATTTTAATTTTAATTATAATATTTTTTTGTATTTATCTTTTTTATCCAGCTAATCAATGATATTTTTAAAAAAATTCACAATGTAATCACAAATTTTTTATTTAGCAACTTGTAATCCTCCTTATATATTCCAGAAACCACCATCAGTATAATTTTATCTTAAGTCATCTAAATTATCAAAATACATAGGACATCCTCTATCATTCTCGTCATAAACATAAATAAACTGATCTGGAAAGTCAATATTATAAAGTTTAGGAACAAATTAGAATTCATCATTGATGATGTTAATAAAATATTCTTTGTGAATGTTAGATTTAAACTTAAATTCATCGAAATCATCATCATAAACAGTATCATCTTTTCTTCTTTTACAGGAGCAGCATGATAGTGATAATGAACAGAATTATCGAATTGATTATATTGCACATTATATTGAGAAATTTCTTGAGAATTAAATTATCTCGATACTTGATTGAGAGTTTTCTATAGTTCTTTAGGTTGATTTATAGTTTCTATACGTCCCTAAGAAGTTTTTCTAAATAGAATCTTCTTCTCCTGACCAGTAAGTTCACGAGATTCTTGAGAAGAAGCATGTTACGGACTCTTGGCAACGGCAAGAAAATAGTTATTATCGATAGTTTAAATCTCATCAAGTTCAAGACCAAATTTATCAAGAAAGACTTTATTAAGTGCAAAACTGACACCTTGAATTATTTTTTTATCTTTTTAGAAATCAGAAGAAGATTAAGATTATTACTTAGTATCAGAAGAATTATCACCGGTTGTTATAATCTGGCATCTATGAGTATTATCATCATAATGGAAAAAAGTCTAGAAGAATTTACCACATTCGGCATCTTGACATTTGATAATAATATTATGATTGGTAGAATAATTGTATAACATACAGACAGCATTATTTGATTTATGTGAACAAACGGGGGTATGTTATTCAGTCAATGTCAGACTGAGATGAGATTCATCAGGACGTCGAATAATATCTCTGAAAAGATAGATCTTAAGATAATTGTGATTTCTGATATATTATAGAATAAAATGTCTGTTGATATAATCAGATAAGAGCATAAAATTAGGATTAGGACAATAACTAGATAATGATCTTAAAGGGTCATCAAATTATGAAAATAAAGTAGAAGGAAGAAAAATTCGATTAGAAAGTGTTTTATCTTTATTAAATTTATTAGAATAGATGAGTCTCAAGAGATGTCCACTATAAGCCTGTCTGTGATCGAAAGGATGTGATAGATCGAGTTTAGAAACGAAATATTTGACTTATGAACAACCATTGGAATAATCGAAGTATATAGAATATCCATCAGAAGTCTCGAGATGGCAGATAATATGCATAGAATTAATGAGATCATCATTATTAGATTCTTTGACGTAAAATCTGATATCGATATCAGGAAGAATAGATTGTATCTTGGATCTGAGAGATAAGATGGTTTATCTAGCTTGATCATGAGTTTATATATCATCTTTACAATCATAATCAAAGAATAGGTTGATCATAGAAGAATTCTAGCGAGATTCGCAGAAACAATTATCATGACCATATTTGTGTGAGATATCGATGAGTTATTGATAAGATTATAGTTCAAGATAACGATTGAAATTCCCGGCAGATAGGATGATCTATGAATTGACCTATCTGCTGGAGAATTTAATGTGATCTCGATATTTATCGATAAAATCAGAAGAAATATTATCCATATTGAAGGAAAGAAAATATAAATTATATATTATATAAAATAATAATATTTTTAAATCATTAAAAAAAATCACATAAAAGGTTCAGGGGAAGTAAAATCAACTTTTTACTTTTTTTTTAGGAAAATTATCTAAATTTTTTTCTCTTTATTTAGAATTTTCTTTAACATTTTAACATATAAAATCAAGATACCGTTAGTAATCTTATTTAGAATTATCACTAGGAACAGTATAAAAACGATCCTATCTCTTGTTGATAGAATCATTAATATCACGAAAAGCGGACATAGAATCATATTTTTATTCAACTTAATCATGAATTTATTTCAACATAGGATTACATGGGGATAATTGATCATCTTAATGTAAAGGTAATTTGTTCATAAAAGGATTATTAGAGGTAGGTTTTCGGCATGATTAAATCTATTACATTTTTTCAATTTTTAAATCTTCATATGTTTTAACAAAGAAAGAGAGGACAGCAGTGATAAGAGTAATAAAAAAACAATGAGGATTCCAAGTTAAAAAAAAACTCACAATGGAACTATAAATAGATAATTAAAAAATTGAATTGATTTTTTAAATAGTTGTTTGATCATTAGTAGGGAAAACCTTAAGAGTCTTTTTTCAGTAAATATAGATGGAATATCAGAATACCATATTTTTTCTTATTAAACAGACATTTGTATAAAATAAGAAAAAAATAAAATCATTTTGATTTAACAACAACTTTTTAAGTTTGATTACCTTGCCGTCTTTATCGTTATAACTGTTATATTTTTGCTTTCAAAGCACGAGATTGAAATTCTTTTTTATCAAGGGATTCTAATGCCGATTTAAATATGGCCATTACATCCAATATCTTTTACAGATGATAGCGTCGAAGTTATGGTATCATTTCGACTATTTGATTTCCGAACATATTGATACCACTCTATGCATATTGATATATTTATATGAACATATCATAAAAATTTTAAAAGGTTTTTTTATCGATAGTCTCATGTGTTTTTTATATTATATTAGTCAATGCTTCTATAAAATCATCTTCTTCAAATTTTTCCGAAAGTAAATGATCTTTGAGTTCATTAAATAGAGATTAGTGTTCAAAAATGTTAGCCAAACTGTGAAATAAAAAAGGTAATAAAGTAAAAAAATTATTAATATTAGTTTATGTATGATCTTTTATATTTTTTGCTTAAGTAAAAATTTTTAAAAATCTTTAATCTGATCTATAACGGAAATAATTTTAATCAATAAAATTATTAATCTTATGATTTTTAATAATATCTTTGATATTTTCTGAAAAAGATTCAATATAAGAAAATTGGTTATTTTAATAAATTTTTTAGAAAATTTTATAATATAATTAATTATTATAATGATTTTATATATCTAATAAATCTTTTTATCTTTAATAATCTTAAATAATATTAAGAATATTTTTATTTTATAAATCAGAAGATGTGTTGTGATTAGAGTTTGATTAATAAAGTAGAATTAATAATAATATAAGATAATAATGATTATTAAATTGAGTATTATTTTAGCTAGACATTTATTTTTTAATATCTTAAATTGATATATTGTAATAAAATTAATAATTATTCAAATCTATTATATCATTAATTTCTAATAAGTCTTATATTCTGATAAGTTAAAAATTATCATTATCAGTTTTTATATTTAATTCGTTTAATTCTTTCAATAATTTTTATTACTATGAATCATAAAAATTTTAATATAAGTTCATATTTATAATTATTTCATTTTTATTTTATTTTAAAAATACGCAAAAATATATATTACAAAATACGTTTGTAACTTATCGAAAAAAATATATTTAATATAAAATATAATGAAAGATAAAGAATAAATACATATTTTTAAAAAATTGATAGTGTATATATAATAAAATAATATCTATTAATTTTTAATAGATATCAAACATCTAAAAAATATAAATTTTATATATAAAAGTTATAGTTTATTAATGATTGCAGTATATTATTGTAATCCATAAATAGTAAAAATATTAATAAAAAAGAAGATAAATCCACATATATAGAATATAAATGGAGAACCATGTTTTTTTTATTTATAATATTAATAAAATTCAAATAACATTATAAAATAAAAATAAATAATAATGATATTATAAAAAAATTTAGTAAATTTTAATCATAAAAATAACTTTAATGAAGATCTTATAACAATCCTTTAAAAATAAGAAAAAAAGAGATAGTGGATTTTTTAAAGAAAAATTTAAATTATACTGATTAATTTCATTTTTGATTGATAATCATTATTATCTATTAACCCATTTTATATTACTCAATCGACAATCAGTATAATCTTCTTTATTTTTATACAAAGATATCTGATCTTGTGATGATTTTTCTTTCATATTTGCTCTTAATACAAAAGATTAAATAGAAAATTTTTTTGAGAAGTTTTCTCTATTTTATATCTAGAATGAATTCTTGTTTTATAATTTTTATATAGAATAATTATTTTTTAATATACCGTATACATTCATATCTACTTTAATAGTAAAGTGATTTTGATCTTATGTAAATTCATTATAGGTTTCAATATCACAATAACCTTTTTCTAAGAATTTTAAAGGAATATTTTCTTATTTTATTATTTATTATATATCATTATCTTAACAATAAATATTATATTCGTAATAGAAATAAGGGTTTAAGTAATCAAATCTAATAGAATTATCAGTGGATTCTAAAAGTTATATTTTAAGATCTGAATGATTTTATATATTATATGTAACAATTCGACAATCATCTAAAACATAAATCATTTATAAAAGGTTGGTTTTTTTTGTAAGAAATTTTTTTGAAAAATCATTTTTTATAAAATAGGAGAATTATATATTGAATACCAGAGTATATATTCTTCATTATTATCACATTAATTAAGTAATGATTTGGTAAATATTTCAACAAGACTTAATTTAAATTATTATTAATTATTGATATTTCCATCTCTATCAATATAGAATCTGAGATGTATATCAGGATTATATTGCTATATATGTTATATTTCAAATTCTTTCTTTTGTTGCTACATATTTGAAATAAACTATTAATTATGAGCTTAATTTAATAAACTATCTATACTAGAAGATGATGATTTTTTAAAATCCGTATTTTTATTAGAAAACTAAATATTATTTTATGATTAATCCAAGAATTAATATCCATTACCTTATAATTGTTATTGATAAGGAGGAGGAGGAGGATAAATCGGTTATATATATTGCATATTAGTTTGTATATTCTAATATTATGTTAAATGATTATTAAATTAAAAATTCATAGAGAATTTTTCTATATATTTAATGATAGAAAATAGAGAATTTTCCAGATTTTTATGAAACTCTGTAATATTAAAAGGATTAAATTTTAAGAACCATTAATAATTATCATTCAATCGTAAAGATACTGATTATATATAATTGCTATTTTAATAAATTTTATCTGAATTATAAGAGTAATTTATTATTCTGAGATTTTATAATGTCTAATTTTATGTATTTTTATCTTTATGATCTACAATTAAGTAATCATTCTCTTATACACCAGTGATATATCTATGGAAAGTGATTAATTATTTATGATTTTCATCGTATATATATATAATATATTTTGGATATTATGCGGAAATATTGAAAACTCTCCATTTTTTTTATTTTAAAATATTTAAATGATCTTTATCAATAGTTATACTCAATTCAATTTCATCATCAATTTCATTAATGAATTTATGTGTGATTTTTAATATTTCATTATCTTAACTTTAAGTACTTACACTTTTTTCATCATCGATATTAGAATTATAATATTATTACAAATTATCATTGATAAATTATGGTAATGGTTCTAATTTTTAATAAAGTTCATTCTAAAGGTCCTATTACTACTATTGTAGTTTTAATTTATTTATGCCGTCAGAAAACATTTTGTTTTTTGTTTAATTTTATACAAAATTTTATGGAACTTTTATAATATTCATAATATTTTTTTTAAATAAAAATATTAAAATCATAATAATTATAAAAAATCTTTCAATTGTTATTCATTAAATTATCCAAAATCAGTTTAATAAAAAAATATTTGTTAATTTTTAGAATACTTTATGAAAGGTTTTTATATCTATATATTTGGTATTTTATCAAATTTATTATTAATATACTCATTTCTATAAACTTACAATTAATCATCATATTAGAATGTCTTAACTTTTAAATACATCTATAAATTACTCATATTATCTATATTAGTCACACCTGCATTCTAAAATAATGTATTAATATTTGAATCATTACTGTATAATGTTATCATTTAATTTATCTATATAAAAAAATTAACTTAATATATGATTTATCTTAAAAATGAATAATTAACAAACTATTTAGATCGTTAATAATCTAAGATAAAATTAATTAATTAATTAAACTAATTAAGGGGTTGCTTAATTCAAAATAAATCAAGATCAAAATACAGAAAACTAATTTACATTTTCCCTTGGCTTTTCATCTAATCAATTCTCTAATAGTAATCCTATATATGATAATGGTATCAATCTCAAATTAATATAATCAAATTTATTAGGTATATATTCAGGTGTTCCTGATAGTAATGGCATAATAATAAACAAAAATTTATTGTTAGATAGTTCCAATTAATTTTATATCAAAAATGCTATCTTTTATCCCTAATTATTTTTCAGTAATTAACCTGAATATTCTCTCTCTTATTAAACTTAATTTTTTAATAATATTAATTTTTCATAAACAATATAAGGACTTTTATTTAATTCTAATATAATTCTTGATTCTTATAATTATTAATTTATTAAACCTTAATTTTATTCATTATCTTATAGTAACCAAATTGAAAATTCCATCGTATTCATATCAAATGGTATCTTAAATAATTCTTCTAATCTATATTGATTAATTCATAAAATTATCTAGGCATTAACAATTCTCATCCATAATTTTCAATAGATGTTGTTGGTAATATTAATGTTTCTTCTCAAATTATTGCAAATTAATTAATATCCACTC
Organism: Syzygium aromaticum; assembly: GCA_024500025.1. NCBI lineage: Eukaryota > Viridiplantae > Streptophyta > Magnoliopsida > Myrtales > Myrtaceae > Syzygium > Syzygium aromaticum. The sequence continues at coordinate 89,136 of JACTMA010000013.1, read as the reverse complement.
TTTCTTCTTAAGATGTTAATAATTCCCCAATTATTGTTCAAAACTCTAATCTTGTCTCTAATCTCAACGTTTATTACCTTTAAGGAAAAGATCCTAATTATTTTACAAATATAAATAATATCAATAATGGAAAATTGTAAGTTGTTTATGGAGGTACAGGTCAAAATTATTTCTATGAAGGATAAATATTATTTGGTCAAGGTGTTGCTGGGATCACAAACTCTTCTAATCTTTTTTGGAATCAATCTAATAATTGCCTTGGTATCAATATATCTAATCCATAATATTCAATCGATGTCAATGGTACAGTAAACTCTACACTATTATAAAGCACTGGTCTTAATGTTTAATAGAGTGCTGTTATAAGTAACAGTTTATTAATTTATCAAAATCTTAATGTAATATCAAATTCTACAATAGGATCTCTAATAGTGAATTCTAACTTATAAACATGTAATTTAAATGTATTAGGAATTATGACTTTAAATAATATAATAGCATAATAAAACATTATTTCATCTAATACTATAACATCTTTTAGTAATGTTACTTCAAACTTAAATGTTACATCTAATGCTATTATCAGTAATATTATTACCAGTAATATAAATATACTCTGTAACTGCACTTTTGGTGATACTGTAACATCATCTAACAATCTTACTAGCAATCTTAACGTTATATGTAATGCTACTATAAATAATACAACCACAAGTAATTTAAATATCCTTAACAATGCTACTATTAATAATACAACCACAAGTAATTTAAATGTCCTGAATAATGCTACTATCAATAATACAATCACATCATTAAATGATATTACTACAACTCTAAATGTCCTGAATAATGCTACTATCAATAATACATTAACATCATTAAGTAATGTCACTAACAATCTTAATGTTATATCTAATTGTACTATCTCTAATACTATTATTTCATCCTGTAATATTACTACCAATTTAAATGTCGCATGTAATGGTACCTTCAGCAATGCTATTGTATCTACTTCTAATACTACCTCTTTTCTTAACGTTTTAAGCAATTTTAATGTTATTAATAATGCTACTATAGGCAATATCATGAATTCATTAAGCAATGTAACTAGTAATCAAACTATCTCGTCTAATTGTACTGTAGGTAAAACTATGACTTCATTCAGTAATATTACTAGTAATCTTATGGTTATCAGTAATGGAGTCTTTGGGAATATTGTTACTTCTGCATCTAATATCACAACTAATCTTAATGTGACTTCTAATGGTATATTTAGCAATACTGTTACTTCTTTATCTAATGTCACTTCGAATATTAATGTGATCAGTAATGCTATTATAAATAATACAATTACATCATTGAATAATATAACATCAAATTTAAATGTTATCTCTAATGGAGTATTCGGAAATACTCTGACTTCTGCTTCTAATATCACAAATAATATTAATGTCACTTCTAATGGTATTTTTGGAGGTACTATTACATCTTTAAGTAATATTACAAATAATTTAAATGTGACTTCTAATGGTATCTTTGGAGGTACTATTACATCTTTAAGTAATATTACAACTAATTTAAATGTGACTTCTAATGGTCTCTTTGGTAATGCAATAACATCATCAAATTTAAGTGTTACCAACAATGGTATTTTTGGAAATACTATCACATCTTTAAGTAATGTCACAACTAATTTAAATGTAATTTCAAATGGGGTTTTTGAAATAATCTCACTTCATTCAGTAATGTCACAAGTAATCTGAATGTTGCTTCTAATGGTGTATTTGGTAATACTATCACCTCTTTAAGTAATGTTACAAGTAATTTGAATGTTGCTTCTAATGGTGTATTTGGTAATACTATCACATCTTTAAGTAATATTACAACTTATTTGAATGTTGCTTCTAATGGTGTATTTGGTAATACTATCACATCTTTGAGTAATATTACTAGTAATATTAATGTTGCTTCTAATGGTGTATTTGGTAATAATATTACAACATTAAATATCAATGTTTTTAATAATGTTACTTCTCTCTGCAATCTTACTAGTAATTTAAATGTTGCTTCTAATGGTACATTTGGCAATACAATAACATCATTAAATTTAAATGTTATTAATACTTTGAATTCTTTAAGTAATGTTGCAACATATTTGAATGTTGTTTCTAATGGCTTTTTTGGAAATAATCTCACTTCATTTAGTAATCTTACAAGTAACTTATATGTTGCTTCTAATGGTATATTTGGTAATACTATTACTGGATTAAATATTAATATTTCTAATAATGGTAATTTTAGCAATACAGTTAGTTCTTTAAGTAATATTACTAATAATATTAACGTGGCAAGCAATGGGTTTTTTGGTAATACTATTACATCATTAACTAATGTGACTAGCAATCAAAATGTTATCTCTAATTCGACTATCGGTAATACTGTTACATCATTAAGTAATGTGACTAGCAATCTAAATGTTGTATCTAATTCGACTATCGGTAATACAATCACATCTTTGAGTAATGTGACTACTAACCAAAATGTTATTTCTAATTTGACTGTCGGTAATACAATCACATCATTTAGTAATGTGACTAGCAATCAAAATGTTATATCTAATTCAACTATTGGTAATACAATTACATCTTTAAGTAATATAACAACTAATCTAAATGTTATATCTAATTCGACTATCGGTAATACTGTTACATCATTAAGTAATGTGACTAGCAATCTAAATGTTGTATCTAATTCGACTATCGGTAATACAATCACATCTTTGAGTAATGTGACTACTAACCAAAATGTTATTTCTAATTTGACTGTCGGTAATACAATCACATCATTTAGTAATGTGACTAGCAATCAAAATGTTATATCTAATTCAACTATTGGTAATACAATTACATCTTTAAGTAATATAACAACTAATCTAAATGTTATATCTAATTCGACTATCGGAAATACAATTACATCATTGAGTAATGTAACTAGTAATCAAAATGTTATATCTAATTCGACTATCGGTAATACAATTACATCATTGAGTAATGTGACTAGCAATCAAAATGTTATATCTAATTCGACTGTCGGTAATACAATCACATCATTTAGTAATGTGACTAGCAATCAAAATGTTATATCTAATTCAACTATTGGTAATACAATTACATCTTTAAGTAATATAACAACTAATCTAAATGTTATATCTAATTCGACTATCGGAAATACAATTACATCTTTAAGTAATATAACAACTAATCTAAATGTTATATCTAATTCAACTATCGGTAATACAATTACATCATTGAGTAATGTGACTAGCAATCAAAATGTTATATCTAATTCGACTATCGGTAATACAATTACATCTTTAAGTAATATAACAACTAATCTAAATGTTATATCTAATTCGACTATCGGAAATACAATTACATCATTGAGTAATGTAACTAGTAATCAAAATATTATCAGTAATTGTTCTATAGGAGGATATTTAAATATAGGTTATTAAGCTAGTATATTGAATGACTTATAAATTACATAATAATCAACTTCAACCCAGGCTGTTTTTGGTCTCACTAATTATTCTAATACTAATTTTTTACAGATTGCTACATCATTATCTTCTAATCCACAATTGTCTTTTTCTTCTAATGGATTGATCCTGGGATATACTTCAACTTTTACTAACAATCTTTCTAATTATACTTAGATCGGATAATTAAATTCTAATGGACTCACCATTAATAATGCAATTTTTACTTCTCCTCCTAATTTTTCACATATTATTTAAACATAATTTAATAGTAATCAGGTTACTGTCTCTAATAGTACTTACTAAATCATCAACAGCAATTCCAGTTGGTCTTAACTCGGTTCTTCATTATCTGTTGTTATTGCAAGTAATCAGATTGTTACCAACTATTCGGGTGCTATTCATATATCTCTTAATCTTTTCGGTCAATCTACATCCGGTGGTGTTTTAGGTCTTGCTGGATCTGCATAAGTTATATCTGTTACTCGTAATTCTAATACTATATATGCATTAAGTAATGTCAATTAATCACCTCTTACTTCCCTTTAGTTTTTTAATTAATGTTCTGTTAATGATGCTTTTAAAGTATTTATTACTATTTAATAAGGTACTTATACACTATAATAAGGTTCTTTGTTGTTTTTTAAAAGAGCTTATTGAAAAAAATTTGATGTTTATATCCTTATCTCAAAAAAAAAATATAAAGCTATTTAAAAACATTTTTGTATTGTATTATAATAATCGATCGATTTTCATTCGATATGGATAATATTTCTTCTGATTTTATCGATAAATATCGAGATCACATTAAATTCTCCAGCAGATAGGTCAATTCATAGATCATCCTATCTGCAGGGAATTTCAATCGTTATCTCGAACTTTCTTCTTATAAACAACTCATCAAGATATCCCGCCAATATGGTCATGATAATTGTTTCTGCGAATCTCGCTAGAATTCTCCCATGATCAACCTATTTTTCGATTATGATTGTAAGGATGATCCAAAAACACTTGCCTAAGCCCATGATGTTATTGATATTCTCAGATCCAAGATACGATCTTTCCTTCCCGATCTCGATATCAGATTTTATGTTAAAGAATCTAATCAACAAGATGATCGTATCAATTCTATGCACATCATCGTTCATCTATCGACTTCTGATGGCCATTCTATATACTTCGATTATTCCAATGGTTGTTCGTAGGTCAAACACTTTGTTTCTAAACTCGATCTATCACATCCTTTCGACCACAGACAGGCTTATAGTGGTCATCTCTTGAGACTTATCTATTCTAATAAATTCAATAAGGATGGTTCATTGTCCGATCGTATATTCTAGTATTCTGCCTCTCTATCCCAGTTCGATGATCCTTTACGATCTCTATCCAGTTATTGTCCCAACTAAAAATATATGTTATTAACAGATTATATCAATAAACATTTTATCTTATAATATATCAAGAATCACAATTATGCCAAGAATTATCTCTTCAGAGATATCATCCGACGTCCTGATGAATCACATCTCAGTATTACATTGACCGAACAACATACTCCTGTATGTTCACATAAATCAAATAATGCTGTCTGTATGTTATATTATCAATCTAATAATCCAAATATTATCATCAAATGTCAAGATGCTGAATGTGGCAAGTTCTTCCAGACTTTCTTCCATTATGATGATAATATTCATCGATGTCACATTCTCACGACCGGTGATAATTCTTCTGATTTAAAAACATCTTCATCATCTAATTTTGATTCTAATTTCTAGAAAGATAAGAATATGATCTAGAATATCAGTTTCAGTCTCAATAAAGTTTTTCTTGATAAATTTGGTCTATAGCTCCATGAGATTCAGACTATCGATAATAACTATTTCTTGGCTGTTGCCAAGAGTCCCTCACATGCTTCTTCCCAGGAATCCCGTGAGCTCACCGGTCAGGAGAAGAAGATCCTATTCAGGAAAACTTAACAGGGACGTATCGAGACTATCAATCAACCCAGAGAACTATAGAAAGCTCTCAATCAAGTATCGAGATAATTTAATTCTCAAGAAATTTCTCAATATAATGTGTAATATAATCAATTTGATAATTCAGTCCATTATCATTATCATGCTGCTCCAATAAAAGAAGAAAAAGATGATGATACAGTTTACGATGATGATTTCGATCAATTTGAGTTTAAATCTAATATTCACAAAGAATATTTTATTAACATCATCAATGATGAATTCTAATTTGTTCCTAAACTTTATAATATTGACTTTCCAGATCAGTTTATTTATGTTTATGACGAGAATGATAGAGGATGTCCTATGTATTTTGATAATCTAGATGACTTAAGATAAAATTATACTGATGGTGGTTTCTGGAATATATAAGGAGGATTACAAGTTGCTAAATAAAAAATTCGTGATTACATTGTGAATTTTTTTAAAAATATCATTGATTAGCTGGATAAAAAAGATAAATACAAAAAATATTATAATTAAAATTAAAATAAATTAGAAATGTCATCAAAAATAATAATGAATTTGATTAGTATTTGATGGAAACTTATTTTAATAAAAGAATCAAATTTAATAATATTCCTCATTATCTTCATTTCAAAAACGGTACTTTTGATCTAGAATAATGCAAACTAATAAAAACTACACCTGATATGTATAATACCTTTTAAATTGATTACGAGTATGATGAATCTGTTTCTTACAATAAAATTTATGAATAATTATCTTAAATTATGGAAAAAGAAGAATTTGATTGGTTTTTAAAATAACTTTCTAATTGTTTAAATCCAAAATAAATTACTAAAGAAAAACAAATTGTTATTTTAATAGGATTTGGGAATAATGGAAAAAGTCTTTTATATAATCTAATGATAAAAACTTTAGATACTAACGCTTATTCATATAATGGTAGATCTGTTATGATATAAGCTTCCAATACTTCTGCTAGTAATGCTACACCAGATAATGCTGGTTTGTTATACAAAAGATTTTGTTATATTGCCGAACTTGATAAAAATTTAGCTTTTAATTAATAATAAGTCAAAATATTAACTGGTGGAGAAGAAATTTAAGCCAGAGATCTTTTTAAAAGTTTATTTACATTTAAACCTACTGCTGGTATATTCATATCTTCTAATATTTGTCCATATATTGATACTTCAGATGGAGGATTTTTGAATAGATTTAAAGTTATTGATTTAAGATACTAATTTGTGGACAATCCTTCTAATTAATTTTAGAAAAAGTCAATAAAGATTTATAAGATGAGATTGAATATAATATAAAATGGCGATAGGGTTTTATGAATTTATTAATTTTTTATTATTATAAAAATAAAATTGATTTACCCTAAAGTATACAAAAATCTATTGAAACTAGAGTAAGTTTATAATAAAATCCTTTACATTAATGGGCGTCAATTAATATCGAATACTATCAAGATTCTTTTTTTATGTCAGATGATGGTAATAATAAATATTTTGATGATACAAATAATAAAATAAAAGTAAAAACATTTAATAATTAAATAAATGAATATCTGTAATAAAATTTTCATATATTTAATAATGTATATTTTAATAAAAGACTTGATCGAAAATTAGATGGAACTAGATATTAAGGTCCTGCATTTGTTAATTGTAAATTAAAATATGAATAAGAAGAATGATTTCTAAAGTTGAGGGTGATTTTATCAAATTTGATAAAAAGTTAGGGTGGGTGGCATTGCTAAAACTAAAAAACTGTTTTAAGAAATTTTAATTATTATAAAATAAAAAAAATAATATTTTATTAATTGCCATAATGTCGGAATACGAAATAGAAAGTGTACAATCATCTACTAATTAATCATTTTTAGATGATTAATAAAGTAATTAATCAAATAATAATTAATTAACTAAGTAATTTTAAAATTTGAATATTACAATATATGGAACCAATGAAGACCCATTGTTTAATGCGAATTAAATAGGAAAATTGTTAGGAATTGAAAAAATAAGAAATACCATAAAAGATTTTGATGATGATATGAAAATATTGAAGGAGGCACATAGCAAGGGCGGCCTTTAGCAGTAATATTTTCTTACAGAGAAAGGTATTTATGAAGTATTATTTTTGTCAAGAAAACCTATAGCAAAATAATTTAAAAATTGGGTATACGAAATATTAAAAGAAATAAGATTAACAGGACAGTATAGAATTAATTAAGAAAACATATAATTGAAAAAACAACTATAAGAAAAAAGTAAATAAATTGAAAAATATGTGGAAACCTTTGTGCCTGAAAAATATTCTAAATTCATATATATTTATAGATAAGGAAATGAGACAAGAAATATTTTTTATGTGGGAAAATCATAAAACATTAATCCTAGATTATCCTCTCATAGTAATTCCAATTCAGATGGTATTAAAGATATATATAAAAAACCTTGCATAGATGATTAGTTATGTGAAAATATAATTCAAACTATACTAGATAGGCAAAAATATAATTATGAAAATGAATATAAATTAAAAGGATCATTTTACAAATGTGATTACGAATATATCTAACTATTAGTTAATTATATATGTAATAATATAAATACTTTATTTTAATGTAGATAAGCTATACAAGAAAATGAATTGTTATAGAAATTGCAAAATGAATTCAAAAAATAAAACCTATAATTTACCACAGAGTTATCTAGAGATTAAAATGAAGATTAAGATATAAATGATGATTAAAATGAAAACGTTTTTGAATAACCAATAAATTATAAATTAAACTCTATTGAATAATGGATCTTAGATAATATTGAATACTTTAAAGGAACTTTCTTTATGGCGAATGAAATTTATCATTTATATACCTAATAAACATAGAATTAAATATAAATAAAAACATTTAACGAATTAATTGAAAATTTTATTAAGAAAAATAAAGTAATATTTCAAGATGCTTATTTTAATAATAGAATTGATAGAAAAATTGGTGATGTTAGATATTAAGGTTAAGCTTTTGTAAATTGTAGAATAAAAAATAATGAGGGTAACTTGAGGAGGGAGTGAGGGTCAACTTTTGAGGGTAAGTTGAGGGTGATTTTTTCAAAATTGAGGGTGACTTGAGGGTGATTTTTAAAAATTTGAGGGTGACTTGAGGGTGATTTTGAGGATAATTTTTCTAAATTTCATCATAACTATATATTTTAAATTAATTATCTGATATTTTTTACTCATTAAGAAATATAAATCCAAAATTTATATAAATTTTGATTTTATTGAAAAATTAAAAACTATAAAAAATTTTTTTAATGTGTTTATTCAATAAAAAATGGTTCATTAAAAAATCACTAAATAATAACAACTATTTGTTGATCAGTTTAGTTTATACTTGAATTATGATCAAGAACAAGAATTTATAATAGACTTAGATAATGTTTATAAATGGATTGGTTATAGTAGAAAAGACAATGCAAAAAAGATTATTAATTAACAAATTTAAGCAAAACCAAGATTAATTTCCTCCGGTCGGAGGAGGTTAAAACAGGTCCTTTGCCAGAGTAGATATTAATGACAATTAATACATTTAAGATAATAAATATTAAAACGTAGGAAAAATAATAAACAAATAATTGATTTTATAAAACAATAAGTAAATTTATATTAAAACATAAAAATATAAAAAATAGAAAAAAGAATGAAAATGGTGAAAGAATATCAGGGTTTGGCATTTGTAAATTGAAATCATGAAAAATGAAAGAATATCTGGATTAGCTTTTATTAATAAAGCATTTAAATGAAAAAATATAAAATTTAAAATATAATTTCCGAAAAGTTAAGTATAATTTCCGAAAAGTTCCGAAGAGTTAAGTATATTTTCCGAAAAGTTCCGAAGAGTTTAAGTTATGTTCTTTGATGGGGAAACATAAACATAAAGTAATGGTGGTTTTTGTAATATATAAGGAGGTTTTAAGATTGCTAAATCAAAGATACGCGATTATATTGTCGAATTATTCAATGATGTCCTGAAACAATTTGATTCTAAAGATAAACGTAAAAAAATTGTATAATCCTGTCTTAACTAGACTAAAAATGATATCTATAACAATTCTCGCCTTGATTAACATCTTTCCGAGACTTATGAACATAGAGAAATTGAATTTAATGACAATCCACATTTGTTGCACTTCTAGAACGGAACCTTTGATCTAGATCAACAAAAATTTATAAAAACTATACCAGAAATGTATAATACTTTTTAAATAGACTATGATTATAATGAATCTGTTCCTTACGATGAAATATACAAATCATTATCAGAAATTATGTAATAAGATGAATTTGATTGGTTTTTAAAATAGTTATCTAATTGTCTTAATCCTGATAAAGTTATTGAATAAAAATAAATCGTTATTTTAATTGGTTTTGGAGATAATGGAAAAACTATTTTGTGCAAAATGATGACTCATGTACTCAGTACAAAAGCTTATGCTGTTAATGGCAGATCGGTTATGATTTAGACTTAAAATGTTTCATCTAATAATGCAACACCTGATTTTGCTAAGCTTCTTAATAAACGTTTTTGTTATATAGCTGAATTATCTAAAGACTAACCTTTTAATTAATAATAAGTAAAAATACTAACAGGTGGAGAAGAAATACAGGCTAGAGACTTATATAAATCTTTATTTACATTTTAACCTTATTCAGGTATATTTATAAGTTGTAATTAAATCCCATACATTGATACTTCAGACGGTGGATTTTTGAACAGATTAAAAATAATAGATCTAAAATATTCATTTGTCGATGATCCAACTAATAAATTTTAGAAATAAAAAAATAACAAAATTCACACTTTAATAAAAACTACTTATTGGAAATAAGGCTTTATGAATTTACTTATTAAATATTATTATTAAAAATAAATTAAAATACCAAAAACTATATAACAATCAATAAAATAACGCATTAATTTATAATAAAGTCCTGTAGTATAATGGGCTGAACAAAATCTTTAGTATAAGGAAGGTAAATATGTTTTAGGTGATGACATATGGACATAATACACAAACGAAACTAATAATAAAATTGGAAAAATTTCTTTTAATAAATAAATTAACGAATTTTTTTTATAGAACCCTCATAAATATAATGGAATTATATATGAAAAAATTGATATCAATAATAAAGATGAAAAAGTAAAAAGTAAAGGTTTTATAAATTGTATTTTTATGGAAACAGATGAATCTAAAAATTGATTAAATTTTTTTATTTAATAAAAAAAAAAGTTGGGGAGACTTGGGAGAAATTTTTATAAAGTTGGGGAGACTTGGGGAAATTTTTTGTAAAGTTGGGGAGACTTGGGGAAATTTTTTGTAAAGTTGGGAGAATTTTTATAATTTTTCTATTAATATAAGCTATATTTTTTATAAAATATAAAAAATATTTTAGTATATATATTTTATTTTAATTTTAAAAAAATTTTACAAAATTTTTTATTAAAAAATAAAAATTTTTAAACTCGGTAATACCACATAGTATATCACTTATTATTTTTTTATTTTATTAATTTTCTTATTTCAAATATAATTTAAAAAATGTCATATGTTTTTTCATTTACAGCTACCTCAAACCTTAACAAATGTCCATAAACATCCACTGATATTTATAAACATTGCCAGTTAGCATACACATATCGAGTATGGTAGTAGCAAACATCAGATAAAAACTTAAAGTCTTTACCCGTCTTATTTCCTGAGAATATTTATTGCTCCATTCAGATCCCTATCTATCTATTAATCACATCTTCTACATCTTAAAATTTTATTGCTTCCTAAATGATTGTTAATATAATTACATCTACAACATGTCTTTGATGTATATGATTCTTCTTAAACTATCAGATGACAATTATATTCTTAGGCTTTGGTTTTCAGCTTATCTAAGAATATTTTATGTCCTAATAATGACATCTATTTGACTGATTTTTTTTTTAGATTTCTATTTTATTTTTTTGATAGTTCTTTACTCTTAAAATCTCCAATTACAATTGTATTATAATTTTCACATAAATATCTTGATACTTTATTATGTTATTCTATCTACAAATTCTTAATCCTATTTCTCAACTTATTTATTCTAAGTTAATAAATATTCTTTTATTTGTTATTAATCTATTATGTTTTATCACCTATTAATTTATCTAATAATAACATTCTTCTAAAAATCATATTACCTGATTAATTACCTAACTTTATATGTTTATTCTAATAAGGATCATATAATGTCTAGAATGTTCTTATTCCCGGATCTAATGAACATATTTCTTTTCTTTTTAATATGTTCTTAATTTTTTCTTAATAGGTACTATAAAATAGTATTCGGATCCATTAAAATGTAGTTTACAATCTTATTATCCGAATTATTAAGGTAATTTTTCAAATGTTTTAAATATAGAATTATTCTTGAAACTATCAGGATAAAACCTAAATGATTTATTACTATTTTTAGAAATACCTTCTTTAGAAATGTTCATAGTAAATATCTATTTTTTTTTAGATAAAAAATTAAGATTAAAATGATTTACATTACCATGTTATAGATTAGTAAAACATGTTCGACCGATTTTTATGAGCTTCAAATACAGCTTATTCTCTTATAGTTTTAGGTGTTTCTAATAACCATGATTTGTCTATATTATATTCTTTTAACACAACTAAATCCCTTATGTTATATTATGTTGCTGGTTATAGATTACTTATGTTATATCTGGTAATATTATTATAATAATTATCCCATTTAGGTTCTATAAATTTATTATCTGTCAGATGATCCATAAAAGATAATGCTCTATTATATGAATACCTATAATGTTACATGAATTTATCGATCTTATTTTATTAATATTTTGTAAGTTTAAGTTTGATCTTATATGATCTTTATAGTAATTATTCATCCTATTGTATTTAATTTTGTCTATTTTATATTTAATACTAATAATTGTTAATACGAAAGAACTTGGAATTAAACCAAGTATTATTTAAAATGAATTGATTCATTTTTTAGAAAAATGATCTTTATTATATTAAGGATATATTTCTTTAAATCATTTTTATTTTAATTAAAAATTATAAATAAATCAAAGAACAGGACATAACACTAAAAATGTTATTAAATTTAATTTTAGATTTTTTTGTCTTTAATTATTTGTTCTTTTGTAGAGCAATGTCCTGTTTAATTTCAAAAACGTTTTCAATTTCATTATCTTAATCTTCATTTGAATCTATAACTTATTTTAATAATAGAATTGATAGAAAAAGTATTAGATTTTATTATAAAACAACAATAATTAACCTAATCTATATCCTCGAATAATAATACACAAATGAAATAATTATAAAATATAAAAAAATAAAATAAATAATACCCAATATATGATCCTTGGAATAGTACTGAGGTTCCAGGATCAAAAAATAAAAATTGATAAAAAAAATCTAGTATATATATATACTATTAATCAAATATAGATTTTTAAAATTTTGAATTAATATATATTATTAAATTTTATTTCAAAAATCGGATTTTGCACCATATTATAAAAGTAATTATGTGTATTATTATTATAAATTTAAATCTTCTAAATGATCAATATATAATTTATCTAATATAGTTAGAATGTCAGTTTCAGTTGAAGAATCATAATCAGATGTTGTTTCAAAATTAACATCAATATTATATTATGATAATAGATTTTTAACCAAATCAAAATCAACGTTTTGATTTCTGATCAATAACATTAAAGGAGTATTAATAGATAATTTTTAATTTTGTTAAATAGTAGAGAGATATTGATCTATAGAATCTAAAAAATCATCGATATTTTGACGTTAAGAAAATTATTCCAAGTTAATAATAGGTGAATCAAAAAATAAACTGAATTAAATTTAAAAATCACTAACGTTGAAATCAACATTATTTTGTAGAAAGAATTATAATAATTCATTATATTAATTTTGAGAAAAATATCTGGATAATTCAACAATAGGATAGGTAATAAATAAATTATTATTATAATAATCTTCATCATGTATAATATCATCATATGAATCAAAAATTCGATGTTTTTCAGTTTGATTATAAGATTAATAAGGGATATTCACTTATTTTTAATTGAATATTTTATCAAAATAGTAGTAAACAACCAAACTTTTTAAGATTAAACAGATTCTTTTTTACTATAAAAAAAATCATTTTGATTTAACAAATTGAATAATTATTCTTAGATTTTAATATCCATTTTTAAATTTCAAAATTATAATTAGATTTTAATATTAATAAAATAATTATAATTTTTTAAAATTAAAGAAAAAAATTTTAAATAGGTTTTCATTTTTTTTTTATATATTATAATATATAAAATGAGTGAAGAAGTTAATCATGAATATACATTTATAGTAAATTAATCACCACCAGACGAAAGAGATTTTATTTTTGATCACATTGATAATTTACCAAATTCTTATAAAAAGAAGGATAAAAACCGGATTAATAGTATTCGGCAGCACCTCCAATATTAGATTATCGTTAACAATTATTACCAGTGAGAGATTAGGGATAATAATCAAGTTGTTTTAGTTTTGGATCATCTACAATGAGAGAATGGCAAGAGAAAAAGAATTGTGGTTTTAATGAGTATTTTAGTCCTCAATTTATCTATAACAATAGACCAGACGATAGTGTTGACAGAGGAATGTGTTCGAGAGATGTAATGAGAATATTATAAGAGATAGGAGTATGTTCAGAAAAAGAGTTTCCTTATGGGAAAAAATTACATAAATAAGAAATCCCAAAAAGTTGTTATGATAATGCGAAAAATTTTCGTATAAAATCATTTGCATAGATAACATCACTAGAAGGATTAAAACTTGCGCTAGCGTAAAATGGTCCTTGTTTAATTGCTTTTCCGATATATAATTATTCCAATAGATTCTGGATATAGAATCCAGGAGATTAGAGTAAAGGAGGGCATGCTTTAGTATGTGTAGGATATACAGATAAAGGATTTATAATACGTAATAGCTGGGGAATGGAGTGGAATGGAGAAATGAAAGGTTATACAATATATGAATATAAAGATTGGCCTGCATAATGGGAAGCATGGAGTACGGTGGATGATCTAAGTAGTGTAAATATATATGTTCCTCATAAAGATAATCCCAAGAAAACAGAGAATTAAAAAAAAATATTATTATCGATAGCATTATAAGTAGCAAAGCATAATTAAGATACGATATATAAAGTTTGGTGCAAATTTTAAAATAAGACAGATAGGGATGTTAAAGAGATAAAAATACGATCTGACTGTGATCGCATTATAAATATGTCAAATTTTGAAAGAACAAACGACTAAAAGATATTAAAAATACCTAATAATATTGTAATAAAAAATAACTAAGAATTTATTGCAAGCTATGAAGTTGTTGGTAAAAAACCAATAACAAGTATAGTATGATATATATTTTTTCAACAAAGTTTTTTTTGTGTTTATTTTTTTGCGTCTAATTATATCAATAAAAATAAGATCATTATTTATTAATTTAATCTAACAACTAAATTTAACTGATTTAACCATTGATAATTAAAGGTATATTCATATCAAAGGTTTATATTAGATAAGTATAATATTCATCTTTTTTTTTTATTAAATTATATCTAAACGATCTTTTTCTTGTTATTATATTTTAACTAAATCATCTTTTTATTTTTCTTAAATTATAAATTATTGATATTTATAAAAAAATTAACTATCAAGTTAATCTTTTAATTTTTACTTTAATTCAAGACTCATATTTATTTAATCGGAAATGTTATAGTATTATTCAATAAATATTATTATATATCATTTTTTTTTATATTCTATTTATTTAGAATAATTGAATAATGGTTAGTAGTTTTCATCTATTAACTCAATAGATTATTAATCTATATTTTCTTATGGATTATTATAAAAAATTTTATAATATTTAAATATAGTACCAATTTTAAATTATTGAGAATCAAAAATATCATTTTGCTCTGTATAATTATATGTAACAGAAGGATTACCAGTTGATTTTTGATTAATTTTAGATTATTATATTATTTTTAGATGATGGTAAAATTTAAATTAGAATTTTAATAAATTTTATTTATGTGTTTATTCATGTAGCTTTTTTTTACAAACGTAATCTATCTTATAATATAGATTATTTTTATCGTTATATATTTAAATTAATTATATCAGACATTCTTTATTAATGTTCTAAATTTAATTATTCTTCAGTTTATATATATATTTGTTAAGTTTATTTTTCATATTTTTATATTTCTTAGCTATATTTTATCTTTTAATTCTCGATTTATTTTTAATATTATTATTTTAATTATTGAATATAATTATCTTAAATATTTTCTTCATGTAAAAATTTTTATATAAAATTTTTCATTTTTTTAAAGCAAAAAAGAGCAGTGATTGTTTTTATAATATAATTCATTAAAAGCAATATCAAATTTTATTATTAATATATATATATATATTAATCATTTTTTTTTTATTAAAAAAAATAAAAATATAAATTAGAACTTCAATCATATTCTATCTATTTCATTAATATTTTTTCTTATTAATTAACTAATTAATATATAAATTCAGAGTTAATATGACCTTTTTCAATTAATGGAAGAATTTTATCTAGTATATATTCCATAAATTTTTCATATCTATCTTTATTTTATTATTCACTTTATTCTTTTCTATCTTTATCTTACTATTCACTTTTTCTTTTCTATCTTTATCTTATTAATCAATTTTAGCCTCAAGTTCTTTATCAAATTATAAATTTTTGGATGTGAAAATTTAAAGTTATTTTTAGTCTTCTATATTTAATTAATTCAATTGATTATCAAGATCCATTTATTTTAGTAATTTTTATTATTCATAAAATAATCGAATTTTTTCAATTCTATGTTCTGGTGGGAGTGGTTAAATATTTTTTAAAAAATTTAAAATGGTAGTACCACAAGCATTTGCAATTTTGGAAAATTTCTCCATTTTAAAAAATAATTTAATTTAACTAAATTGAATTTTATTAGAAATAAAAATATAATAGTTTATCATATTTTTTTTTTTGCAAAATCATGGATAAATATGGGAAATAGGATGTTTATATTATTTTTAATTTTAAGATTTCATTAATGGTGGCTATCTATTGTCTAATCTAGTTATATTATTGACCATATTTTTTGGCATTACAATATAAGAAGGATCTGAAATGGTATCATATAGATCTTCCATCATAGGATAATAAGGATAAGGGAATTTTTCTTCACCTTGACGAGTGGCTGTCTTAGTACGATTTTGCATGTATGTATCCAATAAAGGGTCGTATTTGTAAACGCCAGATTTAATACTTGGGGGTCCGGGCATAGGACATATAAGTTCTTGATGCAATTTTGGATGAGTAATAAGTGGATCTCTTAAAACGCTACTTTACTATACGTTATCAGAATTGATAAGATTCCCAACACCAACTTTGATTTAATTAAGACCGTTTTGAGATTGAAAATTTTGAACATTAGAGATATTAGTGAGTGAAGAATTTTTGTAAGAAGCAGTTTAATATTTATAATTATTAAGATTCTAAAAATCTTGTGTATTTTCCATATAACCCTGATCATAGATACCGTTATTCATTTATCCAAATAGTTTAGTCTGATATACATTCCACCAACGTGGATTCTAACAATCTTTATCAATAGATTAATTCATTTTATAATTAGGAAATAAAATAAAAAAAAACTTATTAATATAATTTTAAATAGTTTAGAAACAATATATATAAAAAATATATAAAAATTGACTAATTTTTCACAAGATGACATTTGAAAATAAAACAGATGATCAATTGAGTTTGACTAATGTAAGCATTAGTTAATATGGGGAAGATGATTAAAATATAATAAAAAAATATATTAAAAAACAAAAAAAAAGAAAATGATTGTGAAATATGGCAAGGATCGACAGAACATGGAATATGTAGTATAAGATATAAAAAATAAAAGATAGTATTACATGAATTTATTTGGAATTATTATAATCCAGATAATTAATTAAACAAATAAAAAGAAAAATGTATAAAAGTATGTGGAGAAAAATTGTGTTTAAATAAAGAGCATATGAAATTAAAATAAAAATAAAAAGTAATGTAATAAGAAAATCGTGAGAAAAGAAATAAAAAAGATGTATAAAAAAAAATATTAAATGGGGTTAAAAGAATTGATAATAGTGAATGTTTTGTGTGGGATTAAGATATAATAAAATTAAATAATAAATTTCATAAAATTAATATTGTGAGTTATTGGACAAATTCTGAGAATGAGAGTATAGAATATCTAGAGAGAATATTAAATCAAGATAGAATATTAAAATAAACATGCAATACTACTAAATGCATAAATCCAAAACATATTGAATTATGTTAAAATAAAAGCAAAAATGAAAGAATTAAGGATATAATTAATTAAATTCATATACCAGATTAAAACATATATGATACAATACCAGCGTCAAACATATATGAAACATAATAATAGAAGGATATATAAGATTAAAAGTCATAATAATTTAGCACAATTCAAGATAATAATAAAATATTAGAAAAAAATAAATAATAATGTGATATGAATATATAATAAATAGAAGAATATTTATAAAAATCAAAAGATGAGTTTAATTTTAATGAAGATATTTAGTAAAATAAAAAAAATAAAAAAACAAAATTAAAAAAATTTTGTTTTATAAATTTAATGTTGTTTTCTTTATTTGTGGGATTTTAATAAACATATAATATAATATAAATAAAAAAAAATAATATTAGATAAAAATAAATAATAATGTGATATAAATATTAAAAAATCAAAGGATTTTAATAAAAATATTTAGTAAAATAAAAAAATTTTTGTTTTCTTTATTTGTTAAATTTTAATATAAAAAAAATTTTGGTTTAAAAATAATAAAAAAAAAAAATCAAGAAATATGGAATTTCAAAAAAAATGTAATATATGTTGTGAATAATACAACAAAAAATCAAAAAAAAAGTATAATGTAAAAATTGTAATTATGAACAATGTATTGAATGTACTAAAAAGTATTTATTATAAATTGAATCGAAATGCATGAATTGTAATGTAGAATGGAAATAAGATTATATATAATAAATATTTCCAAAATATTTTATAAATGGATAATATAAATAGTATAAATAATAATTAATGATGAAAAAAATATTATCCATAATATATATAAAAAATTGATTAAATAAATTAAATAAAAAAATCAAAAAGGATATCTTAATTAATAAGAAATAATGTCAAAAAGGTAAATTTACAAAACATAATGAAATAGATGTAATATGCGGAAATATTGAATGTAATAGTGTTATGTCCAGTAATGTCCAGTTAGATATATCAAAAAAAAAGATATGATTCAAAAAATTCTCTTAAAGTATTTGATAATTTTTAAAATTATCGAAAATCCTATTAATAAAAAAAAATAACTAATATAAATAAAAAATGAATATAAAAATATTTATTCCAGTTGTTACGTTTGGATTAATAGCAGTAGTAATATTAATTAAAAAAAACATAAAAAAAATACAATTTATGATAATTTTGAATTACCTAAACCTATTTTATATCAAAAAACAAAAACAAATAATAATAACAAAATATAAAAAAAAATCATAATTTGTGATAATATTAAATAACCTAAAAAAAATTATAATGATTAATAAATATAAACAAATAATAATAAAATACAAAAAAAAATTTATAATGATTAATAAATACAAATATCATTAAATAATAATAATAAATTTATTGATAATAAAATAGCAGAAGAAATTTTATAAAATTATACAAAGAAAGAATCAATTTTTGAAATTTAACCTGTAAAAGGAGATGGTAATTGTTTTTACAATAGTGCTTTTCTATTATTAAATTAATATACTAATATAAAATATATAAATGAATAATAGGATGTTAGAAAAGAAATAGCTGATTATTTAACAAAATAACAAAAAAAAGATAATTTTTTTAAAATCTTATATTAAGAAATAGTTAAAGATTATTGTTCAATAAAAATAAAAACAAATTCAAATTTTAGTTAGAGAGTATGTGATACTAAAAATTTTCAGAATATATTGATATTATTAGAAATACTAATGAATGGAGTGATTAATTAACATTTTTGACATTTTCTTTAGCATTTCAATAAAATACAATATTGATTTAACCTTAATAAGGTTAAATAAAACAATAATTTACTTTGTAATAATTATAAAATTAAAAAATTTAATTAAGTTACTATTTTCCTTCTCCATAAATCAATTCTAAACCTTTAATTTTTATATTGAGAGATAATCATTATGAACCAGTATTTTATAAAAAATCAAGTAAATAATGACATTTTTTATAAAAAAAAACACAATTATCTATTTATAAAAATAGCTTTTTAAATTTTATTTATATTAATAAATAATAGTAAAAATAAATTGAGATTTCATCATGTAGTGCAAATATTTGGTATAATACCAGCTTTTCCTCTTATTAATTATGATGGATTTTCACATTGTTAGCAAGCTAAAAAATCGGTACATTATAGACAATTAGGAATAGAAGTACAAGAAACACAAGGTGAAGTATAATTCATTTTAAAGTAGCCTTATATACAAAGATCACATTTATTTCCATTTTGTTCGCTTGTATGACAAATCTAACAATTTGTATCATTAAGACAACTATATTCTGTTCCAAAAAGAGAAGAAGGTGATAATACAATTGGGGGAGGAGGAACTATTTCCGAAAATGATGAAAATATACCTGAACTTAGATTAAGACTCTAATTTGATAATGGACTCGGACTTTATTAAAGAGTTATATTAGGACTTAAAACAGGAGATTAAGGTTTTTATGTTAGGGAAGGAGATTAAGGACTAAATATAGGTGAATGAGATTATGAATTAAAAACAGGTGAAGGAGATTTAGGACTAATATTTGATGATTCAGTTGGAATTGGTGAAGGAGATTATGGAGTAAGAATAGGTGAATGAAATTTAGGACCGATATTTGATGATTCAGTTGGAATTGGTGAAGGATGTTATGGAGTAAGAATAGGTGAAGGAGATTTAGGACTGATATTTGATAATTCAGTTGGAATTGGTGATGTATTAAAAATTGGCGATGAGTTTATATTTGAAAAAAGATTTAATTCTGGTTGTAAGCCAGATCCAAATAAAGGAATATTGACTATATTAGGAGATGATTCTATATGACAATTCTATTGAGAAATATTCATTTGATTAGAATTTTAAGAATCTGTATGAATTAAATAGATTACTTGATTGGGTTTAGCTATCTATTACGGAAACTATTATAACTATGTTCCGTATTAAAAAAAATTGGGTGATTATGTCACTAAAGTACACTACCCTTAGATTGTTGCTTATATTAATGAATCATTAATATTATATGTTAATCCATTAATAATGGATATTGTATTTCTTTTTGCTGCATTTATAAAAAAATTGAAGTCAATCGGATTATAATAATAATCTGAATTTCTATATTGACATAGATATCCAAAGTTTGAACATAAGTCAGACTAACAATATATAGATTATAAACAAAATAATAATAAAAGATTAAAATATATTTTTTGTACCATTTTATTATCTAAAAATTTTTTTTTTAAATTATTCTAGACGAATTTTTTTATTTTTTTAGTATTATTTTTTTAAATCAAAAACAATATTCATTTTTTAATTATCCTTAATAACATTAATCGGTTCTGATTATTCCTTCTTTTTATGTGCTACAGGCAGGTTACCCTACAAATCCACAAGCATTACAATTACCATTTTAACAATCAGTCCAATATGAGGTTAACATACAATCTTAAGATTTTTAACACTCAGGATTATTATCTTGATTGTTTAATTGATTATTTATTTAATTTAATAAATTAGTAATATAAGATTATTCTTATTTATTTTATATAGCGTATATAAGCCTAATTAAATTTTACAATATATATTCATTTTATGTTAATGGACTAGGAGGTGCTGGTATTTAATTCATTGGTTAAAAAATATATGGTGGTGATTATAAGAATATAGTCGGAATATTTTATAATTTTGTATAACCTAATAATAAAATCATAAAAGTAGTAAAATATTTTATCGATCTCATTTTATTATTAGTATAATATTTTTTTTAATTCTTATTTTTTGGTTTAAGAATATTTTCTAATTTCATATTATTATTTAACGAAATCTATATGACTAATTTATTGATATTAATGATTATCTTATATATATGATTGCATTTTAAATTGAATTTATCAGCTACTTGTTGAACGTGTGATTGTGTATGTTAATAATGTATACAAGGCAATTATCGACATTGTATAACGATGTAGATAATAGTAGGACATTGTTTTAACACATATATGCAACTAAAAAATAAAAATATATTAAATATATTTTCAATTAAAAATAACCATATTTCTGGTTATTGACATAATTAATATAATTTTGTATCCTCATTAGGTCCGACCTAATACTTTATTTTTCAATTTAACATTATTATATCTATTAGTCTTTATATTAAATACTATTATTTAAAATCAAAGATTTTATATCTTTTTAAACTAAAAAATAAAAATGTATTATATATATTTTCAATCATTTAATTAAAATAACCATATTTCGGGTTATTGACATAATTAATATAATTTTGTATCTTCAATAGTTTAACCTAAAACTTTGTTTTTTAATTTAGGATTAATTTAACATTATTATATCCATTAGTCTTTATATTAAATACTGTTATTTAAAATCAAAGATTTTATATCATCTATATTTTTATAATAAAATTATTTTGTAAATTATTGTTATCTTAATAATGGTGACTCACGTATATTTTTAAAAAACGATGATTCTAGTGTTTTTAACCTAATAATTCTTCAAAAGATTCGATAAAGTTAATTCTTGCGATTCTATCTTTATCATCTTTTTTAAATACAAATTGATTATTTATCTCTGCAATTCTTTATTCTACTTCTCTATTATTTTCGGTTATATATATAACAAAAATTAGTTCGCATTTAAAATCAGGGTACTCTTATTTTAGTTGTTATATACTTTACACTCTATGTTAACAATCTAATGTTGATAATTTAAGTTCTGAGTCTTTTAATTGATCAATATAAATTAATTATAAATCTGGTATATGAATAGTGATATAGAAAAATCCAACAAGTTCTTTTATTTAACTTTTTATTAAAATAATCGGTTTTAATTTATCTACCCAATCTTGTTAGATATTTCTATTATAAGGAGTAAGTTATAAAAGATCTAATTTATCAGAATCACTTTTAACTAAAATTTGTTTTCCTCCTGGATTATAAATAATTTAACCCAGAGTTTAAGTAATTTTTTCAAGATATTATTTTTAAAGAATACTCATATTTAATAATATAATATTATTGTTGATATATTATTTTATTTTATAATATATTTTATCATTTTTTTATTATAAAATAAACTCTTTAAATTTTTTTGATATTGATTTAAAAAATTTTTAATTAAAAAAAAATGATTATTATTATTTATTATATTTAATATAAGTAAAAACTCAATATGGAAAATCCGAATCATACTAGTTTCAGCAATGCTGAAACTTCTATAGAAGAATAGAAAAATAAAATTATTTGTATAGTAAAATAGTATTGGATAGCTATGAATATATTGAGATTTCCTAGTAGAGAATTAAATTAAATATTATATATTTTAGTATAAAAAATTATAAAAGAATAGATTGATCCTTTATTACTCTAAAAAAAAAAAAAATGCAAGAAATCTAGAGATTAACTATCGTTTAATAGATTTATATTAAATAATATCTGATATTATTTAAGGTAATACAAAACATTATGATTAAAAATGTTTAAGTAATTAATTATTATAAAATTTAGATAATGATATTTATATGAAAAATACAAATTTAGAGGAAAATAATTTTACATAAGATAGTAATATTGTAAATTTAATATAAAAAATTGATTAAAATAAAAATTTAGATAATAATTTAGAATTAATAATTGATAAGTAAAATTTATTAGAAAAGTTAAAAAATCTCTATTTATGATTGTAAAATCAAGGCATAGCATTATTTTTTTTCATTAAAATTTTAATAGTTAAATTTATATAGAATATGGTAAGTCATCAACTATTTACTCACTATTATTTAACCATTCCTTTATTGAAAGTTCTTCACATTGCTATTCAGTATATTTTATATTCCATGAATAATAAGGATGATTATATATGTATGTAGAATATTATGTACAAGAATAAAGAAAGTTTTTTCTTCTCATAATTTCTATGATGTCATAAATATTTTTTGATGAATAATTATTATTTTAGATAAACA
Organism: Syzygium aromaticum; assembly: GCA_024500025.1. Classification (NCBI taxonomy): domain Eukaryota; kingdom Viridiplantae; phylum Streptophyta; class Magnoliopsida; order Myrtales; family Myrtaceae; genus Syzygium; species Syzygium aromaticum. The sequence continues at coordinate 65,064 of JACTMA010000013.1, read as the reverse complement.
TTCTACATAATTTACTATCATTTCGAAATTTTAAATTATATAAGTCTAATAATTGTATAATTAATTATTTTCTTTGAGATTCTTAGTCAATATTAAATTGTTAAATAATAGTTTATTATTTTTAAATCTCATAATCTTGATATACTTCGATAATATCAAATTTATGTTAAAATTATTAAAAAAGTTCAGATAATTTTTTTTAATTTGATGAACGTTCAGGATTATATTTTGGTATATTTTTTTTAATAAATTTTTCTATTAAAGGTATCGAAAGAATATCTTAAATTTAAATATATTTATAACAAAATTGATTAAAATGTCTGATAACTATAGATTATCTATTGTCTTAAATATTTTAATTAATAGATTTTTAATTTTTCTTTTCTAATTACTTTTGGATTTATAATTACTTAAAGATTTCAAATGAATTTTATCCTCCATATTTTTCATAAGCTTTATCTCTAACTTAATCTAAATAAAATAATTTCATTAAAATTTTAGAGCTGTAGTTAATATTTTTTAATTATATATAATAAAGATTTTCTAATTCCTGATCGTCTAAATACCATTCTTTTTTTGCAGTTGTTTTGATAATACGTGTATATTATTCTTTTTCTTTTATGCATTTGGAGCATATATGTGATTAAATTATAGGACATTATAAAATTTTTCTTTTTTTATTGCTACAATGAATACATATATTATCATTGTGATGGCTGTGATAGATCTAAAAATAAGTCACATCAAATTACGTTAATTTTGATTCTTAAATATTATAAAAATATTATTTAATATAATTTTTTATAATATCATAATTAAGTTTAGAACTTAGTCCTAATCTTAATTAATCTTTATAATTTAAAAATTATATAATATTTAATATAATTTCTTTTGGAAGATTATTCATTTTTTACCTTTTTTAAATTATAAATTATATATTCAAATTTTTTTTAAATTAATTTATAAAAATACTTTTTATGAACTAGATATAAAATAAAATGTAAGAAATAACAAAATTAAATTTTAGTTCATCAATAATAATAATAATAATTTTTGCATCTAGCATATTATTTAGTAATTATATGTATAGATTTTTATATTTTAATGATTTGATTGAAAATTTATATTATCAAGGTCAATATGGCACAGTAGATAATAAAGATGATTCTCATATTAAACAAATAATTCCATCAAATCAAGAAGAATATGATATATAATAATTAAGAGACTATGTATTTCAGGGAGTAAAACCAAAATCAAATACAGTCTAATACTAATACTAAAAAACTCCTGGAATTAATAAATAATCTTAAGAATAGACTTTTGATATTGAATAAGATGAATAGTTAGTTGATATATATACAAGTCCATTATAAAATGGAAGTTATGTAAATTATTACAAAGATGATATATAAAAAGAAATAAAAACACCAATACCATCAAATATAAATCAATAAGATTATAAAAATATTAAATTTTATTGAATTTAATATTAATAATAAGTAATATAAAAATAATATCATTTTATTGCATTAGATTTTTATTAAGATTCTATACTTAAAGAATCTTCAACAATTTTGCTATCAGTGATAGGTTGATATGTTATGCCTAAAGATTTTAAATTTTCTTTTTAATCATCATTTAATTTTTACATTAAAGTATCTGTTTCTATTTTAACATCTTTTCCTTTTTATTTGAATTGGAGTTCAAAATTTTCTATAAAATATGTTTTGTATAAGCATAATAAAATCACAGTTATTATTGATATAATAATAATCCCAATAATAAAATTTTTAATTAATGACATTTATTTATATAGAATATATTTTTTATTAGTATATCAAGAAAACTCAAATGTAAATTCTGGTCTCTCAAGATTTTTATATTTATAAAATGGACAAAAAACAATATGATTTTTATCTTTAGAAATATGAGTTGATTTCAAATTATGATTATAATTAAGGTTTTTACATATATTACATTCGATATGATCTTATATATTTTTTTTTATATTTATAAAATTTTAATCTATATATTTATTATTACAGTTGTTGCTGGTATGACCTTTACACATGCATATTTGACATGTATTAAATAATAATCTAGGGCATTAAATCTGTTGTATATTATTTTTAATTTTATGTGTAGTTGATAGTAATTTATTAGAAATGTCATAACTATCTTATATATATATTTTACATATTTAACAATCTTAATTATTCATTGTGATTTTTTTGATTTTTAAAAAGCATATATATCTTCTTTTATAACTATATTTTGATTTAACAAATAATTTTAGTTTTAAATCAAAAAATTTTTTAAGAATTTTACAATATGATCCTTATCAGATAAATTTTTTGTTCCTGTAATAGTCACACTTCCAGTCTAAAAAATAGTTAGAGTTGAACGATTACAATGTTTTGGGAATTTTTTTAAATAACTTTAATACTTGGTTTTCTTTCAAAGTTTGCATATTCTCTTTAATAATCTTCAATTTATTTTATAATATTTTCATTATTTTTATATTAATCTTTTTTGTAATTAAAGAATTTTTATATATATTATTCTTTAATTTATTAATTATTAAGATCTTCTTAAGGTATACAATTCTCATTGACATGTTTTTTTAAATAGTTTGCTTATATACATTCTTCGTTAATCTATTAACATGAATTACAGATATCTTATTATACAGTTTCAAAATTATCGTCACTGATATATAATCGAATAATCAAACCAAAATAAAATTCTTTTTAATAAGTTGCTTTATATAATTTGTTATTGAACAATTCATAAAGTTTGCTTAAATCTCTGAAAATATAATTACATTTAGTACTACTATTTATAGTTCTAGGTATAATATCAGTAATTTATTCTTCATCAATAACTTGAAAAAATGGTTCTCCTTCCATAATTATTTATATAACTTTTTTGATATTTTTAAGATTTTTAATACCTGTAATTTGAATAGATCCATTTATAAATACTTAAGGGGCTACATTATAGATTTCGCTATCAATCTATACAGTTTTTTTAAAACTGATACAATTATTGAATTATCTTTCTCTATGATGAGTTAAATTATTAAATATTTATCTGTTTTATATACAATCTATTTTACATGTTATAGTTATTGTCGATATATTCACATTTTTAAAACTGATATCATTCATCTTTACTACAGGCTTAAAAATATATATATATATATATTAAAAATGATTAAATGGTAAAATGAAAATTAATAATTTATGAATTATATAGAATATTAAAATTTAAATTCTTTAAATACTTAAAAAAAATTTATTCCTGATAATAATCTAAAAATAGATACAAATATCAAAAGTATATTAAGAGTAATTAATAATAAATTATATAATGGAAATACAATTGACCTGAATTTTTTAAAATATGTAAATATTTAATTTGGTATATGTAATACCAACTTAAATCAAACATTATAAAATTTAGATTATAACTTCAAATTTTTTCTAATTATAAAGAATATTTGAATATTGAAGATATTATCAATCACTTTAGATTTTATATCTCTAAATTTATAATGTATTAACAAGACCAAATATATATATCAGTCAATGATATTGAATAAATAATATTACAATAGAATGATAAAAATCTAATTGATTGTATGAGTTAAATTTTAAAAAATATAAAAAATGTAAGTTAAATAGATATTTAAAATATATACAATAATACTATATAATAAAAAACTTGTACAGATGAATAAAAAATGTGGATTGTAAATTTTTCTAAAAATTTTTATTCACTTTATATTAATCTTAATGAATTTATTGAAACAATTTCTGATATTAATCTTTTTTTAGTTCCATCTAATAATATATAACTTAAAAAATTTTATCTACTTATAAAATTATAAGATAATAAATCTAAAATCTGTATATAAGTTAAATATATGTAGACTAAAATTTTTCAAATTTTTTATATATTCCATTTTTAAAAATAATTAAAAATTAATCTTTTATACTATGTTTAAAAATTGAATATATTCTAAATTAAAGCATTTAATGTTATGGCTTAAATTATAATAACAATATAAAAAAATCAAATTATATATTTTAGATAGAAATATATACTTTAGATTGTACATTTTTCTTGTAATAATTATAATCAAAAATTAATTCTTATATCAAAGTATTAGATTAATAATAAAATGCATCATTTACCTTTTATATTTAAAAAAATTTCAATCTATTTTTATTAATTAAAACATTAATATATTTTTCTATATAATAAAATATATATTATTTATAAAATTACATATTATAAAAAAATATAAAAGAAAAATCATATATGTTATATAAGCTCAGTCAAGATATACAAAAAATTGAAAATTCAAATTAATAATAATTATAAGATTTTATTTAATAAAACCATGAACAAGCTTATTGATCAATTATTACCTAATTTTGGAAAGTCATTAATTTTAGGACAAACACATTTTTTCTTACATTTGGGACATTCATCAGATATATTTATCCATTAAATTATACATTCTTCACAGAATAAATGTTGACAATTTAATTTTAAACCATCTTTTTTTTGTTAAAAACATATTTCACATTCATGATCTTCTTTTACATATTCACAGATTTGATCAATATAATCTATACATCCTTTAATCTATTATTAATCATGTTAAATAATTGCAATAACTCTTTGTTCTAATATATAATTTTCCATTTTTATTTATCTATATATTTTTTATAGGTTTAAATATTTTTAACTATAAAAAAAATGAAGAAAAATAATAAAAAAAAAATATACAATACATTCTAAAAATGTAAAAAAATCAAATTATTTTAAATAAACTTTATAAATATTTTAATAATTAATTTATGGACTTGATTACATAAGTTCAAAAACTTAATCCTTATGATTACAAATTATTGATTATGGTTTAATGTTTACCACAATATTTTGATAATAATCTTTAATAAGCTTAATTTTACTTTTAAAAATATATAACAGATTAATATACTGAATAAATAAACAATAAAAACGATAATTTTTTTCTTGATTAAATGAAATAAATCAATTTAGATAATAATTAATAATAAATTGAAATATAAAAAAAATTGTAGAATTTAATCCATAACTAGATTAAAATTTTAATATAAAAACTATATTAGAATAAGTAGGATAAAAATGGACTTAAATAAATCAAAAATAAAAAAATGATTTATGGGATCGGTTAATATAAATTAACACTTTGTCTGAATAAATTAAAGATAAAAAATTATTATATACGTGAAATATATACAAAACATATTCGATCAATATACAGATATAATACGTTTGTATATATTATAAAAATAATCAAATTTGTTTTTAATTCATTTTTATAATTCTATATTCATATATTATTGTTAAATCGACAAATATTTTTTTTAATGTTAGCCATTTAATATTTGTTATATTTTATCATATATACTAGTTTCAAATAGTGTAAAGTCAGATAGTAAAAAACTATAAATATTGTTTTTTATATCTTTTGGATAATTTTGGAAAATATCATAATATATCTGTATAAATAAAAATTTATGATTTTATTTTTCTTAAATATTCTATATTCTATAATGTTATAATAAATTGGATATTTCATTTATTTAATTTTAATATTTTATTTGAATTTAATTTACTAATTTTTTTTTTTATATTTATGTATATATTCAGTTATTTATTTATTATACTATTAGATATCTGGCTTTTTTAAAAATATATTATTTTTTTTAAAAATAAAATATCAATATTTTACACTATTTCAGGAGCTTTTTGCATAAATAATTTTATTATATATGATTTATTTTTTAATTCTAATTAAAGATTTTTTTTGATTTTTATATTTTTGATTTTAATCTATTTAAATAATCCATATTTTTATCATATTTTTACTATAATTATGATTTTAATTAAGATATAAATTTATCTAAAGGTATTTTTTTTTTAAAAAAATAGTATAACGACATGTTTGATTTTTGATTATTTAAAGTTCTGTTATATCAATATTTATTAAGTTTTTATAAATATATAATTTTATATTATTATTAATAATAATATTATTTATATTTTCTGATTGTTATTAAATATATTCTATATTTTTAGATCTGATAATGTTTTAGTATATTTTTGTTTATAAACTTTGTTATAAATAATAGTATTTTACAAAATTTTATTCTTATGTCTAACTCTCTTATTTTTTAGTCTTTAAAATTTTTTCAGAATTATTATATTAATATATATTACTTTTTATTATTGGCAATATATTTTATTTTTATAATCCACAATCTAGACAAATCCATAATTATAGATTCTAATTCATTTATATTACTTTTTTTTGTTTATTTTTAACAATGGAAGCAAAAAGCTCTTTATGTTTATCATTTTTTAAATAATAATATAATTTATTTTGATTTATTATACTATCATAGCAATCCCCTAATTTATTTTTTCCTGATGTAATTTCTCGTGATAAACCTTTATTAAAATTTTAAACCATATAATGAAGATCAAAACATTTATTTTTTAAAAAATCGATTTATTGGCTAATTAAATGTTAATTATTTATTGACTGTTACATTTTAATAATATACAATTTATTATTTCCCACGGTAAATTTAAAAAATTTTATTCTTTAGTCATCTTTTTTTTATTTATTTTTTAAAAAATCGTCAATATTTTTTTTAGCAAATTTTTTTTTTTCCCAATATTGTTTTTTTTTAAATTATTTTTTTTTATTTTATCATTATTTTTTTCTTATTTAATATATATTTACATAAGGATTATTACCTAATTATTTATTCTCATCATCTTATATATTTTTATAATATTCATCTTTATCAGATTCACCACCTGAATCTTCACTCTGTTCTTCTTCTTTGATATATAATCGATTTTATCTATTTTCATAATAACTATCTCCTGGACGATAATCTATTGTCGGATTCAATAAACTAAATGGCATTTTTTTATACAATTTTACTCGCTTTTACTTATAACTTTTAATATTACATACCAACACATGATCGACACCATAAAAATTATATAAATTTCCATCTGGTCTCGTAAATTTAAATGTCATTTATTTTAATTATGATATTGCTTAAAATGAGCCTAATCTAAAACTCGAAAAATCAAATGTTGTATTTATAAAACCATTTATTCCTAATGGTATTAATCCTAAACCAAAATTTTAAATAGTATCTAAATTTGTATAAAAACGATGAGTCTCAATCTCATGACATCTTAACACTACATATGAATCTCCTATTAGTTAGACTATTCCTGGTGAATTTATATAATATTAAGGTTTTTATGTTTTTATTACTATTGATAATTGTTCTATTGTTTATGAATCTTAAGTTTAATTTAGAGGATTTAATACATTCCATGTATTTTAATTATTATTAGAATATAGAGTTCCTCTATTATAAAATTGTATATCTATCTAATCACTAACTTGATTATAAGTCTTTTAATAAGTATATATCTAAAATCCTGAATTATTTGATGTTACATTTTATGTACCTATAACCACCCAATATATAGTATTTGGTGCCATTTTTAATGTTTCACTATTTTTACTAAGATCAAAAGTAACTTGAGTCGGAAATTTATTAAAACTACTGACATATATCTTTTTCTGTATCAAATATGATTGTGTCGCGGAGTTTAATGGTATATTATTAATACTGTCATTTGCATATATTTATATTGTAAAATAATAATTAAAATTTACATTTGTTCCATATATTTAAAAATATAATGTTAAACCTAATAAATATTATAACTCTGTATTTAGGAATTTTTATGCATATGTTGTATTAAAATCTATATTAAACAAATCTTATAATGGTGCTGTACTATTGTATAATGTAGATTATTGATTAGTATCTTGTACTGATTGATATATTTAATTATTATTTTGATTATATGTATAATCAAATACTATTTGACCTGATATTTAAGATGTGTTATTTTAACTAGCATAATTGCCAAAACCTAAACTTTATTACATAGTTGATTATGAAAAATCAAAATCAAAAGGATATTTACATGTAAATACTATTTTTGATTTATATTCTACGGGATTACTCATTGCTCTAACATTTATGTATATTGTCTCTGTTGTATTTGTACTACTATCTGTTACACTATCGTACATTAATTAATCCATATGTTATGGTAATGTATTTAATGTATGATCTCCTGGATCTACCAATAGTGTCTTTGGTGTTTAGTTATTAATACTATATATTAATTTATTATTATGAGTATCAATTATTCTCTATGTTCTAGGTACAAAACTATATAATACTTAAAATTAAAAAACTTTTTTATACGGTATTGGAAAATTTATTATATAATAAGATGGATCTTAATATACATTTTTATCTCTCATATCGCTTCTTATAACTATTTATTCTGAAAGTTCGTCTAATTCATCTAATTGTTCTATATCTTCCATTCTTGTTATTTATTATTATTATTATTATATTTTTTAAATTTTTTATTAACAAATAATAAATGTAATAATAACTAGATATTTTAGAAAGTTAAAATATTAAATTTGATTAAGGAGGAAAAAAAATCGAAATTTTAAATAAGAAAATAATAAATTAAAATAATAATAATAAAACAATTCTTAATAATATTAAATTGAACAATAATAAAAAAATCATATATAAGAATAACAAAACTAATATTAAATTGAATAATAGTAAAAAAAACATAAGTAAAAATTACATTAAATTGAACAATAATTAAAAAAAATAATAAATAAAAATAATAAAACTCACATTAAATTGAACAATAATAATTTAAAAATCATAAATAAGAATAATAGAACTAACATTAAATTGAACAATAATTAAAAAAAAATAATAAATAAAAATAATAAAACTCACATTAAATTGAACAATAATAATTTAAAAATCATAAATAAGAATAATAGAACTAACATTAAATTGAACAATAACAAAATAATACTTAATAAGAAAAAATTGAACAATAATAATAATAAAATCATAAATAAGAATAATAGAACTAACATTAAATTGAACAATAACAAAATAATACTTAATAAGAAAAAATTGAACAATAATATTAAAATAATAATAATAAAAAATAATAAAAAATTGAATAACAATAAAATAAAAAATAATAAGAAAAAATAAATAGAAAATAATTATAAAAAGATTTTTTAAAGATAATGTTAAAATAAATGAATTATTAAAAATAGATCAAGATATTGATATGACTATGTTAAAAACAATGTTAGATAAAAAATCAAAACATTATCCAAACATTAAAACCCAAGATGAGTGTGAAAATAAATACAAAATAGGTATATGGTAAAAAAACAAATGTTGGAAAAATTAAGATATAGCAGATTGTGAAATTAACTAAGATCCCAATAATCCTAAATGTATATATAATCCATATAGTGGACGTTATTAAGCAATAGATTATCTTAAAGAATAAAAAAACTAAGATCTTAAGATCTTTTAAAAAGACTAAAACATAGTCGATATGTAAGATTCAGAATATTAATTAAAAATATTTTAATATTTTACCGGACAATTATCAGAAATAATGCCTATCTTTAACGATCCTGTTGCTAAAGATTTTTACGATCGATGTAATAAACCTGATAATATTGGATTGCCTACTCTTGCTCAAGTTGTTCTCAATATATGCTCCCAATTGATGATCATGCACCCTTAAAAACATAGGGGAATACTGTGTTTTCATAATTTGGGTTCAGGCAAGAGCCTAGCCCGGGGTACATTAGTGCTTATGTATAATGGAGATTTAATCCCTGTAGAACAGATTAAAATAGGAGATAAAATTATGGGAGATGATTCTACTATTAGAAATGTAGTAGATCTAGGGAGAGGTCAAGAGCCTATGTACGATATAATTCCAGTTAAAGGTGAAAAGTATACTGTAAATGAAGGTCATATACTATGTTTAAAATATAGTGGAAAAGGTAATATTAAATACGATCCTCGCGATAAAAGAAAAAAAAACACCTATAGCAACATATTTTAATAAAAATACATAAAGAACTACTTCCAAAGCATTTAAAACAAAAAAAGAAGCAAAAGAATTTTTGGATTCATTTACAGAAGAAGATAGAACCTTTGAAATATCTGTTAAAGATTATCTTTAACTACCAAAATATATAAAAGATGTGTTTAAAGGCTATAGAACAGGTGTTGATTTTCCATCTAAATAAGTTGATTTTGATCCATATATTATAGGGGTATGGTTGGGAGATGGATCATCTAATAATACACGAATAACAACTTAGTCTCATAATATTATAAAATATTTACATGAAAATTTATCTCAATATTATTTATTTTTAAGTCATAGGAATGATAAATATAGTTATGTAATATTACCAATTAATCATAATTATAGAAATAATAAATTCTTAAAAATACTTCAAAAACATAACATGATTAATAATAAACACATACCAAAATTATATAAAATTAATGATAGATTAACACGATTGAAATTACTTGCGGGAATAATAGATACTGATGGATATTATGATAGAAATTGTTACGATATAGTACAAAAATCAAAGTAATTATCTGATGATATATTATATCTCGCTAGGTCATTAGGTTTTGCAGCATATGCCAAATAATGTAATAAGTCATGTATACATGAAGGAAAAAAAATGTGAAGGATTATATTATAGAATGTATATAAGTGGCGAAGGACTAGACGAGATCCCGGTACAGATCAGAAGAAAAAAGCACATAAAAGAGGTCAGATCAAAGATGCGCTAGTTACAGGAATCAAGGTCTAACCAGTAGGTATCGGGGATTATTACGGTATCAGATTAGACGGAAATCACAAATATCTGTTGGGTGATTTTACAGTGACACATAATACATGTACATCAACAGGTATAATGGACTCGTACTGGAATACAGATAAAAAAATATATTATATCACAACATATAATAATCTAACGGCACATACTGTATTAGAATACATAAATTGTATAAAAATGTTTAATAATTTCAAAAATCTCTCACCCGAAGATTCATTATAAAAATGGTAGAAAAGGAAAGTTAACTTCTTATCATTTTAACAAGCGGCTAATCTATTAGGTGTAGGTTAAAAAATTAAGAATTCATCATTAGATAACTTTAAAAATTCTGTACTCATTATAGATGAAGTTTAAAATATATTCACTCCTATACAAACATAAAAGAAGAGTTTTGATAAGCTAAAAAGGTTTTTTTATAAAAAAATAATCCTCATCTATAAGATACACATATATATGGGCTTACTGCTACACCCGGTAACACATCAGAATAAATTGTCGAATTACTTAATATGTTCAGGGGTCCCTAATAATCAAACCTGATAGTTCCCCAGTCTGAAAAAGATTTTATAGAATTTAAAAATGAAGTTTTAGGTATGATATCGTATGTTGATAGTCGAAAAGATTTTACTATATTTCCTCGAGTTATAGATAAAGATGTCAATATTATTAATATGAGTGAAAAATAATTCTAAAAATATAAAGAAAAATATAACGAATTAAAAATAAAAAATACTAAAGAAACTGATTTTGAAAGGTTGGAAAAAGATAATACTGTTGAAGACTTCTATAAAACATTAAGAAGATATTCTAATATGATGTTAAATTATACCAAAACAGATACATTAGAAGTTTATTCCGCTAAATTAAGTCGACTATTGAATAAAATATAGTAATATCCATATGATAAATAATATATATACTCTGCTTTTTTTAGAAAAATTGGAGATTTTGGTAGTCAAGGCATTAGATCTATCGGCTATTCATTAAAACAATTCCTTAACTATGAACAAATTGCTATATAATAATGTTATAAAGCTAAACAGGATAATCTTACTATCGATCAATTTTTAACTAAAGATGTAAAACGATTTACTCTCTTATTATCTACTGAACTAGAAAAATTCACTGATAAGAATAAAAGCTAAGCTGTCGAAGCTTTTTTGTATTATTTCAATGATCCTAAAAATACACATGGAGAATATATATAATTATTGTTGGCATCTCAGAGATATAATGAAGGTCTAGATCTCAAAGATGTCTAACATATTCATATATTTGAACCTTTTGTATAACAAGCAGCCGATGATTAGACTATCGGTCGAGCTGCCAGAAGTTGTTCTCATAAAAATCTTTAATTTCCTTAATAATGGGTTGTTTAAGTTCACAGATACATAAGTGATTTTCCACTCACATATACAATGTTCGATAAAGAATAAGCATTAATTGTTATAGAAAATATTAAAAAATAAAATATATAAATATAGGATTATATAAATTAAATGAAATAATATTTAAATAATGATTATACCGATAAACAAAGTGAGATAAAATCAGAGATATAAACTAATAATATTAAAATTAAAAATAATGATTCAAGAATCAATACAATATTAAATTAAATTTCTAAATTAGAAAATGAAGGAAACCTTATACCTATCGATATTGAAATACTCAGAGTTGCCAAAAAAAAATTTGGAACTCTCAGAAGAATATATCAGATAATCAAAGAATCTGCTGTTGATTGCATACTTTTCTCAAAATTGGCTAATTATGAAGGTGAGTGTTTATTTAAATAAAACTCGATTATTTAATCTTGATCTTGTGTGTATTTTTATTAATAAAATAATATCCTAATATTTAAAAAAATGGTACAATACACTTTAAATGATTTAAAATAATCATATGAATTATTTGATCTTACACCGGATTAATAATATGATCAAAATTATGTTAAAAGTAAATATAAAAAATTAGCATTAAAATATCACCCTGATAAAAAATAAACTGGATCTTAAATTTAATTTTAATAGATTAAATAAGCTTGTCAAATATTATTATATAATCTTATTTAATAAGAGATTGAATATATATCTTAAGAAGGAAGAGGAGCAAATGATCATTTTGTTCTGAAAAATCAATCAAAATAAACCTAAAAAAAAAATAAAATCAAAGCTAATAATAGTAAAATACTATCAGATAATAAATTTTTTGGGACAAGAAAATAATGACTTTAATCAACGCTTTAATAAAGAATATGTTGAATAAGATCCTTCTGTTCTATAACATTATGGAAATATGATGAAACCATCATCATAACATCGTGAAACTTTTGATAATATCCATGATCCTAATGTTAATGATCAAAACTTTAATTCTCATTTTATAAATTAAAAATAAAACAATATATTTTCCAAAAATCTTGTCTCGTATTAAGAACCTTAATGTCTGAATATATCATAATAAGAAAATACTTCTTTTGCACCTACATAAGTTGATGGTTTTACTCGTCATTTTATAGCTAATAAAGCTAATCGTAAAAATACCGAATATTGTGATTATATGGAAGGTCATACCTTTTAGATATATGACGAAACATGTGGTGGTTAAATTCCATAATACCGTACTCTTTAAGATGAATAAACTAATAGACTAAAATAAGATCAAAATATAAAAAATCATTTTAATAATCAAAATTATCCTATTGGTTATGTCTCAGATATATAGAGTTAAAATATGTATTGTTGATTTCATTATCTAACATATAACCCTATTGTTTCTTATCGAAAAATTTTACTTTAAAATATATATTCATTGTTTTTATAAAGATCATACCAACCAAAATTATTTATTTAAATTCCTTAATATTAATCAATAGTAAAACCACAGATTTTTTAATCATTATCTAATACACTTATTCCATTAAATAAATTTTTTTTTTATTGTCTTATACTTTCATAGTTATTAATATTTATAAATTATAAATTATACTTTATATTATTACCTAAACCAAAACTTTCTGGGAGATTTTTTTCATTATTTTTATTTAATATACATACTATCTCTGGTAATAAATTTATTTATTATTACTGATATATTTATTATAACATATTTTAAATAGTTTATTAGTTTGAATCGGTTAATATATTATTAAAATTAATTTAATAATTTTTTACAGATTATATCTGATAAATAGTATTATTAAATGTTGACTTTTCTATATATATTATTTAATATTTTTTTTCATCAAAACCTAAAAATTTTAAAAGTATATGTAATATATAACTTTATCCATATTTTTATGGTATATCTTAAATTATCGTTATTGATGAATTTATATCCTAAGCAATTCTTAATATATCTATATTCACATCATATGTTATTACTTATCTTATAATAATCTTGATTATATAATATATAAAATCTATATATCTATTTATATTTGTTAATTTTACATTTTAAAATATTGTACTATTTCTTAAATTATTTATTGTCATTGTATAATTTTTTAATTAATCTATCAGTTTTCTTCTTGTGATATTACTCATTATGAAACATAATAGGAATTATATTATTAACAACATTTCTTCAAATATTATATTTATATTATTTAAATTACTTACTGATATATCATTTATCTAATAATAAAATTCTTCTATTAAATTAAATCTTGTATTTTTTTTATTATCTAATACTAGATCTAAAAACTATTTAGTTTTTTCTATACCTCTCTGTTCCCATGTCATATTTTTTTAATTCATCATTATCACTAAAATACATGATCTCATTATTCAATAAATCTAAAAAATATTATTTGTATCTATGTGCTTTTTCATCTTATTTTTAATCTCCTGTTTTTTTATATAATACTAAAAGATCATTATTTCCTTATTATTATGTATCTTATGATACATTTTTATTCTTTTTTATTTTGTCTTTTTATAAATTTAAAACTCTAAATATATCAATCAAATCTATCGGTTATAAATCTGATATTTTTTTTATTCGATAATTAAATTAATACTCTTTTTTTGTTTCTTATAACGCATTTTCTATATATTTTTCATCAAAAAAATCAATTTCTTTTTTGATCTTTTTGTAATTTTCTTATTAAGTTATAAGTATTTATACTATCTCTATTATTAATCCTCTGATTTCTTAAGGTTCAGCACTTTGATCTGGATCTCTATATTTGTTATTTTTCTCATTGTCTGCACTTTAATAGAGTGTTTAAAAAATTATAAAAATCTGTTTATATATTGATTATATTAATTCTTCATTCTCCATAGATCCATTCTTAATTTATACTGAATAATCATTAATCATTTTGTTTCTTAAGTTGATTACCATATTTTATGCTTGCTCTATCCTATACCTTTTTTAACTTTTTTAAAGCTCAGCCATACTTCTATTAAATGCTTTTGCTATTTCACCAGATGCTTTACTATTTTTTTTTTATTCATTAGGTTTTGGTGCCATTATTATATTTATATATAAATATAAATAAAAAAAATGTGATAAACATTATATTTTTTATATTTATAATATAATTAACTTATTTAAAGAATTTTATGTAAAATAAAAAAGAAATGTAACAGTAAACTAAAGACAATAATCAAAATATGTCGTAAGCTCAAACTCCTAAAGCTAAGAAAACTACTACTAAAAACCCTTAGTAGTAAGAATCATCTGAAATTCAGTAAGATGATCAAAAAAAGGTAAAAAAAGCCAGTATATAGAAAAAATCTACCAAAAATGTGACATAAGAAGAACCATAGGAAGAAGTTTAGAAATCTGAATCTAAAGTTAAAAAATCTTAAAAAAATGCTGAAAAAAAGAAGAAGAAGATGATAGTGAATTATAACCATCTAAAACTGGAGAAAGTAAAACTAAAAAATATCTAAAAAATAAGAATATATGGATACTTGTCAAAGCAAGTTAGGTGAAAATCAAATTAAATTTAATAAAGCATTATCTTAAATATAAAAAGATTCTGAAAATAACGATAAAAAACCTAAAAAACTTAATTCTTATCAAAAATTCCAAATGCTTAATAAAACTGAAAAACATTTACCTGATAAAAGTAAAATATGGAAAAGTATGAATGAAGAAGAAAAAGAAAAATATAATAGACCTATTGAAGAATTAAAATAAGAAATGGAACATAAAACTAAATGATTGCAGAAATTAATTATATAAAATATTAAAAAATCAATATTATTTTTATCAATTTAATATTATATTTTTATTTTGATATAAAAAAATTATATAATAAAAAATTATATAATAAAAATTTATATTATTAAAAATATTAATATTTAAAATCTTATATTAAGAGATAATGATCAAATAAATTTACAAGTATATTAAAAAATTTTTTAATATTTTTAGTATAAAATCAAAAATATATAGATGTGGATCTTAACTATATTAATAAAATAGTTAAGATAAAGATATTATTGTTATATATAATGATATTTATAATGTATTACCTATAGACTAAGTTTATAGATAATTTAATATATTTTTATAAGGAAAAAAATTTATATAATAGATATAATGTATAGATTAAGCATATGTTAAAATTATTAAAATTTGTATTCAATCTTAATAAAATAATTTTATTTAATATGATATTACTTTTAGTAAAGTCATTATATAAAATTAGAATATTACAAATCATTTTTTTTCATGTCCTTGGCAATAAAAATATTTTACTTATTTTATAGATAAATAATCCTAAAGAGCACTCAATGGTTTGATTCTACAAAATGAAGTTTTTTAATATATTTAAAAATAAAATATTAACTTTTAAAATTTTTTCTAATAAATTATTTAAATTAAAAAAATTATTCAAGATCTTAATATATATTCTAATATATTTGGTTATCTCGGCTCTGTTCATATTATTATTATGTTTTTACATATGCATAAATACATATAGATTATTAATTAATAAAAAGATTCAGATTAAAATATCAAAAATTTTTTCTATTTTTATAGTGAGTTTAATTTTTAATAACCTATTTATATTAACTATTTAGATTTTAATAAATTTAATTTTAATTAAAATTACTCTATGTGTATTTTATACAATTAAAACTCCCTTAATATTAGTCATAATGTGAATTAATCTACTCTTTTAACTATTTCTTAATTATTTATTAAAGTTAATAAAAATTTATAATCTAATCTACCTATTACTTAAATCAATACATAAAAATTTATGTTATAGTTATTTTCTTAAATATAATCTAAAAGATATTATACTATATAATTAAATATAAAATAACGGAATGATTTTATTAAATCACGTATCCGTAATCTAGTTGCTTTATTGTAGTAACAAGTCAATGTTTACATTTCTCCTTCTTAAAAAGATTAAAATATTGTCATATATATATATCGTAAGTTCTATTAAAAAGTTAATATATAAAAATATTTAGTTTTATTTATTACCTATTTTTTAGATTTTAATGATCTCGTTGATTCTTAATAATCATAAAATATAGATCCTTACTAAAATATTGATCTAATCTTTAATAATAAATTATTTTCTTTAAATATATTTTCTATTAATTAAGAATAATGAATATTTCATTACTAATACTTTAATTCAAAATTTTAATCTATATAATCTATATATTCTATTTTACTTATTAATTTTATCAAATCTGTATGATATTATTTATAAAATTAATATTTAATTATTTAGTTTTACCATACTTTTTATATATTTCTTAAAAAATTTATTAAATTTTTTTTATTTTATTAATTTATTTTGTAAGGTTTTATATAATTATTTTAAATTAACTTATTTGGAAAATATGGTATAAGACATTTTAAAGGATCAAATCTTTCTGGTGCTGACATATTTATAATTTTCCTTAGATCTAAATCTGATATATTTCCATTATTTATTATTTTAAAATATTTTTCTAATATTAATACATACTTTTAATTTGAATTAAACTCATCTATCATTTTATATCTTATATTATCTTATTTCTTATAATTGTATTGCTTTTCCTAATTATATAAATTTATCTAATATCAATATTACAAATAAACCAAACCCAAAATATAATATAAGATTGTATATCTTATTTTTTTCTAAAAAAAATCTTTTAATTTATTATTTTTATTAAAATCTTTCGTGTGCTTCCATCGTATCATCTATATCTGTCGAATATTTAGGTCCATCCTCTCCAAAATAATAATAATCTGGTTTTTAATATTTTTACCTAAAATATTCTTTTTTTCAAACAAATCATTTACATCATTATTTTTTAAATTGTAAATATTTGGTGCTGTCAATGCTTTTTTTAATATTAAATATTCCCATAGTTATTTCGTATATCTTCACTCGGTTCTAATATATTTTTTGGGTTTAATTATCTATGAGACTTGTTAAGATATTTTTATACATCTTCATTTTCTCTGTCATATACATTTAAATTTTAAATATCATTCTCACCTTAATTTTTTTATCTTAATAATAAATCATCTTTTTTCTGTTGAAAAGGTATTTTTTTTTTGTAGAATAATTCTCATCTTAGATTTTTTATCTTAATAATTAATCATCTTCATTCTATTTTTTTTGCTAATAAGGTGTATATTCTTCTATTTCTTTACTTATAAAATCATTTATAAATGCTTCTTTTAAATCACAATAATTTTTTGTTGTATATAAACCTTTTTTTGATTTATTCATTTATATTTTATTATTATATTTTATATTTCATTTTTATTCTATTGTTTTCATTGCAAAATTTGTATATTCTAAATGAAATAATATTAAAAATATACCTAATAGTAAACCTAATTATTTATTATATATTATTATTAATATTAATAAACAATAAAGACAAAATTTAAATAAATCATCATTGTATAAACCTATTATTATATATGGATAACGTGTATTTTATGATGTATTTAATCCATAATATATTATACAAATTAATATCAATATTTATATACTTAAATTAATAAAAAATTATTTATTATACATTTTTTAAAAAATATTAACATAAAAAATAATTTTTTTGCTTTATTATTTAATAAATATGAATTTTTCAGATATTAATTTTAAAATTAATTCTATCAACGATAATAAATTATTTTTAGGCTTTGTTGTTTTATTGTTAAATGTTGGTGGAAAATTTTTTTAAAATGAATTAACTTCTGTATAAGAAAATATTATGTCTACATATATTAGCAAAATTATTCTATTATTTCTTTTTCTTTTTATCAGTTGTAAAGATTTTTTTGTTAGTATTATTTTACTATTTATTATTATTATTATTTACGTAATTTTTAATGAAAATAATAAATATAATATTCTTCCTTAAAATGTTAAAAATAATATTAATAATATCTCTCAATAAGATTATTAAAATGCACTAAAAACTATAAATTAATTTTAATAATAATAATAAAATTCCAAAAATTCATAATCAAATTAAATTTACTCAAATTATATTGATAATCTTGATAAAATGAAATAATGATTATTCATCAAACTTTATGAATTATACATATTATTGATTTATTAAAATTACGATTATAATTTTTGTTATCTTCTTTCTTACTTTAAAATACTATAAATTAATTTTAATAATAATAATAAAATTCTAAAAATTCATAATCAAATTAAATTTACTCAAATTATATTGATAATCTTGATAAAATGAAATAATGATTATTCATCAAACTTTATGAATTATACATATTATTGATTTATTAAAATTACGATTATAATTTTTATTATCTTCTTTCTTACTTTAAAATACTATATTTTATATTAATGAAAATTTTTTTATTATTGACATCTTATACAAATATTCGTCTAATTATTCTTTATTTATTTTATATATTTATTATTATAATTAATATCTATTTGTTATATCATTCCTACAAAATGGGCATTTTGTTGAATATGTACTTTTTAATTATATATGTCTCAAAAAACATTTTAAATGTATTTCTTTATTACATCTTTCACACGATGTTATTATTTAATGCAAATTTAAACAATCATAACTACAATTTTTTATATTATCATAACATATATTACATTAATCTTCTTAATTTCTTATTTTATAGGAATTATAACTAAATCTTATATCTATTAATATATATTATTTTGGATCTTTTTACAGATCATTCTATAAACAATTATTATAAAACTCTATATCATTTACATCTTCTATTTCTATTGTCAATTTTAATTATTCAAAACAAAAATTTAGCTTTTTTTATTGCACTTTATTTAAACCCTCTTTATATTCTCTTAATATTTTATAATTATTATTTTTCTTTTCATCTTTATCCATTTATCTTATCTAATACATATTTTGTTCTTTTATCATAATTGTAATATTATTGATATTTTATATTTATATTATAATTCTTATATTAATACTCTTATTCTTTTTTTAAATATTAATATAATTATCTTATCAATTTTTGATTATAATATACTTTATTGTATTTATAATTCTTTTCTAGTGTTATTATTGTCCTTATCCCTATAAAATCTAATATTCTATATTAAAATTATTATTAAATAATATCTTTAAATTAATCATATATATTTAATGTGATTTTTTATTAATTTATTCTTAGTTAATATGGCACATTCTTAAATTTTTTTTTAATCTATTATTTCATAATTGTCATTTAAATATCTCTTTGCATATTCTTTTGTATTTTATAAATCAAAACTTAATAATAATCTTTATCTATCTCTTAAATCTTCATACGTCTTCACTTTTTATATTTCATAATTATATAAACTAGCAAAATAATTTGATAAATAATCTTATTCTTATACCCATATCTTATTATCTTTTATATCTATCATTTTTTTTTCAAATATTATCGGTATTAATATCTATCCTGTTACTAATAATATATCTTACTTATTATGTTTATATTTATCTTGATTATATTATAATATTGAACAATTATCCATATAATCTCTTTTATTTTATGTGATTTAGAAAGGTTCCATATCTAATTTTATATCATAATAATTATACATTTTATTTATATAAATTTCTTCATCTTCTATTAAATCTTTTTCATATATTTCTTTATAATTCTCTATTCTATTAAAAAATATTTATATTATTATATATAGTAATATTATCACTATTGTGATTTTCTATAACATTTTTTTTTATGTCATTTTTATATTTACTTAATATAAATGATTTAATACGCTATCTTCTTTTACATTATTATATTTATTAACATTTTTTTCTATAATCCTTTATTATTTATATAATAATCAGATAAAAATCAAAAACCTTTCGATTTTTATCTTATACTCTTTTTTATCGCATTTGTTTCTAGATTTATTTTTGGATTTATTGAAATTTTTTGAATATAATTTTTACATATACTAATGCGATTTTTATTTTATATATTTTCATTCATTCTATTATAAAATATGGATGAAATTTTAGAACTTAAAAAAAAATTTAATATGCTTATTATTACTAACTATGATATATTATCTTATAAATCACTGATTATTTCTTAATAAAAAACTATCTCTGATATTCAAAATGAACTTATTAATCAAAACTAATACAAAAAATATTTAAACGATACCTTTTATAAATGTCTCGATTCTTTGCTGATCAATTATACTGAAAAAATACTAACCTTTCTGTTGATATTTTTTTCAAATCTTATAAAAAAGTTTCTCATCCCGTTAATGAATTCTAATTTATCGATTATATATATCAATCTTCTCAATTTGATGATATCATCAAATAAATTATTTCTTATTTTTATCGTTAAAAAAAAGATGATGATGCTATTACTATGCTTGCCATCGAATTAAAAGATAAAATGATCCCTATTTATACCGATAATGCTTCTTCTTATCCTAATCGTATTTTTGATATTATTTAATAATACGATCTACATAATAAATTTCATTCTGTCCCTTAATCTGATTAAGTTTAAATTTTTGTCTAAACTTTTCAAAATCTCTTACAAAGATAACCAAATTTTAAAGATATGTCTATATACTTATCTCAATCTGTTACTGATTATTCTTAATATATCAAAACACTTAATGAATATTGGGTCAAATATGTTTAATCTGTTTAAAATCAATTTTAATAATTCCTTGGTCGTAATCTTATTATATATGAACTTAATTATATATCTGATTATCCTGATTCCGTTAAAAATTATGCTTCTACTTATTAAAAATTTGTTCATAACTTTTAATCTATTTTTTTCTTTTTTACTAATGCTTAGCTTTCTGAATCTAATATTATTTCTAATTATATTCAATTTGTTTAATATGATTTTATTTAATTATTTGATCTTACTTCTCAAACCGACAGTTTTGATTAACGGATTTTCTCTATCGTATCCGAGATGTATTATTAATATTTTAATACTTAACCTGATTCTTCTACTCTCAGCGATATTAAATCTTTTTTATCTGTCTCTTTTAAAAAAAACATTCTCAATCTTGATACTGATCTTACTATCGATCTTATTTAATCTTCTGAGATTTATTCTGATTAATCTATTAATAGTATTATGACTACTTATTTATAACGTATAAAATCTATCAATGAAGAAATTTAAAACTCATTTTCTCTTTTATATAATCGTCCTCCTTAACCTTCTGAACTTCTCTCTTGTATCTCTCAATTTAATTAAAATATGTTTGTTGATCTTTCATAATAAATTCATTATATACAATAAAAAATGATATTAACTTTTGAATTTTCACATTATATTATGAAACTTATTCAAAAAAATTATTAAGCTACATAAAACTCCTCTATCTCTGATTAAGATCTTTTCTAAATTGTTGAAATCTTCAAAAAATAATATATTGATAATTCTTAAATTCTTACATATTCTAATTTTGATTAACCTATATAAAATGTGATTTTAATATTTATTTAGAACACTTCATCTATTTGATTTTTATACTATTTTCATTTTTTTTTATCATTTTCATATATATTATATGTCAAATAACTACTAAATAATACACAAACCATTATTATTAATTATGATATAAAACTTATCCATTATATTATATCCATTTATTATTATATATATATTTTTTTTTATCATTTTTTTATTATTTTTTTTACCCACTTATTAAAATCTTATTTATTTTATTGTTTTGATATTTCTATACATTCTTCAAATCCTTTTATTGTCAAAAATATCATACTCTACATTTTCCCCTGATTTGTCTTATATTTTAAACATCTTTTTTATGTCTCATTAAAATCTTTTATTCTTCTTACTGATGGCGTCATCTTTAATATCTTCAAACTATCGCTCATATTTATATACGCTTCTTCTATTGTTCCCTCAAATCTTACTTTCTATCCTTCAAAATTTAACTCTAAATCTTTCAATTTAACCTCTTCTTATTTTTCTTCTTCTTTATTTTCTTATTTTTCTTCTTCTTTCTTTTCTTATTTTTTTTCTTATTCAATTTATTTTATTGAATTTTCATCATACTCTTATAATATATTTTTTATCCATTATATATACTATTATTTATTAGGTTAACTTGAGATTTGTATACATTTTTCAAGTCCCTTTATCGTTAAAAATAACATATTTTATAATCTTCCATGACTCGTCATATGTTTTATTATCTTTTTCTCACTCTCATCTAATTCTTTTATCTTTTTTATTGATGGTGCTATTTTTAATATCTATAAACTATCATTCATATTTATATATGGGTCTCTTTTTGTTCCATTAAATCTTACGTTATGTCTTTCAAAACCTATCTATTATTAATCTTTCAATTATACTCCATTTTTCAATTATTCTCTATAATCTATCTCATTTTTTTACCTTTTATTATCATCTATTATTTGCTTTTTTTTTCTTTATCTATTTCTTATTTTTCTTTTTATAATTCTTATCTTATACATTTTTACTATCTCTCACTTTCTTATATTTTTATCTAATATTCTTTTTCTATTATTTTATCTAACTCTTCATAATCTGATTATTATTAATCATTATAATTATTTTCTTCATCTTCTTCTTATTCACTTTCTTCTTCTTATTCACTTTCTTCTTCTTATTCACTTTCTTCATCTTTTTCTTATTCACTTTCATCATCTTCTTCACTTTCATTATCTTCTTCACTCTCATCATCTTCATTGCTTTTATCATTATTTATATAATTTCTATACTAACTTCTTTCTTCTTGATCTGGAAAATACTCTTCTCCGTCTCTAAAATATCTACTATTATTATATATATTTGTTGTGACATATGGATGTTTTGATTTGAATTATTATATATTTCCTTATTACCCTAATATCGTAAATTCTTAAAATAATTTATCTAAATAATTTAAATCCTTTTCACTAAATCCCATTTCTTTTAATTTAGATAAATCATCCCTCGAATTAATTTAAATATTATTATTATTTCTGCTATTCATTTTGATTTATATTTTTATTCTTTTTTTTATAATAATTCTTTTTTTTTATAATAATTCTTTTTTTTTATAATAATTCTTCTTGTAAACCATTTTCAATATATATTATAATAAAATTTACTCTATTATGATCCTTTTTCCAATAACATTTATGTTATTTCTTGATTATTTTCATTGAATTAACTATAATCTATCGGTCTTAATCCTTACTTATCTTTCATATTTAAATCTGCTCCTTTTTTTATCAAATAATCCACTATTTTTATATCACTAAAAAAACATGCTATGTGTAAACTCGACGTATTCTTTTCATTTACTATATTCAATTATCCTCCATTTTAGACTAATAGTTATATTATCTCTAATTATCTTTATTATGATGCTATTATCATTGGACATTATTATTATTTATTCTTTTTATCTATATAACTTTTATTTTATATTAACTTATTACATATCTTATAATTTTTATTATATATTGCATATATTAATCCGTAATCTCCTTCTTAATTACATACATTTACATCTGCTTTTTTTTCTATCAAGTATTCACTCACTTCTTATCTATTCTTCTATAATGATAACATTAATGCTGTATTCCCTTCCTTATTTTAAAGATTTATATATCCATTATTACTACGTACTAATTGACTTAATTATGTTTTTTTATCTTCTTTCTATAAATATTTACTTTTTTTTTTTTTTCTAATGTTATTTATATATTCTTTTTTATCAACTTATCACATATTATTTTATTTCCATTATGACTTGCATAATGTAATGCTGTCGATCCTGTTTATATGTCCTGTATCTATATATTTGCTTTATTATCCAATAATAATTAACATATCTATTCTTTACCATATAAACACGCATAATGTAATGGTGTATAATTTATATATAAATTTGATATATTCACTTATGCTCCTGATCTTATCAATAATTCACATATTTCTATATTTCCTTTCTCTATTGCTATATACAATGCTGTCTCTCCTCTATTCTATTCTTGATAATTTACAAATGCATTATTTCTTATTAATAATTATACTATATTATAATTTTGCATTATACATGCTATCTATAATGGACTGTATGTATCTATACTCTATTTATTCACATACGCTTTATTATTTATCAAGTATTCACATATCTCATACTGATTGTAATATATCGATATTGCTAACGCATTTAACCCTTGATTATTCTTCTCTTCTATATTTGCTTTATTCTTTATCAATAATTCACATATCTATATATGTCCTATCTAACATGTTATTATCAATGCTGTATTACCATACTAATTTTTATGATTTACATCTGCATTATATTTTAATAATTTCTCACATATTTCATAATTCCCCTATTTACATGCTATTATCAATGCTGTTGAGCCTGCTTCATTTATCTATTTATCTACTATATTTTCTTTTTTTTGTCCATGACCATTACTATAGTCATTTTCATATACTGTATTTTAGTATCTTTACTCCATTTTTTTTATATTTTTATTTTTTTTAATATTTATTTCTTTAATATGTTTTATATACTTATTTTTTTTTTAATTGTTTATTTTTAATTACTTTTTTTTATTGCTTTTTTTACTATTTTTTTTTAATTGTTTAAAAACTTTTTTATTTTAATTTTAAATTACTTTTATTATTTTTTATTCATCATGAATTCTTTTAAAGGTTCTTCACAATTCCTTTCTAAATTTGAAAGTCGATTTCTTTACAAAAAAAATGAAATCGATCCTTCTATCAATTCTATCCTCGTAGCAGGTGCTTTTAATCGATACTTACAATTGTCTTCGCCTTGTGATCTTATAAAAATATCTTAAAAATATGGCTCAGATAACTGCTTCTGCGAATCTCGTCAAAATTCTAAATACATCAACCTTTTCTTCGACTATGATTGTAAAGATCCATAATTCTAAATCAATATCGATCAAGCATTAGATTCTGTCATCAACCCACTCAAACAATAATTATAACTTATGTTTTCTAATCTTATCATTAAATTTTATATTAAAGAATCTTCTGGACTCGATAATCTTATCAATTCTATACATATTGTCGTTCATCTTTATACACAACAAGGTCATAGTATCTATTTCGACTATTCTAAAGGATGTGCCCAGATCAAATATATCGTCGATAAACTCAATCTTAAACAACCTTATGATAACAAGAATGTCTATAGTGGACATCTTCTTCGATTGATCTTCTCTAACAAATTTCAGAAAAATTCTGATATTCTTACCAATAGAATCCTTCGCTTATCAGCGCTTTCTGATATTTCTGATCCTTTATATTCCCTATCTTCTTACTGTCCCAACCCTAAGTTTATGTTGTTTACAGATTATATATAAAAATCATTTATGCTCTCTTATATTCATAATTATGGATACACAAAAGATTATCTTCTGGATGATATAAAACAAAGAGATAACGAATAACATCTCGGTCTATTGACTACAGAATAAAAAAGTCCTCTATGTTCACATAAGAGCAATAATTCTGTTGTTATGTTCTTTCATCAATCTGATAATCCTAATATTACTATCAAATGTCTGGATGATGATTGTGGTAAATTTATACAGACTTTTATCAGATATGATAATAATGAATTCAAAACATAGATCATCGAGATAGGTGATAATTCTTCTGAAAGAATTAAAAATACTTTTCAATAGAAAAAATTAGATAAAGAATAAAAAAATATTCTACAGGCTGTTGCTTCATATATTTCTAGAGAAACTAACGAGGATTCCGGATATATTATCGATAATATTATTGATATCGAAAAAGGTCGATATAATGCTGAGGGGTCGCCTCCTCAAAATGCTCTATTTAAAACTATTGCTGGAAATTAAAAAACTCAGTTTTCTGGTGATAATAATTATCATACTTATTAGATTAATAGTTAATAATATAAACTTAAGTTCTCCAAAGAACTCAATAAAAAATTATCTTCTATCGATCGCAAATACGAACGCGATGAATTATTATAGATGGGAATTGTATTCAACCAACACAATTATATCTAATAGATCAATACTAATTGTAATAATACTTATAATAATTCTGATAATGATAAAGACGATATTATCTATGATAAAGATTTCGATAATATCACGTTTTAGTCTGATAAACATAAAAAATTTTTATTGACATCATCAATGGTGAATTACAATTTGTTACTGAACTGTATAATATATAATATCCCAATCAGTTTTTATATGTTTATGACAAAAAAGATAATGGATAGATAATGTATTTTGATAACTATGATGATTCTCGTTAAATTGAAACTAATGGTGGATTTTGGAATATGTAAGGTGGTCTAAAAATTGCTAAATAAAGAATCAGAGATTATATCAGTGAATTTTTCAATATTATTATAGACTAATTAGATATTAAGAATAAAAAAAGAAAATTTATATAAAAAAGACTTGTTAATGTCAGAAATGACATTTATAATAATCTCCATCTTGATTAACATTTGATGGAGACCTATTTAAATTTTAAAATTAAATTTAACAAATATCCTTATTATATACATTTCTAAAATGGAACCTTTGATCTTAATCAAAAAAATTTATTAAAACTACACCTAATATGTACAATACATCATAAATTGATTATAATTATGATAAATCAGTATAATCAGACAATATATATAATAGTCTATCACAAATTATGCTTAAAGATGAATTTGATTGGTTTCTTAAATAACTATCTCATTGTCTTAATCCAAGAAGAGTTATTTAAGAAAAACAAATTGTTATACTCACTGGCAGAGGTAATAATGGTAAAACTGTTATATTCAATCTCATGAATGAAACATTGTGTTTAGATGCTTATAGTATTAATGGTAGATCTGTGATGATCTAAGCTCCTAATACTTCTTCTAGTAATCCTACTCCAGATATTGCTAAGTTGATGTATAAAAGATTCTGTTATATTGCAGAACTTGATAAAAGTTTACCATTTAATTAATAATAAATTAAAATTCTTACTGGAGGTGAGAAAATACAAGCTAGAGATTTATTTAAATCTCTTACTACATTTTAACCTGCTGCTGGAATGTTCATAAGTTGTAACAATTTTCCTAAAATTGATACCGAAGATCTAGGTTTTTTGAATAGATTAAAAGCAATTGATCTTAAATATTAATTTGTTGAAAATCCCCAACATGTATATTAAAAAAAAACAGATAAATAACTATTAGATTATATATATACAATTGAATGGAAACAAGGTTTTATGAATTTATTACTTGATTATTATTATAAAGATAGTATTCAATTACCTATTACTATTGAATAATTTATATAAAAATAGATTAATCTCGATCTGGATCCTTTTAATTCTTGGGCTCAAGATCGTATTGTCTACTGTGAAAAAACCTTTATTATTCCCGAGTAAGCTAGATAAATATATAATAGTGAGTAAAATGGATAATGTATAATCAAAGATACATTTATTATGTAAAAAAAATTAAGCGACTTTTTTTCTAAACATCCATAGACTTATGGTATTGTTAAATATGATAAAAAAAATATGAAAAAAGATGATATTAAAGAATATGGTATTAAACCCCGTGTTTTCTATGATGTTAAAATATAAAATTTAGAAAATTTTGTTTAGGATATTTGACTTGTTTTTTAGATTGTCCCAAAAAAAGACAGCCGCCGGTCCAGAAAAGACAGCCGCCGGTCCAGAAAAGACAGCCGCCGGTCCAGAAAAGACAGCCGCCGGTCCAGAAAAGACAGCCGCCGGTCCAGAAAAGACAGCCACCGGTCCAGAAAAGACAGCCGCCGGTCCAAATTGATCCCTTCTTTTTTAAAAAAAAGAAAGATTACAATTTAAAATAAACAGAATTATTGGGTTTTAAAATTTTTTGGATTTTTAAAGCTAAAAAAAAAAATTATATACCAGAATTTTTTTGTAATATTTGGTTTAAATTTATTTTTCTTAGATAAAGTTTGGGTAATTAATAGAAATAATTCTAATTTTCGTTAGATTGAAACTAATAGTGTTTTTTTGAAATATGTAAGATAGACTTAAAATTGCTAAATAAAAAATCAATTAGACATATAACTTGTTAATGTGAGAAATAACGTATACAATAATGTTATTTTAATACCAAGATTAAATTTAATAATTATTCTAACTATATACATTTTTAGAAATGTAACTTAATAAGAAAAATTTTGTAAAAAATATTCTTATATGTGTATATAACAGATAAATACATCATAATTAATGTATTAATTATATAATAAAAAATAAATTTTAATATCAATTTTATACATTAAAATCAATTAATCCACTATTTTACCACCAATCTGATATATTTGTATTTTATTTTTATATTGCATCTTGAGTATATTTTAATTCTAGTCCACTATCTTTCCACCAATTTAAAATATTTGTATTTTCTGTTTGATCCATTGATTTTTTTGTATATTTTAATTCTAATTCACTATTTTTCCACCAATCTAATACATCAATATTTCCATATATACTTGCATTATCAATCGAATTTGATGTATATTTTAATTCTAATCCACTATTTTTCCACCAATCTAATACATCAATATCACTATTATAAATTGCATATTCATTATATTTCAATTCTAATCTGCTGTTTTTCCACCAATCTAATACATCAATATTTCCATATATACTTGCTAGATTTATTGTATCTTCAGTATATTTTAATTCTAATCCACTATTTTTCCACCAATTTAATATATCAATATTACTTGTATTATCAATTGCATTTTCAGTATATTTTAATTCTAATCCACTATTTTTCCACCAATTTAATATATTTGTATTTTTTGCATCATCAATTGCCTTCTCCGTATATTTTAATTCTAATCCACTACTTTTCCACCAATTTAATATATTTATATTTTTTGCATTATCAATTGCATTTTCAGTATATTTTAATTCTAATTTACTGTTTTTCCACCAATATAATATTTATTTATTTTTTGCATTATCAATTGCATTTTCGGTATATTTTAATTCTAATCCACTATTTTTCCACCAATATAAAATATCAATATTACTGTTTTTACTTGCATTATCAATTGTATTTTCAGTATATTTTAATTCTAATCCACTATTTTCCCACCAATTTAAAATTTTAATATTACTGTTTTTACTTGCATTATCAATTGTATTTTCAGTATATTTTAATTCTAATCCACTATTTTTCCACCAATTTAAAATTTCAATATTACTGTTTTTACTTGCATTATCAATTGTATTTTCAGTATATTTTAATTCTAATCCACTATTTTTCCACCAATCTAATATTTCAATATATGAATAATAATTAGCATTATCGATTGAATCTGATGTATATTTTAATTCTAATCCACTATTTTTCCACCAATTTAATACTTTGAAATTTTTTTGTAAACTTGCATGATTTATTATGTCTTTGGTATATTTTAATTTTAATCCACTATTTTTCCACCAATCTAATACATCAATTTAATTTTCAAAACTTAAATAATATACTGTATCTTTAGTATACTTTAATTTTAATCCACTATTTTTCCACCAATTTAATATATTAATATTACTATTTATACTTGCTTTATGTATTGCATATTGATTATATTTTAATTCTAATCCACTATTTTTCCACCAACTTAATATATCAATATTACTTGCATTATTTATTGCATATTGATTATATTTTAATTCTAATCCACTATTTTTCCACCAATTTAATATATCAATATTACTTGCATTATGTATTGCATCTAGAGTATATTTTAATTTTAATCCACTATTTTTCCACCAATTTAATACATCAATATTACTTGCATTATCTATTGCATCTTAAGTATATTTTAATCTTAATTTACTATTTTTCCACCATTCTAATACATCAACATTACTTTCATAATTTACTGCATCATTGGTATATTTTAATTTTAATCCACTATTTTTCCACCAATCTAATATATCAATATTATTTGCTTTATCTATTGCATTTTTAGTATATTTTAATTCTAATCCACTATTTTTCCACCAATCTAATACATCAATATTATTGTCTTTACTTACATTATCGATTGCATTTTCAGTATATTTTAATTTTAATCCACTATTTTTCCACCAATCTAGAATCTCAATTTTATCTAGTAGATCTATTGATATATAACTATATCTCAATTATAATTTACTTTATTTTAAGTATTCTAATATTTTAATATGATTTAAAATACTGGCTTAATCGATTGTTTTATTTGTATATATTGGTATAATACCAATTTATAATAATACTTTTAATATTTTGATTTATTAATCTTAAGATAAACAATTATTATTATCTAAATTTATATATAATAATTCTTTTATATTAAATACATAACATATCTTTAATTTTTCTTTTTGATCTTTAATTTTTTTAAGATATTATATCTAATATCTAAATCTAAATCAATCATTTTATAAAAAAAATATTCTAATTTTATTATTTATAATCTTTAATATTTATATTTTTTTTAAGATATTATATCTAATATCTAAATCAATCATTTTATAAAAAAATATTCTAATTTTATTATTTATAATCTTTAATATTTATATTTTAAAATCAATTTATTATTTTTAATAAAAAAATCAAAAAAATTTTATCTGATTATAAATGTTAAGTATTCTTTAAATGAATTTAAAATAAAAATAAAATTAATATCAAATTACAAAAATTAATTCATTATTAATAATTAATATGAATACCTAAATCACGATATATTTATCGGCGTTTATTAAAATAATTAATAAAAACAGAATAATTATCACGAATATCGATGACAAGAGGATCAATATCATGAATTTTTCTTTAAATACGTCCAATAGCTTAAGTAATAGAAGTTTTAGGACTAGCCATAACTAGAGTATTAAGATAAGGACAATCAAATCCTTCAGAAACAAGTTGAAAAGTACTAATAATAATATCGCCAGTTTTAGGTTAATGTTAATTTTTAGTATTAAATAATTAAATATAAAATTAATCTTAAGAAAGATCATTAAAAAGAAGATCATAAAGAACAATAGTATGTTATTTTCTTTCGGTAAGAATAAGAATTTTACGAGAAGGTTCAGAAGTAATAAGATCAACAATAAAATTTGAAATAAAAGAAGATCGTTAATCATTAAGAGTAATATCAGTTATCATACGAGATAAATTTAATTGTTTTTTGTAAGATTTAATAAAAGATTCTTAAAAATAAGGATCAAAGAATTTTACAGCTTAAACAATAGGTACTTAATGTTAATATTAATCATAAGAAATTTAAATATCACCAATAAATTTTTAAGAGACAAATTCTAAACCATCTCTTCTTTTAGGAGTGGCAGATAAGAATAATTTATAAGGAGCATTGAATTTCAGAAGAGCAGAAGAGAAAACACGAGAACATATATGATGAGATTCATCAACAATAATAAATTTGTATTAAGAAGAGTATTTACGATTAATACGATAATTAGGTTTACAGACAGTTTATAACATACAAATATCAACATGAGAATCATAAATAAAATGTTTGTTAGAACAATTACCAGAGAAATCATCTTATAGAGGACAATGAGAGTTTTTCCTTAGATAAGATTAACACGACAATTAGAGACAAATTATTAAATTTATTAAAACCATTATTTAAGAAGAATATCTTTGTGAACTAGAATGAGGGTTTTAGCTCTGATTAAATTAGCAATAATAAAGATAGCGATCACAGTCTTACCAAAACCAGTTTATAGACATAAAAGTAAAGAATATAAATTAGAAGATAAGAATTTTTATTATATTTAATCAAAAATCTCACGTTATTGTTATCTCAATGAATGTTAAAATAAAAATTCATCTTAGTGAAAAGAATAGAAATTGTTATTTTTATATTTAGAAGACCCAAAAGTTTAAAAACCATAATCACATGGGATAATAATACGATCTTTAAGAGTACGATATATATTAAATTAAGTATAAGAGAAGAAATTTT
Organism: Syzygium aromaticum; assembly: GCA_024500025.1. NCBI lineage: Eukaryota > Viridiplantae > Streptophyta > Magnoliopsida > Myrtales > Myrtaceae > Syzygium > Syzygium aromaticum. Next base: position 31,677 of record JACTMA010000013.1, on the reverse strand, counting down.
TATCTTCAATTCTGATACATAAATCATTTTAAATTTTTTCGATTTATTTTTGATCTAAGCTGTCGAGAAGGACTTAATATCCGTTATTATTTAATAAAACAGATACTGAATTATTAGAAAAAATTTCATGATTATTATCCATTATCAACTAATTTATTCATAAAAAAATATTTAGAAAAATTTTCAGAAATAGAATTATTTTATAATTTATGAAGGATATTATCATTAATTAAATTTTTTTCGATAAGAGAATCAATATGAGGAGAAAAGATAGGATGAGTTTAATCAATACGATCAATAGTAATATTTTCTTTATTATCAGGAATATCTTCTAGTTTTTTTATTAAGTATAAAAATTTTTAAACTAATTAATATTAATAGAAGAAAGATTTTTTAAAATAAATTAATGTTATTGAACAATATTAGTAATAAGGAAAATTAGAATTAAAACAGCAAGATGTAGATCAATATAAGAAAAAATAAAAATAATAATAATAAAGAAAGTTTAAAAATTTAACATAAGAGGATAATATAAATTAAAAAGAGTAAGAATAATAACAAAAATTTTAATAGTAAATAGAAACATTTTTAAAATAAAGAAAGAAAAAAATAATAATCAAAAGAAAAGATTATTAAATTATTATTAAAATTGAAAATATTAAGGATCACGAGAAGTATAATTATGAAATGCAAAATATATAAAAAAAATCGAGACTAAAAGATGTAAAAGATTGATAATAAACAAAATAGTTGAATGATTACATAAAAAGAAGATAACAAGAGTAATTTAAATAATAAAAAGAATAGATATAATAGTAATAAATTTTAGGAGAGTATTAGATTGATTAATGTAATAATCAATATCAGTTTCTTATTAAATTTAGTTTTGATCAGGATGTGGAAAAGATAGATGAAATGAATTATCAACAGATTAATCTTATGAATTAATTTTTTCGTTAATTTTTAAAAGATTAATGTTTTAATTAAGAATATCTTAAGATTTAGATAATAAAGATTAGTTGTGAGTCATTTTATAGTAAATAAATATAATAAAAATCAAATAAAAAAAAATAAATAAAATGAATAATAAATAGAATAAAGAAAGTAATCCATATAAAGTTAGCAATATTGTATTATTAGAAAATATATAAAATAAAAGTGATAAATTAAATAATGATAAGAAAAATAAAAATAATAATAAAAATATAAAATTTAGTATTAATAGAATTTTTAGAGTTAATTTTCTGTTCTAAACGTTCATTATGAGATAATTAATTATTATCAAATTTTTCAATAATATCATCATCGAGATTAATATATACTGATTCTTGTGATATTTTATCTGAAAAATAAGTCATAATTTCGATCATAGCATTCATTTTAGTTTGTTGATTTCTGAGTAAGAATTATTCGTAAGCAAATGAGATAAGAGAAAGACAAAAAAAGTAGAAAACAAAAATTCGAGTTTTTTAAGAAGAGAATTCAGAAGCTTTAGAAGCTTGAGAAGGTTATAAATTATATAATAAATTATATATAGATATAATTTAAGAATCTTTAGATAATTACAATATATCATAAGAATTAGAGAGATTAAGTTACGGACTATTAAGAAAATTAGTAATTTAACTTTATATATTATTAGAATTAATTTGAATAGAATTAGATTAAAAAAACGAATCAGGAAAAAAATGAATATCAAAAACATAAAAAACATTAATAGTTTTATTCTATTAAGGATTAAAGAATTGAGTAATAAAAAAAGGGAATGTTTTAGAAGGTTATTTTATAAAAGTGGCAAAATATATTTTATCTAATGATAATCCAAGTTGAGAAGCACTTTATTAAATTTAATATCTAGATAAAAAATTAATAGAGATAGAGATATTACTTTATGATATAATATTTTAAAAATCAGAAAGAATAGTATTACGGAAATTATTATAATCTAAATTAAAAATTTCATCAGGACTAAGAAATTTGGAGACATATTTTATAGTTTTAGGGTCAATAAGTGATTTGTGTGGAATATTAGGAATATACTAATAATTATAATAATTTTTTTGAACATCAAGAATAGATTTTTAAATATGATTAATAATATTATTATCGGAATCTAATTAATTCTAAGAATAAGAATTAATAATATTTTAAGAAGAATCCATTTATATATAAAAAACAATAAAAAAAGTCAAGATTCTTCGAAATCATTATCATTATTTTTTTTTATATTAAATTTTTTAAATTTTTGCGAGTAACATGACGATAATATAAATTACCATTAGAGTTATATTCGATTATTTATCCAATTTGAGCATTATAATATTTTTATATAGGATCATCAAAACAGACCTAAGGCATTTTTGATTTAGTAGTATTCCAATAAGAAAGGAATTTTTATTCTTCTTGTTTAGATAGAATATGAATAGAAGGTTATAGTTTATGTTCAGTAATATCATATTAAAGTTATTAAATAGTAAAAATTTATGAAGAAGAAATAGATTTAAATTTTTCTAAAATTTTTGATAATTAACTAGATGTAAAAGTTTATGAAGTCACCAACATTTTAATTTTAGATTGATCAGGAATATCAGTGGTAGATTTTAGTATACTATCAATATTAGGTTTTTCATCATTACAAAAGATAATAAAAAAATCTTAATTAGCAGTAATATAAAAATATTTATCTTAAGAAATACCAGAAGTATCAAAATTTATATCAGATTAGATACCTCTTTTTTTAAGCATTTTAGTAATAGTATGTAAAGAAATTTGAAGTGGATTTAATAGTGGAGTATTCATTTTGATATATCTTTAGAAATAAATCTTTAGAAATAAAATCTTGATGATATTTATATTTAAATATAATAATTTTTTTAAACCAAATCACAATTTAATACTCAGATTTTCAAAAATTTCATTTTAAAGAATTTAATTTTATAATTTTTTATTTAAAAAATTCTCAAATCAGTGATTTTACCTCTTTAAAAAGTATTTTAATTACAATAATCACGATATTCTTGATAAATATCCTACAATGTAAGAGGGTCATCATCAGTATCATCATTATTAATAACAAGTCTATCTTAAAAGAAACACAAAAAAGGATTATTTTATTTTTGATATTCAATGGTATCATTTTTAATATCTAGAGATTCGATTAAAGGAGATGTTTTATTAAGAGTCTTAAATTATTGTATGAGTAAATACATTAAATATTATGGCCATAATTTCATTCTTTCGGATAAGGAAACGTCAAGTTAAAATTCATTTTTGTTTTTAGGATCTAAACAAAATTTAGATTTAAAAGTTATAACTTAAATTCTTCTCCAAGTACCATCATCTTGAGTATTGACTTCTGGAAGATGATTACATGCTAATATCATCCTGAACTAAGGTAAGAATTGACATCCATTATCATATAATTATCTGGCTCTAATAAAATCATTACCGCTGAATTCTTTCATAACTCCAGTATTTAATTTATCATTATTGGTCGGTTCCTACATCACAACTAATCTGCAACCTTTACAGGCAGCAATTTCAGGGTTAGCTTAAGTCGATTAAGCTCTCTTGCCGGTAACAGCATCAACATTTATATTAGCGGCGTAATCACCTAGACATGAAGATAATAGTTTAATTAGAGCACTCTTAGAATTGGATCCACAACCATTGAAAAATAAAATTTCTCTTATAACTTGATACCAGATAAGAATGTAGAAAAAAAGTTACCACATATATTTTCTGGTATCATAATCAGTAAATATTTCTTTCATATATTAGTTGATTTATTGTATAATAGAATCATTTTAATTTATATCTCTTATATAATCGTAACCTGTCGATTATGTAATATTATCACTGGGAACACCATTACGGTAAATATCGTTCTCAAGATCATAAACACCGTTGTTAAAACATAATAAATTAGGGTTTTAATCTAAATTTGATTCAAAATTAGAATTATCAGCATAAAATAAATTAGCTGCTTATCGGATTATACCAACTTTAAAAGAATTTTCACCAAGTCTAAGTATATGTTAAGAAATCTTTTTCTTTTCTTTTTCTAAAGTAGTTTCAGATTTTTTAAAATCATTTTCTTGGTCTTTTTCTTATTTTTTAAAATCATTTTTATTTTCATCATTTTCTTGGTCTATCTTTTGATTAGTAATCTCATGTTTTTTATCATTATTTTCTTTTTTTAACTATTTTAATAAATCTTGGAAATGTTTTGTTTTATTCTCGAATATTTTTTTGATTTCAGTAGAAATGAGATTATGTAATTAATATGCGCTATCACATGAGATCCATCGATGATCTTTATATTACCACCAATGATTTTTAGAAATATTACCACACATGAATGATCCTTTGTAGATATTATATACTACAACAGCAACATTAAAATGATTGAATTGTCTTATAGCATCTTATACATATCTATCAACACTCTAATGCATAATTTTTTTGTATTCAGATGGATTATCTTAATTAGCCCAGTATTTCAGAGAAGCAATAGTCATATTTCTCTTTTCAAATTATTAATTCCATAATGTTTAACAGACTTCTTTATCAAATTTTTCAGATAATTAACTGAATTATAACCATGAATCGTATAAAAGTTCACTGATATTCTTACAACACCAACCAACATGCATCCAGTCATTATAATCATCAGCTCTTTTTTAAGACAATAATTTGATAAGTTTTTTGGACAACTCAATATTTTCTTCTTCTGATTATGAAACAACGTTTGTTGTTTTTTCTTATTATTCTATTTTTTGATTTTGTCTCTCTTCTTAAAATTTTAATTCTTTTTAATAATCTTTTTTATGGGATATATTATAAATGTTACCTATTACCGAAAATTTATTGACAAGATCTTATAAACTATACTTTTATTCCACTTCATCATATCCATAATGTTCAATTTGTAATTCTTATTAATACTGATATATTTATTTACAGTAATATGGTTCGTTATCATTTTTTTAAGAACCATATAATAACCAATTACCACGTTTAGTAGTCTAACTATCAAAACACTTACATAACGGTTTTGATAATTCTAATTCTTGATATTTTTATAGTAATTATGGATCATTTAATACTTATCTTCTGATAAAAATTTGATCATCAAGATTTGTAACTATATCAGGTATCTGAATATGTATACCATCTTTAATATATTATTTATCTTGATAAATATACGTTTTCTTCTTTTCTAAAACATAAATATTTATTTTTTTAGATTAAAAATTAAAATATATATTGAGATATTTCATATATATTTGTATAAAAAATTATATAAATTCATTATTATATAATCTTTTATTATTAAATTATACAAAATCATCTGATTCTTAATTACTAGTAATATCAAATTATTTTTCAAAATCTAAATCTATTAATATCTAAGAAGGATCACTTTTTTTTTCAGCAATATATAAAAGGGACGTTTCACTTTTTTTCTATTATTATAAAGCTGTAATATAATATTTCAAAAATCTTTCTTTATTTTATATTGTAAATGAACCATGATTACTGAATAATAAACTTGTATGAGTATGATTCTCGTAGTTGTCATCATTTTTATGGACACGATGTTTTTCCAAATAATTGAAAAATTTTTAAGAAATGTCTTTATAACTTGATGTCGACATATTTTCAGGAGATATCGACATATTATTATAATATATTAATATTTTTTTATTTTATTTTTTCAAATTTTTTTTTTTGCTATATTTTTATATATTTTTTTTAATATATTTTTTTTAAATGATATTTTATATAATATAAATATAAATGATTATTAATAATTTTTTACACAATTTATAAGAGAGAAATAATAATATTTAATTATTATAATCTAATTAGAAATATATTGACTTATTAAGTATAATAATATTGATATTAACTATAATAATTGTTATATTATAATATACTATAAAAGAAACCTATTTAAATAAATATTATTTATTATTATTGATTATATTTATACCTATATTCTTAATAATATGTATTATATTTCATTTGTAATCTTTAAAAATTGTTTATGAAAATTAAAAAATAACATAATAAATTATAAAATTTATGATAATATCTGCTTTAGTACCATTAATTACAACAATATTCTTTTTAATAATTGAAGTATTTTAATTATAGTAAAATAATATACAGTTTTTGATCTTAAGATCATCTATATTAAATATTTTATTTATAGGTTTAACATAGTTAATTGGTATATAAATGAGAAATTATTAAATTTTGTAATTATATAAATAAAATAATAATATACTAGATGATTAATTATAATTAAATATTGTTACTAATTTTTTTTATACATTATTCTAAAAAATATATTCAAAATTTTGATCGATTTAGAAAAAATAATTATTAATAATAAAATGTAAAAGAAAAATAAAAATTTTTTTATATCCCTAAATAAAATGAAGTAAATAATTTATAGTTCTCTTATGTTATTTATTCTATAGAGTGCAATTTTCCCACAAAATCCATTTGCACTGGCCCAAACAGAATGTTGTAATTAATGTGAATCTAGTGGTTATATCTGTTTATATAACAACAATTATTATTATTATGATACTGTCAATTTTAATTATTTAAAGGATTATATAATCTAAAATAGAATGTGAATCTTTTCTTTAATAATTAATAATTTAATATTTTTAATCCTCAAGTATTAGCTACTGTATAAGGTAGTTGTTCATAATTATCTTCATTTAATACATCTTCTTCTGGATCTTCTTCTCCTACATTGTTTTAATAATTACCTGGAGGATTAAATATTAATGTTAATTCTTCCTCTTCTTCTTCTTCTTCATCTTCTTCATACTAAAATAATACAGTAAATTAGATATTTACTCAATAACCATAAGACAATTTAAATTTCACTCCTGTACCTGAAACTTAATTTGCTCCCGGAACTTAATCTAGTCCATTGTCTCCCTATCCATCTCCATCACCATCACTTCCTGACTCAGGTTCTTCATCAGCACCTAAAACAAGATCGCCCCCAAAAGAATCACCTTCGGGTAGTCCCTAATCACCTGATCTAAATTTTTCTCCTTTGAGTAATGAATTAAGTCCCTCACCTTAATAACCAAGTTTATATTTTCCATCTTCAGGATCAGGTGGATATTATCCTCCACCTCCATTTGCTGGAGTTTCTCATCCTCCACCCCCAGTTTATACTGGAACAACTGTATTACCTCCACCTCCTAGTGGTACTGGTTTAAGTTGTCCACCTTTGTGTGTATATCAAACACCACCTAGTGGATAATCTTTTCTTCCACCACCAGGTGTTTCTTTATCACCCCCACCTGTTGTAGTAGAAAATAAAAGATCTGATTCAATAAGACCTTGGTATTCTAAAATTAAAAATCGTCAAGTTTTAACCGAATTATTTTGATTATGTTAGATAATATCATCCACAAAAAAAAACAACAACGCTTTATTTTTATGTCGTTTATTTCTTGTTCATATTAATTAGCACGCTATTCAATATTCACAGTTATCCAACTCTCACTGCTTTATTTTGATATTTATATAAATTATTACATTATATTGGAATAACATTTACGCGTTTTAAAAATAAACGTTTGAATTTTTTTATAGAAGAATAATTTTTTATAGAATAGAATGATTTTGTTTGTGAACAATTAATAGAAAACAAATTTTATTTAGGAACTAAACAATAACAATAACCCTTTTTGTTTTAACCATTAGCTTTTTTTGTTAATTTAGGACAGCCTTAAAACTCTCAATTAGTTTCTATTCTTCTTGATTCATATTATTCGTATGACAATAATACATAATAAAGTTTTTGTATCTATATTTATAGTCTTAGTTATTCATTTTGTATAAATAAAGAAAGAACTAAATTTTTATAAAAAATTATATAATAATAATATTATTTGTTTTTAAATAATTTTTATAAGAAAATAAATTTTTTAATATGTATTTAGACAAGTTTTAATTATATTATTAAAGTTATTTGGTAATTTTAAGATATGCCATTTTTGAATCAATCTTGATTTATCTCGACCATTCTTGGGCCAATCTTAATTTATCTAGGCCGGATCTAAACAAAAATATTTCATCAAGAATTAAATTTGCATCTCTGGCTTAAATTCTTCTTCACTAGTTAATATTTTGACTTATTATTGATTAAAAGCTAAATTTTCGATCAAGTTCGACAATATAACAAAATATTTTTTGTACAACAAACCAATTTATTTTCCACTTTCAAGTTTGAGAAAATTTCCACTTTCAAGTTTGAGAAATTTTTATTTTAACTTCATATTAACTAACAATTACTCAGACCTAACCCACTTTTTCTTATATTATTTTATTTGATATCAATCTTTTTTTATTCAACATTTTTAAATATTTTATTGTGAGTTTATAGATAGTTATTTGTTAAAAACAATTTTAGCAATATATATATTGTTTTCTTATGTCTTCACATAAAACAGTATTAATTGGTTCACTATTTCGAATGTTTTTTCAAGCATTATTTTAAAGTATCAATATTCTAAATTTCTTAAGATAGTTCATCACTACTTTCTATTTAATCTATAATATTATTATCATTTTATTAATTCTATGTAGTGAATAGATTTATATTGCCACAAATTTTTGTTATCATTTTAAAATTTTCTGTTTATAATTTTTATATTAATTCATCTTCTTAAATTGGTTAATTACATTAATACAATATATTTAATGTGTTACAAACATATTTTGTTACTAATATTATATAATCTAATTGACATTCGTAAAAAGATCCTTTATGATGATATTTATTCAATATTGATTAGATAGTTTTTTCACATATAATATCATTGATACATGAAATTTTGTGTACATCTTTCAAACCATCGCAATTAGAATTATCATGATTTGATAATCTTTTATCAGCATTTCTTGATTATCAAATATATCTCTTTCTTCGTTTCTTTATCGATAAATATACAAATATTTGTTATAAGCTATGGGTGTAAAAGTATGTATATATTTTTATTCTTTTTCTTGCAATTATATGTTTTCTTGATTTATTTTATATTATCCAGTAAATATTATTTCTTTTATCACTTTAAATACCCATTCTTGAAATTGTTATGCTATTTGAGAATCTTATCTCATTATTAATTTATAGAGGCCATTTTCAGTTAGAAACCATTGATTTTAAAACCCGGTAATTGGAGTTACCGACCTTCATAATTTTTTCTTTTTCAGTATAATTCTATATAGTTTTTTTGATTTTATTTATCCCTAATACCTATCCAATCTAATCGAGCATTAAATAATGGATTTTCATTTGTTCCATATATAGTGATATTCAGATTTAAAAATTGTTTTGTTATCAGATCAAGATTATGATTTTCTTAATCCTGCAAAAATAATTAAGAAGATGAAGACATACTTTATATATCATAATCTGACATTTTTTAATTTTATAAAATTTATAATAAATTATAAATAATAAATCATTTTTTTTTAATTATCTATCCCCAATCTCAATTTTAAATTTGGGGATGATTTTTTTATATCAATCAAGGAATATATTGACAATTTTAAAATCCTTATCCTCGAATTCTATCATTATTTTATAATTTGATATCAATTCTTTTAAAAATTACGTCAGGATAATCTTAAGGATTTGATTTTATATAATCATTTAATTATTTATTAAATGAAATTTTTCCGATTTTATTCTCAGTATCTGATATATATTGTTCTCTTATTTCATCACATAATATATAATTGTCATTGGAATATTCTATATGATCTTTACTCCAAATATTAATAGGATTTAATTAAATATTTATTCTTTAATCAATAGAATCTTATATGCTTTTTGGTATTGTTAGTCTAGGTTTATAAAAAAAATCTATTAAAAGATTCATAAAACCTTATTTCCATTAAATATTATAATCAATATTATCTTATAAATTTCTATCTATTGATTTTTAAAATTAATTAGATGGATTATCAACAAATTAATATTTTAAATCAATAACTTTAAATCTATTCAAAAATCCTCCATCTGAAGTATCAATATATGGTAATTAATTATATGATATAAAATACCAGCATATGGCTAATTTCTTATTTTTTTTGACGTAAAGTTGGCGTAAAGTTGTCGTAAAGTGCGTAAAGTTGACTAAATATCCGTAAAGTTGGCGTAAAGTTGAAAATTTATAAATATTTCCTTTCAATTTAATGCACAATTTATAAAAGCTTGACCTGAAGTTTATTTTAATTTTTTTTATCTACTTTTTTAAATTCTACATTTTAAAAAATTTATGGTAAGGATTAAAAATAGCTATTTAACTATTTATTAAATGAAATTTTGCCGATATTGTTATCGGTATCACTAATATATTAATTTCTTATATCTTCACAAAAAGTTATTTCATTTTATTAATATTTTATATGATCTTACGCCCATAAATCTATAGGATTTTATTATAAATTAACCCTTAACTCTATTGATTTTTTTATACTTACTGGTAAGGATACTCTTTTTTAATAATAATTTTTTATTAATATATTTATAAAACCTTATTTCCATTACACACTTTGTATCAATTAAGATAGTTAAAAATTAATCTATTTTTAAAATTGATGCTAAGGTTCTTCTACAAATTGATATTTTAAATCTATTATTTTTAATCTATTAAAAAACCCACCATCAGATGTATCAATTTAAGGTACTTAATTACAACTTATAAATATTCCAGCACAAGGCTAGAAAGTAATTAAAGATTTATATAAATCTCTTGTTTGTATTTTTTCACCTCCAGTCAGTATTTTGACTTATTATTAATTAAAAGAAACTCTTTTATCTAATTCCGCAATATAACAAAATCTTTTATTAATGAGTTTAGATGTATCTGGAGTAGCAGAATTAGATGTTTAATTAGGAGCTTAAATCATAACAGATCTTCCGTTATGACTGTAGGCCTACAAACACAATGTTTCATTCATTAGATTGAATAAGATGGTTTTACCATTATTTCCTTATCCAGCAAGAATAACAATTTATTTTTCTTAAATTACTTTATTTGGATTTAAACAATTAGAAAGTTGTTTTAAAAACCACTCAAATTCATTTTTTTACATAATCTGAGAGAGTTATTCATATATATCATCATATTTTGCACTTGGATCATAATCGTAATCGATCTAAAATGTATTATACATGTCAGGAGTAGTTTTTATAAACTGATTCTTATCAAGATCGAAAGTCCCATTTTTAAAATGGAGATAATTAGGATGGTTATTAAATTTAATCTTTCTGTTAAGATAAGTCTCCATTAGATATTGATCAAATCGATTATTGTTATAAATATCATTCCTAATATTATTTAATCGAAATTATATTAATTTCTTTTTCTTATCTTTTGGATCAAGCCGATCAATAATTTAATTGAAGAACTCGACAGTATAATCTCGAATTTTTTGTTTAGCAATCTAGAACCCATATTCCAAAAGCCACCATTACATTCAGTTTATGTTTCCTCATCGTAGTTATCAAAGAACATAACCTAACCAATCCTTATCATCATAAACATAGAGGAATTCATTAGGAAAATCCAAATTATAAAGTTTAGCAATAAATTGGATCTCATTGTTAAAAATGTTGATAAAAAACTGTTTATGCTTATCAGATTTGAATGTAATATTTTAGAATTCGTTATCATAAACCACATCGTCTTTTTCATCTTTAGAAATAGCAGTATGATAATGATAATGAACAGAATTATCAAATTGATTGTATTGCACATTGTATTAAGAGATTTATTAAGAGCTGAATTCTCTCTGTACTTTACTCAGAGCTTTTTGTAATTCTTTAGGTTGATTGATAGTTTCTATACGACCTTAAGGATTTTTACGAAAAAGTATTTTTTTTTCTTGACCGGTGAGCTCACGAGATTCCTGAGCCCAATTTTATTATTTGTATCTTCTATATATAATTCTCTAATATCATCAGATAATATATATGTATCATTTTCATATTCTATATGATCTTTGGCCCATTAATGTAAGGGATTTAATTATAAATTAATTCTATAGAGTTTTAAATAGTTCTTGGAATTTTTCTTTATAATAGTATACTAGATCATTTATATTTAATTTGAATCACATTAATAAATTATAAAGATATATACATATAATAATTATTTTTAAAAAGAAAAAAAATTAGTAAAACTTTTTGATTAAAAAATTTCATTTTTTCTTTATTTCGTTTTGTTTTAAAGCAGTTATATTGATTATATATAATTTTTGTGTCTTTTTTTTGTCTTTTTTTCAAAAAAATTGTCTTTTTTTTGTCTTTTTTTCAAAAAAATTGTCTTTTTTTTGTCTTTTTTTCAAAAAATCATTAAACAAAACAAACATTAAGAACACCAAGCCCTTATTTTTTTTGTTTATCTATATATTAATGAATAGGACCAATAAAAACATTATAGTATAAATTTGGATATTCATCAAAAAAATCTTTTAAAAATTTATTAAATTTTTATTTACCAATTTTATCATCATTTTCTTCTAAAAACTTAGAACGTATATCTTCACAAAACAATTTGTGATTTTCTTGATATTAAATATTATTTTCTAACCAATTGTAAATAGGATTTTTTACAATATTAATATATTAATTAATAGTTTATTATATACTTTATGGCAAATCAATATCTTATTTGTAATAATAATGAATTAATAAATTCATAAAGCCTTTTTTCCAATTTACAGATTAAATTAAATCTAATAAATCTTTATTAATTTTTTTTAAAATTAATGTTTTGGATTTTTTACAAATTAATATTTCAAATCTATTATTTTTAATCTGTTTAAGAAACCACCGTCTCCAGTATCAATATGAGGAATTTAATTGCAGCTAATAAAAATACCTGCAGAAGGTTAAAAAGTGATTAAACTTTTATACAAATCTCTAGCTTAAATTTTTTCACCTCCTGTCAAAATTTTAATTTATTATTGGTTAAAACATTGATTTTTATCTAATTCAGCAATGTAGCAAAATCTTTTATGAATTAATTTTGCAATATCAGGTGTAGGGCTATTAGAAGTAGAATTAGGTGCTTATATCATTACAGATCTTCCATTGATACTGTAAGAATCAAGTCCCAATGCTTCATTCATTAGATTAAATAGAACTGTTTTTCCATTGTCTCCTTTTCCTGCAAGAATAACTATTTATTTTTATTTTATAACTTATTTAGGATTAAGACAAAAAGATAGTTATTTTAAAAACCAATCAAATTCATTAGGTTACATGATCTAAGACAGTGATTAATATATCTCATCATATTCTACATTGGAATCATAATCGTAATTAATTTGAAAAGTATTGTACATGTCAGGAGTAGTTTTTATAAACTGATTCTTATCAAGATCAAAAGTACCATTCTAAAAATGAAGATAATTAGGATGGTTATTGAATTTAATCTTTCTGTTAAGATAAGTCTCCATAAGATATTGATCAAATCGATTATTGTTATAGATATCGTTCCTAATATTATTTAATCGAAATTATATTAATTTTTTTCTTATCTTTTGGACCAAGCTGATCTATAATTTAATTGAATAAATCAACAGTGTAATCCCTGATTTTTTGTTTAGCAATCTAGAATCCTCCTTGCATATTCCAAAAACCACCATTACATTCAGTTTATGTTTCCTCATCATAGTTATCAAAGAACATAACCTAACCACAATCTTTATCATCATAAACATAGATAAATTCTTTAGGGAAATCCAAATTATAAAGTTTAGCGATAAATTAGATCTCATTGTTAAAAATGTTGATAAAAAACTATCTATGCTTATCAGATTTGAATGTAATATTTTCGAATTCGTTATCATAAACGGTATCATCTTTTTCTTCTTTTACAGGAGCGGCATGATAGTGATAATGAACAGAATTATCAAATTGATTATATTGCACATTATATTGAGAAATTTCTTAAGAATTAAATTATCGTGATACTTGATTGAGAGCTTTCTATAATTCTCTGGGTTGATTTATAGTTTCTATACGTCCCTAAGAAGTTTTTCTAAATAGAATCTTCTTCTCCTGACCGGTAAGTTCACGGGATTCTTGAGCAGAAGCGTGTGACGGACTCTTGGCAACGGCAAGAAAATAGTTATTATCGATAGATTAAATCTCATGGAGCTATAGACCAAATTTGTCAAGAAAAACTTTATTGAGAGTGAAACTAATATTTTAGATCATATTCTTATCTTTCTAGAAATTAGACCCAGAAGATGATTCCTGTGTATTAGAAGAAGTTTCTTTATCAGAAGAATTATCACTAGTAGTAATAATTTGGCATCTATGAGTATTATCATCGTAATGAAAGAAAGTCTAGAAAAACTTACCACATTCAGCATCTTAGCATTTAATGATAATATTATTTCCATAGAGCATGCAGACAGCATTATTTGATTTATGTGAACAAACAGGAGTATGTTATTCGGTAAGGGTAAGACTGAGATGTGATTCATCAGGACGTCGAATAATATCTCTGAAAAGATATGTCTTAATATAATTGTGATTCTTGATATATTATAAGATAAAATGTCTATTTATATAATCGGATAATAGCATAAAATTAGAATTAGGACAATAACTAGATAAGGATCGTAATGGATCATTAAATTAAGATAGAGTGGCAGAATGCTAGAATATACGATTGGACAATGAACCATCTTTATTAAATTTATTAGAATGGATAAGTCTCAAAAGATGTCCACTATAAGCTTATTTATGATCGAAAGGATGTTTTAAATCAAGTTTAGAAACAAAATATTTGACTTATGAACAACCATTAGAATAATCAAAGTAGATAGAATATCCATCATAACTTTCGAGATGGCAGATAATATGCATAGAATTGATAAGATTATCATCATTTTGTTAATTAGATACTTTGATGTAAAATCTAATATCAATATCAGGAAGAAAAGATTATATCTTGGATCTGAGAGATTAGATGGTTTATCTGGCTTGATCAAGGGTTTGTATATCATCCTTACAATCATAATCGAAGAATAGATTGATCATGGAAGAATTCTGACGAGATTCACATAAACAATTATCGTGACCATATTAGTGAGATATCTTGATGAGTTGTTTATAAGAAGAAAGTTCGAGATAACGATTGAAATTCCCGGCAGATAGGATGATCTATGAATTGACCTATCTGCTGGAGAATTTAATGTTATTTTAATATTAATTGAAAAAATCAGAAGAAATATTATCCATATTGAATGAAAATCGATCGATTATTATTATTAATACAAAAAATGTTTTTAAATAGATTTATAAAATCTTTTAATATTAAAATATGGCTAACGAATAAGAAAATCATTCAATAACTCATACATTAGATATAAAAGAATAAGCATTTAATTTTGTAAAAAAAGAAAGTGGACATTTTCTAGAAAGTGCAGTAAGAAAGATATTTTAGACTATAATACCCAATATCTTTGATCCATTAGATATGAAATCAACAGAGATTTTAATGAAAGAATTAAAAAATGAGACAAATATAATAATGACATCATTATTAAAAATAATATCAATATCAGCAACTTTAGCAGAAAAATAAAAATAATCGGCTATTAAGTCTACATAATGAATGATTAAAACTCTTTTTTTTTTGTATTAAATGTTTACGACTAGAAGAAAAATAGTAATAAAAAAATATATTTTTTATTATATATAGTAATAAAATGTAATTTTCAGGATAAAATAATATTTTATAAAGATCGTAATCATATCCGAATTTTGAAGAAAATGTTGAATAAGTATAGTAATAAGTAGACCCAAAAGCACCCTAATGTCATACATAATAATATTTTAAAGATGTAAAAAATAATTAAATATAATAGAAATATTAATAGATATTATAATAAAGAAGTCTATAAAATGAATAAGATTAATAGGAATCGTAAAAATAAAGTGTAGACTGGAGTTAGCCAATACCATAATATAAGATGATGACAAGCAATACACCACAACCAGTTTAAAATACTTACGATAATAACATATATAATAATGACAATTAAATGTAATTATAATAAGACATATAAGATATTTAAAACGATAATTATTTAGATGAATAAGATATAAGTATATCAGAAGAAAATGATCAAGATTATGTATATAAAAAGAATTCTAATAAAAAATATATAAAATTTTAAAATTTTGTTGTAATAACAATATCATTAATAGTCTTATTAATATTTAAAATATCAAAAGATAAATATAAATTAATGCCGACAAAATATAATATAGCAAGCTATATATTAATGATATCATTTATATCTTTTTTTACAACAATTTTTATATAATCTTTTTGATTTTTTGTAGTAATAACAATAGTATTATTAATATCAAAAGATAAATATAAATCAGATGCCAATATAGCAAGTATATATTAATGATATCATTTATCTTTTTTTTACAATTATATAATCTTTTTGATTTTTTTAAAATTATTATTATCTTATTAAAATAAAAAACATGAGTACATAGATGTCATATAATTCATTGATAACAAATTATCCAGACCCAAGTCAGTATATAGCTCTAAGTTCAATATTTGCAGATTAATTATAATCTTTAAGTCCTGGAGCTCGTTTAAGATTGGGTTCTTATAATCAGATGGCGTTTTTTATAGGAACAGGTGGATCTACTTAAACAGATTATTAGGTTTTATCATTGGGATATTCAAACAGTACTTTATAAGGGCCTCTTCAATTCACAGGATGTAATTCGACATCATTTTAGTTTTTACCAGCAGACTCAGCATAAACAATATATTTAGGAAGTAATACATTTACAGCATCAGATAATACTAATCAATATCAATAATATTCAACAAGTTTAACTAATGGTTTTTAGTTTCTACAGAATGTCTTAAGTTCAGGTTCAATAAGATCATTAAATGGGATATGGACAGCACCAAATATAGGTAGTTTGAATTTAGCATCTTTGAAAAATTATCCTCATAGTTTATTAACTCAAAATGGTACACTTGAATTATAATCATCTAATACAGTAGGTGCATAGATATCATTGAATAATATTTCTTATCCATCTAGCAATCAATGGATGTGGAATTTAGTGGGACCAGGATAAGATGGTAGTATTTCTCTAAACTATTCCCAAACTACATATACCGGAGGTAATAGTAATAGTATCAGTTAATAATTGTTGATAGGAAATTCTAATGGTATAATAATAAATTAATCTTTGAGTGTCCCTCTGATATAATCATCCTAAACAGGATATCTGACAACTCCTTTGATATTTAATGCATAACAATATACAATGAATTTATAAGGAAATAGTGGATTATTAATATCTTAAAGTTCGAATAATAGCACATAGACATCAATATAAACATTAAATTCAAACTCTTTATTATTAAAGAGTACGGATACTTAAAATACAATATAAGTAAGTTCAACTTAATTATTTTAATAGACAGTAAATAATAAGAGCTAATAAGTATTTAAGATAGATCCATCAACGGCAATAACAGATTTTTATTTTAGTAATAATGCAAATTTCTAAAATATAACAGGATAATCAATATCAGTTGATGTGATAAATCCTTACACAACGTCTAATAATTCTATAACGTTAAATTCAGATTTCAGCGTACTGGGTAATCTGAATGTAAAAGGAGAAATAAATGCTATAAATACAACATAATTAGAGATATAAGATAAGACAATAGTTTTATCCAGAGGAGCAAAAACATCAAATACAACAGCGACTATAATAGATGGTCCAGCAAATGATCTCTCGGGTATATTAATAGATGGTATTATATCAAATGTGACTGATAGTAATGTATATAATAAGAGTTTACTATGGAATTATAATGGAGGAATAAATTCTACTACTATGTCAAATCGTTCTTATTGGGAATTGTAAGGTGGAGGATTCAATTTATCACGATATATACCATCATCTAGCAATAAAACATAATATGCATCTTAGATAGATGACAGCGGAAATTATATATTATCAAAGATAACAGCATCAAATGTTTAAAAAGTATTTTAGATAGGAACATTACCGAGTAATATGATATATACATGAAAAAAAAAATAAATATATAAATATAAATAAAATGGAATTAGATAAGGTAAAACAACTAAAAGAAAAGATCGATAATTCAAAAAAAACAACACCTGATCTAGGATAATAACCAAAAAAACCAGATGAACAGACAACTTTATTATAGACTGACATAGAACCTATACCAAGTAATTTAATAATTGATGATGACGATAATGTAATAGATAATACTAATAAAGATCTACATTTAACTTAAGTAAGATAAATACCAACAGGATAATAAACTATTGATGGTGATAAGATAGTTTAATTATAATAGATAGTAGATGAAGAAGGAGATATATCAGAGATTAAACCAGATACATTAGTTAAGACCGATAACGATACCGAAGGTATTATTAAGGTATAAGTTGATCCGTCAACAGGATTACCTATAATGAATAATAAGGGAAATTTGAAAAAAGATTGATAATAAAATTATTATATTAAATAAAAATAAAATGATGTTTCATTATTTTAAAATTTTTGTGATATAGTATAGACTTTATAAATAACAATCAGATAAATCATCTTTTTTATTTTATGTGTATTCAATATTGAAATTATAGTGTTTCATATAAAATTCAGTTAAAATTATGCTATTTTTTTTATTAATTTAATAATTTTATCTTGATAGATTATTTTTTTTTTTATAATAAAATTTATTTAATTTCAGGTTCTTAGTGAAAACAAAGTTTATATTTAGGATGTAAATAAAATACATTTATATCATAAATACTTTTAAAAAATCCATAAGTTATAAATTATATACATGATAAAATCTTATTTTTTTAATATATTTGATCTTCAATAAGAATACAATAAATATCATAATTAAATTTTTTTATAAGATCAATCTCCCTTAGTTTATTTATAATAGATTGAGATATATCTTATGAATTTTATTTTTTTTTATTAGTAATATTTAGACAATTCCATTCTAATATTTTTTTAGAATAAATGTCGGTAACACAATAAGCAAAATTTTTATATCCTATATCTATTGAAATAATATAATTTTTTTGGATATTTTTTTAATAAAATATCATTTTTGAGAAATCTATTACTTTTTTTTATGAGATTATGGTTTTTTCTCTTCTAATTTTTTTTTCTATGGTGTTTTTTTTTTACTTTCAACTTCAGAATCATCATTATCATCATCATTATCATTATCATCATCATCATTATCATCATCTTCATCCTCAATTTTATTATTCTTTGAATTTTCATTAGGAACTTATTTGATTTTTTAAGGTTTTGGAATTTATAAACTTTCATATGTCAAGTCTTTAATAAGGTTTAGTTTAGTATCATTTCCTCTAATTTTGAGAAGAACCATAAAATTATCACAGAAGAACCAGTGTTATACTCTAGGACGATATACATCTTCATTGTCATATTTTTTATCAAGATCTTTCTATTTACGGATTAAAAAGCTAGTTACGGTTTATGAAGCAACTAGGAAATAAAGTAATACCATTTTTTTAGATCCCAGTTTAACATTATCCAAAAAATTATCTTTAAGAAAACTTTTTCTTTTTTCATTCAAGATTTAATAACAAGCAGAGAATCCTATTTTATAGAGATTTTATATAGAATCGACCTTTGCATCTTCACTATCCTCTGATGATTAAATAATAGACATACTATTGGTATAATCATTTGATGGGATATATTTATCTGAGAATCTATCAAGTTCTGATTATATTTTCTTTTTTCCTATTTTTATAGATGTATCTTAAGTCTGTGATGTCTCATTGTTTATGAGTATTTCATATAGTTTTCTTATTACTTTACCAAACACTTCTGGATCTTTTTTATGTTCATATTCAGAGCAATAATTTACTATAATATCTGCAGTTATCATAGTTGATATGACACATATTTTAATAAATACTGTATTTTTAGTTTTTTTATACAAATTATCTAGGCAGTTTTCTTTTGTTACATAATTGTTACCAAATTTTTTGTTTTATTAATCAGTAATTTTTTGAGTCACAATACTGAAAGCTTTTGTATATAATTCATCTACGTTGATCGTAGATGGTTCTAGAGGATCTTTGGTATGCGTCATTTTAATATCTTAATTATTATAATCTTACATTTTTTTTCGCATTTTATGATATTAAATATATTTTCCTTTAAATTAATTTTAATTATCATTTTTTTTTTTATAAAATTAATTTTTAAATATTGTTAATTTTATAAAAAAATACATTTTTTTATCATTCATTAGGTGGATATTTTTCACAGTCATATGGATCTGGATCATTAGTATTTTTCCTATATTTTTTTATAAACATATATATTCATAAGCGTCATTATTAAAATAAACTTTTTTAGTTTGACCAGGTGGATTAATTTCTATAGCAGGAACTTTTGAAATATAAGCTGGAGGACGATTTTCTTTAATATTATAAAATCTAAAAAATCGTTAAATTTGATTATCAACCATAATCTACCATATTTTTTTTGAGAAATTACAGTCTGATCTGTAATAGAAAATTTATCTATAATTACTCATTTTTTATTATCAACTATATTTTTTTCTTATATTTTTTTAACAAATATAAAAATAATTTAAAGAAAATTTAATTTATTAAAAAAAATAATATTCAAATACAAAAATGAAGTTAGAACTATAATTTAATCCCCAAAATAATGGGGTAGTTATAAATATTTTCAATACAAATTAGTAGTTATGTAATTGTATCAGAAGATACTTGATGACTAGAGTAAAAACAATATCTATTATGGGAGAACCAAATTCTACAAATGATAAAAATACATTTATTAAGTTGAAACATAATACAGATTATACAACAGAATATATATAATAATAGATGTCAAAAGTTGTATTGAATTTTACCAATTAATAGATATAAGATTTTTAGTCAGAAAAATAGATTTTTAAATTAAAAGCACATAATAAAACTCTTTATAATTTAATGACAACTACATAAGATATTCAAATAATATAAGTGAGATAAAATGAATAAAAAAAATTTCCCGAAGAATATGTAAGATAAATATTTCCATAAAATCCAAATTTTACTAATTTATTTATATTGAAACCTGATTAATTTATCAATTTTTCAGCATATGCAATAACAGGTTTAGCAATAGATCATTCTGTATTTAATCATATACATAATTTAAAAATGAATCCTATTATAGATCAAGATTTATAAAATTAATAATTGAACAAATTAATCAATAATACTTAATAAGAAAAAATAAGACAAGTTTCGACAGATTTTGAAACTACAAATAAATATAGATGTTATCGTAAAGATGATCTTGATTAACCTTATGAATATTAATTATCTTTTTAATCAATAAGCATACTTGAACCATATAATATGTTGTAATAAATTTTTGTATAAATGATTTAAGACTTATATAATTTAAAATCTAATATTAAACTAATAAAAGATAATAATTATTATATTAATGAAGTAGATTCTGATATATCTATAAATTATCTTTTATAATATTATATGTCTAAAGATAATAATATATAATTTATAGGTATTTATAATACAAAATATTAAAAAATATAATCTACTGTATTATCACAATAATAACTTGAAAAAAATTTATAAGATTAATATTAGAATATAATAAATATAATTTAAAATTTATAAAGTTAAATATCTTCTTGATTTATTTTTTATATTTTAAGATAATAAATATGGCATCTAATGACGATTAATTTTTATATGTATTAGATGATATATTCATTTTTAATGAAGATGAACAAATAGATAATCATATAGTGGACTATAAAGAATAAAACTCAGATTAAGAGTTTATTTAATAATAATATTTTAAATTTTAAAATTTATATTCTGTTATCTAAGCAAATAAAAATAATAAAAAAGATTGGATACAATATATGATTTAAATCTAAAAAAAACCATTATCCTTATAAAATATTATTAAATATTCAAATATATAATCAAATTATAATATTATTCATCAAAATAATATTTATATTCCAGAATCTTATTAAGATTAATTATTCATATATCCTATACAATAAAATTCTGGTATTAATGAACTTATAAATTTAATACCTTGTCAGTAATCAAATAAGTTTTTGTATTATCAAGGAGATTAAGTTAATCATTATGGTTATAGTTTTTATAATTCTAAAAAAGATGTAAATATATTTTCTGTAGATTAATATATCCAACAATTATAATAAATATATCATGAAAAAGTATAAAAGAAGTTTATTTATGTAATAATAAACTAGAAAAAGTTAAGATAAAAGATAGATTGAACAATTTTATTTATTTAATTTCTTAACAACAAAAATCAATTATTCCTATCAGCATAAATTGCTAAAATTATAAAAATAAAGGTATAGTTTATTTAAATCCAAATTAATCAAATATCTATAAATATTAAGATTGGGATAAAACAGTATTTAAAAAAGAAAATTTTTTATAATAAAATTAATTCTAAGAAGAATCACAACTTTTAAATCTATTTTTCCTCATATATAGTGGATATTTAATAATGACAATGCATATCTCAATAATTATGATGCAAGATACTTATTGAAAAAATTTAATATACATTATATGTTTAATTAATATTAAAAAGATATTTAAAACATATTAATCAAAAAATATAATAATAATTTAATATATTAGTCTAAAATACCTTAATTTAAACCTTCAAAAGAGATTTATAATGAATAGTATTAGTAATATTATTATTATTTAGACAATCAATCATTATAAAAATTTTTATAATAATATACCATCGACTTTTGTTATACTCAATAGACAAATTAATCAATCATTTTACATTTTAATAAAATTAAATCAATACCATAAATGTAAGTAATCAAACTTTAATTCAAAAATTACAATTTAGATTAGTAAGAATTATTTGAAGAAGTATTTGGAATTAATGAATTTAATGATATTTAAAATAATATTGGAATATACAATGATTAATAAATATAATAAGATATTAATAATTCAATATAATATTAGATAATGAAAAATTCAAATCCTGAAAAAATATAGAATATTAATTATATTTAACAAGCATTAAAAATTCGATTTAATATATCATAAATAAAAATAATTTTTGATTATCAATAAGATAATAAATAAATTGATAATAAGTTATAAAATATTTCTTATAAATATTCATAATGGTGTCAATAATTTATGTTTAAAAAAATATAAAAAAATAAATTTTTTATTTATAAAAATAAATTTTTGAATTTTATATAAGTTATTATTATTTCATATTTTATTATTGATACTGATTTTATAACTTCTTCCAAAGGTATTCCATCTGATATTCTCTTTTATAATTTAACATTAATACTTATTAAATATATTTAATAATCAAATATATCATAGTTATTTATTATTACTAAAATAGGTTCATAATAACTTTTTGATTTTCTTTATTCTGAATTATTAATATAAATTGATGCTTAAAAATTATTTTCTACTTTTAAAGAAATTATTATATCTGATCAAATCAAAGAATTTAGTTAATTTAAACCTATCTTATATCCTAATAAATAATAAAATTTTTACTAATAAGAAATTGATAAAATTAATAAAAATATATCATAGAATCAATTAAAAAAATATTATATTGATATTGATTAAAATTTTGAATTATCAAATTAAATTTATCTTAATTAATCTCTAAATTAATTTTTTTAAACTTCAAATAGCTATAACATTATCTAAATTCTAGACAATAAAAATTTTAATATGTATATATTAATCCTTTTAGTAAATTTTATCAATAATAATATAAACCTGAACTTTAAAAATCATTAAAAACTTTTCCTACTCCTTTTGATTAAGATAAAATATTAAATTTAAAATCTTTTTCTACTCGAAATGATTATATTATATTTACTATTAATAATATTATCAATTCTTTATAAGATCAAAAAAATATTTTATTATAATTATTTAAGTAAGACTTAAATAATAAAGAAAATATTAATTAATAAAAAAATCTATTATTGATCAAATTTATTCAATTTAAATTTCCTATTATTATTTAAAAATTTTCTACTTTACACATTTCTTAATCTAAATAATTATCTGATTCTGATGAATTTATTGAATAAAATATCTCTATGTTTGATAATGAACTTACTCATTACAATAAAAATTTTTAGAATCTTATAAATCTATATAAAATCATGATTTCTTTGATTTTGATTTTTTTGAATTGTTATATATTATTTTAAAAATATTTATACTTTATCTAGTATTATCTGATAATATCTATTAATTAAATATATCATAAACTATTAATAGTTATAATAGTTATGATAAATATATTGATAAATTTAATTTTGATGATATTATTAATTATTAACTATTTTCTAAAAATAATATAATATTAACTTTTATTGTTTAAAATTTATCTTAACTCATTTAAAATAATATAATTGATAAAAATATTTTATCTAAATAAATAGAATTATAAAGAGAAAAAAATAAAAATAATAAATTAAATAAAATCTCAAAATTAACTAGATCTTAATAATTTTTAATTGATTAAGGGTTTTTATCTTTAGAAAATATTGTCGATGGTATTCAATCTTTTCACTAAAATATTGATTAAAATCTTATTTTAGATCAATAAAATTCACCTATATAAAATTCTGATTATAAATATGAATCCGATTAAGAATTTGATGATGATGATATCGATGGATTTAATAATCCTTATGATCAATGAATTCTCAACCTGCAAACATTATATTTCCTGTTCCACCTTATATTGCTAATATATTATAATTAACACAACTGATTTCCATTATATATTATCCTGTAATTAAATTATAATTATTATTCATATTTAATCTTAATAATATTTTTGAAACTTTCGACATGTTTATACCACCTGATGGTTATATTACATTTTTGGATCTAGAGAAAATGTATAATAATATATACCATCTGGTGTTTCTCCTTTTTTAAAAATTAATATGGTATTAATTTATTAAAATATTCACCACTTTATTCTCCTGTTATTGAAAAATTATTTAAAAATAATTCTCCATTATCTATCATTTATACATACTTAAACCATGTATTATGCTCTTTATTATTATCTTAATCATAAATTATAAATAATATTTCTTTACATATTTTGTTTATTGTCAATTAATAAACACCACTCTCTTAGAGATTTTAAAACAATTGATCTTAATCTGTCTATTCTATCAGATATTATAATTATTATTTTGCATAATGATCTCTCTCTTGATCTGTTAGACATACACATGTACATTTTATTCTTCCATTTATAAATAATGTTCCATTTATTCCATTTTTTATATAATTTGATATATCATGTGACGGATCTGTTGGATCCGGTGCATAATAATCATATATTCCTGATTTTTAATAATATAATTAATATATTTAATTCAATGGTCGTAGATTTAATATCAAAAGTACTAAACTATTTTATAGACATATCAATGGAAGATATTTCGATTCATCCTAACAGAACCAAAAATCTAAGGGATAATATAGAGTTCGACCCTTTATACTAGGTTTACTACTTGTACTCTAATTTTAGTATGGATATGTTCCTGAATTTGCATTCAATGGATCATATATGTCTTTTGTATGTCCTATCAAATATTCATAATTTTTCTTTTCACTTTCATCTTATTTTAGCTTTCTCATTACATGACTCTACCATGTATTTTTATAATCTATCTAATTGTTCCCTATCTATACTTTGCTATTTAATATTATTGTTTCTGCTAAATGATCACACCATCTAAAATTTGTTGTATTATTACAATATATATCTGGTAGATCAAATTCAAAATAACATTTACCTAATAGATCTGAATATCGAGATATCTTACATATTGCTGTATTTTATTAACTATTATTTATACTACAATCACTTATAAAAGTATAATCTATATGACTATAGGAAAACCGAGAATATTATTTATAATCATTTTGAAAATAAGTAAAATCTGGTTATCCTGTAAAATATGTATCTTATTTTCCATTTATTGTCAATTAATATTCTAATTTATCCATTTTATTATTGTTAAATAATATATTTAAATATTATTCAATAATTATAATTTTATGTATATAAATATGTTTCTTATTACTATTAATTTTGTATTACTTTAGGATAATTTTTATTATAACCATTTTTATATATACTTTTTAAACTGCTTCCAGTTAATGCTGTTTTATAATAACATAAATCTGCTATTTATATATCTATATTTTTATCTTATTATTATGTTATTTTATTATCTTATGATCTTTCTGGTAATACATATATATTACCATAATTTATTCCTATATGTTGTCCTAATTATATTGATTTTATAAAATCACCATCTATATAGATTTTTATTTCCTAGACATTTTTCGTTTTTTGATCATATATATCATTCATTACTATTCCTAAATTAAAAAATTAATCTAGTCTCAATTAATATGTCTAATCATTTTTATCAAATATTTTTATTGAATATGAATTTTGTGTTGTTAAATCATTATACTCTAAATACATTTCTGTTATATCTTTTCCAAATCTTAATAGTGGAGTTTTCAAATTATAATCGTAACCTATCTTATATGGACTGTAATCACCTTTTTTTTATACTTGACTTGTTTTCTAGTATCCTGCAAATTTTATTACTTTATATTACGTGAGATCTATTCTGCTTGCACCTTATGATTATACATATAGATTCACTCCTAGAATTTTCCCATTTTCATTTATGAGTTTTACTTCATAATATGTGTCTAAATCATTAATTAATATTATATATTATATTATTTTTTTTTATACTTTATCTATAAAATCTTTTACATACTTATCTTAATCATTCTTAAATATTCCTTAATAATAACTATTATCTCCTATTGTTTTTTTTGTTATATCTATATCTGTACTATACAATCCTTCATTATTTAAAAACTATAATTTCATTGTTTATGTTTGTGAACCTTTATAAAATATTATCTATCCACTCACATCTGTCTTTTATATGCTATTTATATTTAACCATAAACACCAGGTTTATTATAAACCTTTGTTCTATTTTACACTTGAAGGTACTACATCTTTATAATCTTTTTCTGTTTTATCTTGACAATTTATTACTTTTAAATATTATGATATTGTTTATCCTGATACTAAACCATCTATTATCTAAACTTTATTCTCATTATTATTTATACTCATTGTACTATATACCTTATTATATATATAACATATATAAAATATTAGCCAAAAAATACTATTCAATAATATTATTGTTGATAATAATATTATCTTATTTTTCTCTCCATTTTCTTTTAAAAATATTTTTAATAATTTATTATTCATTTATTATATCATTTTTATTATTATTCTATAAAAAATAATTTCATTATGGGCCATATTTGTAATATTTCAACATTTAATCTTATGATATTGCATAATTATAATATTATAATCCTGATATATAACTATTCTTCAATGTTGTTTATATATTTTATCTTGCTATTTCTACTATCCCACTTTAAATCTCTATCATATTGTTTTATTTTTATCCTTATGGTATCTAATTATCATAAGGTACACTATTTATATATATCTTTATTTAATTCTTTTATCCTGTTACTGTTACTAAAAACCAAGAATTTAACAGATATTTACATGTCTTTGATATTATATAATAATCCGTTAAATTATTATATTCTAAATTTTTTATTTAATTTATCTAATCTGTACTTGGTGTACTATTATTCACTTATATTAATGTCGCCACATTTATACATTCATATTTATTATCTAAATATACACAAAATTTTGGTAATACTGCTGTTCCATCTCTCGTTAATATCTAATAATTATTATTTGTCATATCATTTTATGGTTGTATATATAACCAAAATTAATATGTAAATTAATTTTATGTTGTTTTTACTATATCTTAATCTTATATTGATTTATTCTGATCTAATTACCATTTTCCACTTATCAATTATGATATCTTATTCTTTGATTTTTTTACATAATACATTGCCATTAATCCTACTATTATTACTAATAAGATAAATACTATAATCCCTACTACTATATTAAACGTTATCTATCCAAACACTGTATAATTTTTTCTGCAATAATCTAATGTCCTCTTTAATATTGTCTCTTATGGTTTTAATAACTATTATTATTATTATCCTTATGTTATTACATTCTATCCTGATTTTAATAAATTTCCTTAGCTTTTTTATACGTTTAATCTTGGCATTTAAACACTATCTGGTTTATAACCATAATTTTTTTTAGATCAAACTTTTATGATGACATATCATTTTATGGTCTTGGATCTGTCAATCCTAATAATCTTTTTGGTTAATTATTATTCATATCTTTATTTAATCTAAGTTTTTTTTTTTTTTTTATTTCTTTCAACTTTAATATATATTTGTGTATGTTACTTTACATTTATTCTCATACCAATCTTATAATTTTCCACTTTTATTCATCTCATTTATATTGTCTAATGATATATTTTAACATTAATCATTATTATTTGATTCACTATACTTTTTCAAATCACTATCATCTTTTAATAATTATCCATTGCTATTATTTATACAATTTTTCTAATTATTAAACCAATTATCTGGACATCTTACTATTGTCTACTTTTTTTTATCTACATTTTTTCCTTCTTATTATATTTTATAGACATATATATATGTTATTCCTCCAAACGAACATATCCAGATTATTATATACAATATTATATAATCTGAAAATATACTATTCATATTTATTATATACACTGATACTCCTAATAATATTGTCCCTGATACTAATATTATACTATATGGTATCGTAAATAAATCTTCCATTTATTTTATTTATATATATTATTTATTTATATCTTTAAACCTTTTTTGCATATGATTTAAAGTTTTTTCGTTTTTTTTTATTATAATATTTATATTTTTTTTATTATTCTCTAATTATGGCTGAAAATAATATTCCTTCTTCTTCTAAACCTTCTTATAATCCTACTGTTTAAAAAGGTCTTAAAGGATTTATTAAGACCGGTAAATATCATGATCTATAATGGTATTAGAATAATGATCAAGAAAAATTAAAAGAAATCGAATATTTATATAATCAAACTTTGACTCCTATTTATTAAATTGCTTCTTCTTATAATCTATAAAAATCTTCTTTTGTTTAATAAGCTAAAACTTTAAATTGGAAAAAACCTAAATAAACTTCTATTAATTACCAAGATATACAACTTACATTAGATTAAAAAATACCTGAGGTTAATTCAAAATTAAACCAAACTTAATAATCTTTTAATCATCTATAAAATTCTCATAATGATCTATAAAATTCTAATGATGATAAATCTTCTACTCCTGAATTAAATGATAAACATCAATATATTTTATAATTATAAAATAAAATTGATGAATTAAATAATTCTATTCATATTTATTTAGATTAAATTAATTCATCTAAAAATATTATCTCTCTTTAAAATTCTATTATTAATCAATTATCTTCTGATTAATAATCTTCTTATAGAAAAAAATTGAAATTATAATCCGAGTCTTCTAATACACCTTTCTTTTTGTTTAAAATAATAATAAAATTTCTATCTTTAACTCTAAACAATGATATTATTGTTTTTTTTCTTCTTAATAACTTTGATTTTTTTATGTTTATAAATGTAAAACATTGATTTTAATATGAATTATAGATATCTAGAATTATTTTACATTTATCTATCTAAGTTTATATTAAATCTATCATTTATACATCTATATACATCATTATTACCTGGATTGATTTTTTCACAAATCGTTTATATTTGATCTCAACCAGATCTTAAGTAGCAGCAGATAATTGATCGATAAAGTTTAATAAAAATTTTTATATGTATAATTTTTCTATAAGTTTATACAGAGTGCTTTTTTTGTTCCTGATTACAGATAAAAAGTAAAATTATATTTTACATTACTTATGATTATCTATAATTCATTTATTATCTTTTTTTTTTAATTATTTTTTTATATAAAATACTAAATCATAATTAAATTAATAGCGAATATTAAAAAATAATAGAAATAATAATAAAATCCCTACTTTTTCCCCTACAAATTTTTTAAGAATTCCTACTTTTTTAAAAAAGTTTTTGTAGGGGTCCTACTTTTTTAAAAAAAACTATCGGGGTTGTATATGCATATAAATTAAAAATATATCAGACATTTTTTTATTTAATTCCAATATTAATAAATACGTCTTTTATGTCACAGTACCATATTTCCATCCATTTTTTGGTCGATCTTTTTTGTGAGTTTAATATTTGGATTTTATTATAAAAATTATTAAAATTGAGATCCAAATATTTTAAATGTTATATATGTTTCAATATTTAAATCTATCATATATGAATAATATTTTTAAAATAATTCTTTTAAAGAATAATATGAGCCTTATTTATATTCTAAATACTAATTACACCACTCATAAACATCCACAGGATATTTTTAAATATCTTCTATGAATGATTATACATCATCTTCTTATGTATCATTTTATGTCTCAGATAGAGCACTTTTTAATATTATTTATTTCGAGAATTCTTGTGATAATCTATCTATCAGTTCATCTTCTTATATAGCTTATTTACATTAAAATAAAATATTTATCGTATTACATACATAGTTTGTTAATAATATCAGATATTCATAATCGCATTTATAAAAAGAGCCTCTGAGTTTATTATCATTTTCATAATTATATCTTTGTCTATCTAATATTGTTTGAATAACATTTTCACATAATTGATCATCGATACAAGATTTTTAATAAACATCTTTTAATCCATTAGAATTAGAATTACTGTGAGTAGACAATCGACTACCGACATTTTAAGATTATCCAACATAGTATATATTTCGAGTTTCATTACCTTACCTATAGATATAGATATGTTTATTATATTCTTATGGGACAAAAGTCTCGAGGTATCTCTCAATCTTCTTATCTTTTTCTTCTAATTATTGTTTTTGTTCATTAATCTATCTTTAAAATTATAATTCTCTTTATTGATATTATTATTTTAATTGATATTATCCAGTTAATCTGATTTCTTTTATTATATTTCTTACCCATTTCTTAAATGATTTAGCAATAGGTTTTCTCGATAAGAATAATAGCTCATACAGACCATCTTCTGTCAGAAAATATTATAATCTGTCTCCGCCGATAGTATCGGCTCGAATTAATTTTTTCATATCATCATCAAAATCTCTTATACTATCTCTGATTTTTTCAATTCCTAATAATTTTCCAATCTGATTGGCATTAAATAAATAATTTTTCAATCTGATTGGCATTAAATAATCCGTCTTATACTATCTCTGATTTTTTCATTCTAATAATTTTTCAATCTGATTGGCATTAAATAA